>OV884009.1:87143793-87699461 GCA_930367205.1 Acanthosoma haemorrhoidale | reverse complement strand
AGAGAGAGAGAGAGAGAGAGAGAGAGAGAGAGAGAGAGAGAGAGAGAGAGAGAGAGAGAGAGAGAGAGAGAGAGAGAGAGAGAGAGAGAGAGAGAGAGAGAGAGAAAAATTAATATTAAAATATAGAAACATATTAGAAAGGAATTAGAAAGTACATATTTCCTGGACCGAGAAGAGGGGAACTTATAATTATGCGTAATTAAGAGGTTGACACAACACAGCTATTCCAAAGTACAGCCCCATGCCACTGACCCTGAGACCACCTTTAGGCCATATTCTGAAACTTATTGCCTTGCGCAATAATTGGAAGAACAAATGGTACAGGACCAGAGATCGCCAAGCGAGGGTAGTTGTGAATTCTCTTAGAACGCAAATCGGAAGTTTGATGAAACTCTGGAAGACAGCAAAGTGGAATCAGCGACTCCGTAGCGCTCACGGCGATTACAGAAAGTTCTGGAAGCTGATGAAGACTAAAAAAGACAAAACTTCTGCTGTCCACCTTCATGAAGGCGACACTCTTTTGACTGCAGAGCAACAAGCAAACAACTGGCCGAACATTACGATAGGGATATCACGGCTTGGACTGGCAACTCCCTAACACCTCCTTTGCCAGAAACAGAGCAAAACCATATGTTTGTATCTCCGAAGCAGTTCAAGGCGATTCTTCGCCGGTGTCAGGGAAACCGAGCACCAGGGCACGACGGAATACAGACGGTTTTGTCGAAACAAATTCCGTGGAGCCAAAATATGAGGACAACTCGCAAACTTGTACAATTCGTAGCCATTTTGTTTCCATTGCTCAAGCCAGAAAAAAGCGGAGATGACCCAGCCCACTACCACCCGATCAGTTTATTACCTCAAATGGGGAAAATTCTGGAGAAAATTCTATTGAATTATCTATATGACTAGAGATAAATTAGTGTTATTTGATTCAAGAAGGGATACATTTTGGATAATATTCTATTATACTTTTACAACGGAAAATATTACAAACCCCTTCCCTGGAGAAGGTTTTTAATATAAATTTTAGGGTTTGGAGAACAAAAAATTGGTATAGAATATGCCGTATGAGGCGAAAAACAACTACGTGTCAGATACTTGCATCATACAGAACGAATACCTTTCTAAAAGTTTATTGTTGTCTAAGTATTTTTTTCCAGACGAGCACTATCATGACATGGTACGGACGGGCATCACTGCCAAGTTGACTAAGAAGATAAATGAGCAGTTACGGTTCAAAGGTGACAAACCTCTTTTGGAGGTAAATAAGTAATCGTCGCCGGCTGTTAAACTTCGTTTTGGAAACTGAAACTGCAGAGCTAGAAAAGAAGCTGGAATACAAGAGGTGGGGCTATATTTGACAAATCGGCTAGCTTTTCGGGTTCGCTTATCACACGATGAAATAGGAAGGACGTTCACAGACATGCGGCATGCTTCCCTCGTTATTCACTGCAGCAAGAGTTTGTGTGGCAATGAACCAGTTAATTACCAAATATATGCAAATGTATCAACAGGGAAACGGCCGGTTAGGTACAATGATCCATTTTGATAATTTTACCTTCAAGAGTCCTCAATAGGGTAATAAAAGCTATTACAGATAAAGTTTTCCTATTGGATTATGAGACTGAAGTATGGAAATTTGAATTGAGATCTGATACTTAAGTGGCAGGAAACCACCTTTCCATACCTCAAGTTAGATAAAGGTATTGTATAGGTTTGTTTGCATGTATTCGAATGAGAGGGGCTTTAGAATATAAGATGAAATGGGTAAAGACTGACTGGCGGTTCTTATAAGTATTTAATGATGTGTTCAGGCAGCAGTGGTATAGGATGTTATGAATTAGTAAAATCTCTAGCATGATTAGAGGTGTGAAGGTCCAGTCGGTTAAAATGAATACCTATGATGCGTAAGCCTGTAAAGAAAGATATAGGTTTTAATGCGACCCGGGACAGTAACATATTATAGAGAGACTCAGTTCTTTTGACCGAGTGAAGCATAAGTGCAAGGAATGTTTGTCTAAAGAATAATATGACCAATTATTAACTTTAAATTATGACCACCGTCCTCTCCTACGGATCTAGAGCCTCGACCCCCTTTATTGACGATACAACGGAGACTTACTGTCATGTAAGCCAAAAATAATTCAAATCTACCTTTTGAGAGGATCATAATCCTGTCAGTTTTCCTAATTAGCATGATACAAAATACGCACTGCTTTATGCTTTTATTGTGATACAGAACTAGGACAAGTAAGACAGGCCACTTACTCTCTGAGCTTTTCTTTTATCCGCTCTCTGGTTCTGGTGGTAAATTCTGCTGAAGTTGGACACAATGACTGGCACTGGAAGAGCAATTACGAGCACCCCACTAAGTGAGCACACTCCTCCGACGATCTTCCCAGCGATGGTTTCAGGTACCATGTCACCATATCTGCAATAAAAAAGGTCCCATTAAAATAATGACCCAAAAAGAAACGAGTAATGTTACTTTAGATTATGCCACGGGCTACGGTCCTCTGAAGGCCTTTAGTTGATATATCGGATTGTGCAGTCTCATATCCTTATATCTAAGAAGACTGAGAAATCACTATTTTCTACAAGAACTAAAATATTTAAAAAACCCAAACAAAACAACACATATAAATAAACAAATCATTACAATCGGGCTAGGAAAAAAACAACCTTAATGCTAATTTATAATAAATTATATATATCATTAAATTTCCCCTTGTCTACTCAAATTACTTTAATTAACTTTTGCTACTCAATTTACTAATCACCCCGGTAGTTAGCTTGTCCTCGTGGGAAGAGTTTAACCGGAATTTACTTTAGGGTTAAAATAAAGGCAAGAGGATGCTACAATAATAACAGAAAATTAACAAAATGATTACAAAAAAACAAACAAGATTCATTACTATTTTTATTGAAGGCTTAACAAATATGAATATGAACCCCACATCAAATTCCAATATAAATGATTGAAACACTATTATGACTGAATGTTTCCGAATTTAATTTTTCACTGAACACTCTCGAGAATAAATTGCAAGCTCGTTTTACGAAGTGCCTTTCCGAGAAGATACTAGACTAGAGTCCCCTGGTGACAAAGTCCTTTTGTTGATCAAAACGGCAGAAATAGCGAAACATTTCCTTTTTGTAGTTGACGCGGAACAACGCTAACATAGTGAAATTGGACACATGCAACCGCTTAAACACCTCAAAATCATTAAAGTAGCAGTTTTTGCTTTTATTTAGGTTTGCTGGTGATTTATGATCACATTCTATTAAAAATGACTTTCCGGGAAGGCAGGTTTGAAATTCTTGGTTGCCCAAATAATTGCTTCAAACAGTTCCTTTTCGGTGGTAATATGTTATGATTTGATACAATTGTGCACCTAATGCATATTTACTTGTATCAGTTTGTTAATAATAGGTTTTTGAAAAGTTCGGATGGTTCAATAACACTTTTACGGTGAATAATTTTGTTGAAGCTTTTTCTATAGTCATTAGTCCATTTCCATTTGGTTTTAAGTAAATAATGTAATTTTCCAATTTTGAATTTTATTGCGCTCAGGTTTTATTCCTTCTGGTGATAAAATATAGCCTGAGTATTCTAAATTTTCTTTAAAAAATTGTGATTTATTAAAGTTGATCGTAATGTTGAATTCGTTAAATTTGTTACACGATTGTTCTAATAAATTTATGTGTTCTTCAATGTAGTCGATCATACGAGAATATCATCTGTGGGGTGTGCGTGGGATTTAATTCTGTTATTTAGAGAGTTTAATATTAATTTTTCGAATTTATTTCCAGTAGTTGGATGGAGATTTTTTAATTTATTGATTTCTTCGGAATATGATTCTAATACAAGTTCCCTTTCTGGTATAATTTTTTTACCGCAAACGTTCACTACTACTAAAAATATTACCTTTGAAATTTAATTTGACATCACTGTTGGCTGTTAAAATGACGAATCGTTTATTTTTAATATCTACACTGACAGGCAAAAATTCCACCCACTCGTAAAAAAATTGTATTTGTATATAATACATAGTAATTGTATATAATAATTATTATTTATGGGATTTATAAAATCTTTATTACCTTTAATAAGGTTTTTAACGTTTATTAAATGATTCTTTGTTTAAAAATTTAAAATGAAAATGTGAACTGCTAAGAAACATGAAAAAAAATTGAAAAATAACCATTTTTATCCTAAAAGAAATTAATGACAGGATCATTTAATAGCGCGTATTTCATCCTCTTGCCTTTATTACTTCTTGAAGACGCCTCGGCATACTTTCCACCAGTCGGGAAATGTCCCTTTGCTGGAGGTAAGCCCATTCTTCCCGAAGAGCCCTTTCAAGGTCCTGCAGTGTATCAGGAAGTGCTGAACGCGCTCTTATTCGTCTTCCGAGGTTATCCCGTAAATGCTCGAAAGGGTTCAAATCTGGAGAACGTGCTGGCCAGGCTAATACCTCAATGTTGTGCTGATGAAGGAACGTTTGTACTATGCGAGCGACATGTGGACGTGCATTATCGTGCTTTAGAAATGAATGATCGCTGATTTCGATAAGGATAGGCAACACATGAGGTTCCAAAATCTCATCTACATAGCAAGTGGCCGTCAAAGACCCTCCACAAACAACAACCAATTCTGTGCGGCACTCCATAGAAATCCCAGCCCACACCATTAAGGAACCACGTTGATAAGGGTGGCTCTGAGTGAAATTACAGGCTGCATACCTTTCATTTCTTCTTCTCCACACCCTTTCACGCCCGTCTGGATATCGTAGAGCGAATCTAGAATCATCTGTAAAAAGTACAGCACACCATTCGTCCATAGTCTAATGACTGTGTTCTCGAGCAAAAGCCAGCCGTGTAACTCTGTGAGTTCTGGTCAATTCTGGTCCTCTTACTGGGCGAAAATCCATTAGTCCATACTCATTTAATCTTCTACGAACAGTACGTTCAGAAATTTGCACACCTCAAACTTCTTGGAGCTGATGAACCGCTTGAACAACGGTAAGGTGCCGGTTTCGTAAAATTCTTAAAGTAAGAAACCGGTCATCCTGTGGTTCTGTTGCCCTAGGCCGTCCAGAACCGGCCCTTCTATGGTAAGACCCAGCTTCTCGAAAACGCCTGACGGTGTCTCGTAGAGTTTCATAGGGAACTCCAATGGCATTAGCTGCATATCTAATGGAACGTCCATCATCAATCAATAAGTGCCACACCACGTGCAACACCCTCAGCATGAAGAGGCATTTTTAAACTTAAAATTGAGAAAATTAAAATATCGAAGTTGAAAACTAAGAAATTTGCTGCACCAGAACCCAAATGACACTGAATAAACATTTTTAATTCCACGGAAAGTAAACATTGGGAACGACAGTCCTTTAATTGAATCAAGGATTATCGGTTACTATCCTCTATATTTACAATTCTAATTGAAAAAAAATACATATTTATTCATAAAAAAATTTGACCGATCCAAAGCAGAAATATTTTGAGATGAAAACATGAAAAAATCAGGTGGGTGGAATTTTTTGCCTGTCAGTGTATTTTAGCGTTGCGTTCTTCAAGAGTGACCATTCCTATAAATATGGCAAGGATTATATTCATGTGTCGTTAACTAATTCACAATAATAGTTGTTTGTAAACTGATTCTTTTGGATGTAGTATTAATTGTCGTTACTATGTACATGTTTTGGACTGCAAGCTCGTGGAAATCTCCTGGATTAAATTTAGGGTTAAGCTGTTTATAAAATTATTTTTGAATACAAGTCATTTCAGAATCACTGGCTGTTACGATGCTGTTTGTATTTGATTTCATTTCTGGAACGTTTTCTTCTGAGCTGATTTCTTTTAATGACTTCACTCACTTCGATGTGTTTTGATTGGTTTTGTTCAGGATCTTTGTGCAGGATTATTTCGAAGTTATCCTTCTGAGGGAATTCATTGTTTTCCGTTAGAACATAAAGTTTTCTTAGGATGGAAATCGCCATTGTTGGGAATTATTTTTCTTTACTCGGCACTGATTCGTTTCTCTGTTGTTTAGGTCGTTCTGAAATCTGTTTGGGCAATCAGGATTATTCCTAGGATTGGTCTGGTAATTATTGTTGTAATAAGGACGATTGGGATTAATTGGGCGTTGATTATAATTCTGCTGTGGACAATAGTTTTCCCGCCGTTGGAAAGATTGGTTTGAAGCTCCAGTTCTTGGATTTCTATGGGGTACGAGTCGGGTTTTCTTTCATATCGTTGTTTTGCTTTAAATTAAGGTTTGGGGTTTTCTTGTTTTGACCATGATTTTATTATGTCCGTCTTCTCCGATTTTATCTATTAATCTCGAGAATGGTTCTACCATTTTGAAGTCTTGCATTTTCACGCTGAGGCCGATCGTTTTCCAAAATCGTTGACATAAATAATCTTGTGGGTATTAGCGAACAAACTCAATTGCACGTGTGACAATTTTGGAGAAGTATTCTGTGGGAGTCATGTGCATATAATTGGCATATTTCTTGGTATCGAGTTTTTCAGAAATTAAATCGTCGAATTGCATTTCGTCAAATCATTTTTTAAATCTTTCAACGAAGGTCTCATAGTCCGGTATCTAATTAAGAAGCACGAGTGAGCTCCCGCTTATAGATATTTTGCTACGAGTATATCTAGTTCTATATATTGTCCTGTATTTGATGTAGTTACTTTAAATTTCTGAGAAATTGTAACGGTTGGTCTACTTAACTGTTGGTAACCTAAACTTGTTATCACATAACCAATGAATTTCAAAAGGACTGCTACCTAGTAGTTCTCTTGATTTTCAATATCTGCCGAACTTCATGTTAACTGCTTGTTCGTCCTTATCGCGGAGTAATAATATTTGGGATTCTAAATACAAAGGGCTATGAGACTGTTATTTTGTTGACTTCATTATCTAACCTTGTTCTAGTTAGTAATTAGCATTACTAACTTCTTCTGTTCTATTTGAATTTTCGTTCAATTTATTCTCGACTTTCTTACCTAAGTCATCGATAGCAAATTTTTTTCTATCGTCACACTTTTCTAATTGACAGTCTAGTTTATCATTTACGAGTTCCAATATAGCTTGATTTGTACCGTGATTTATTTTTGATGTCAACTCTGAATTTTTTTCATTGATTTGATTAATATTAATCTTTTAAGCTTTTATTGTCTTGAATTAATCGTTGGAGCAGTGCCAATACTTGTTGGTCCGGGCGGAAGACATTTATAGTGATGGTTGTGAAACAGGAGCGCTTGGCTAGTTCCTTCAACTGTAGGGGGATAGTTGAGTCCGCGTTATCTAGTGGCTTGGTTTTACCTTGGGCGTCCGATCTGTCTCCACCCTTCTGTGTTAGCGTCAGTCTACCAAAATTCGACATTTCGATTCAAATTTGGACCACGCGGTTTAATCAATTTAATTATAAGTTTGCAATTTTTAGAAGGTTGAGAATGTTTTAAAATGTTATGTGTGTGTATATGTGTAACAATTTTGTTTGTCAATTACTCTTAGTAATTAACGAATCGTCACCAACCATCAATAGAAATATTAAATACTATATAACATGCGTAAGTGGTCAATTCAGCTTCCTTTTCCGTAATTTTGAATTAACATCTCAATAAATTGTAACTAAGCAATTAAATCTTATTCAATGCCAGAACATCCCTCCCCATTATTGCATTTCCTCTTGTATACCCTTAATTATTTTTATTAACTTAGCTTGTCCCGAAGTTCCTAGAGTGAAGGGTTTAAGCCGAATTTATCTGTACCCAGGGTTACTTAGTAGACAAGAGGACGCAACAATAATAACAGAAAATTAACAAGATGAAAAAAAAAAAAAAAAGGCGTCCCGTAGTGACAAAAAGTCCTTTTGTTCATCAAAACGGCAGAAATAGCGACCAAATGTCTTTTTCGTAGTTGCTGAACAACGCTTTAGTATTGTGAAATTGGACAACTGCAACCGCTTGAACACCTTGAAGTCACTGTGAAACTGTTTGAAAGAGGAGAGAAAAAGCCTGAGACGCTGAACCGACTGGATCTCAAAGAAGATACCTTCGAACGTACGTACGGTTATTACGCAACTTTAACGATTCTTAAACTAATTTACTATTAATAATAGTATAGATTAATAATAATATAAATAGATTAATAATAAATATAACATAACATTCAATGCTATAACACATTGAATAATTAATACAATTAATAAGCAAACATAAGATAATTAGGAGGGTTTTAATGGCTTTCAATAATAATAGTCGATGACGAGTATTTAATCTATAGTTTTAAATAGTGATAATGTATATTTTAAAAATATATAAATATATATACAAAAATAAAGAAAAATAAGTGGATTCACTCTAGCAGTCACATTTGGTATAACATAAACAGTATGGTACGGTATTTATAGTCACCTGTTTTGAAATGTAAATAAGTAGATTAACGAAAAGTAAGAATCTCTTGCTGCCAGAAACCGTAATGCAGGCAGAAATGGATTTCTGGAACGATGTGCCACTCTTGCAGATTTTTGTTGTAGACAAATGAATAAGTGACGTCCAAAATTAAATCCTTTACGAACTGCTCCAAATCAGTCACTCTTCTGCAAAAACTCGGAAGCATCTAATATCGTTGTTTAGGACTTTTGTTGTCTTCATTTTCATAAATAATCAATTAGCCACAGTCAAGTCCTTGTCAGATTATAAAAATGATAAATAAAGGATGATAATAAAACAATAATGGGATAAAAGCCAAAAGCCACTTAAAATGTAGACGCCGACCAAGTGTACTAAATTTCCATTGAGTTTGGCCTGGCTTTGACAAAGCCCACTGGATGACGGAGGCCTAGTGTGGACTCAGCTGCGTCCTTAAATTTTTTATGAATGATTATTTTTATTAATGACTGTAGCGACCGCTAACTACATAAGATAAATCACCCTATACTCTATTGTATATATATATATATATATATATATATATTGTAAAGTGGTTATAATATGTTGTAAATTAATTTAAACAAATGTAAATAACATTACCAAACCATAAGTCATACCAGTGTAAATATTGTAAACAATAAAAGACGCAGCTGCAAAAAAATAGTCTGAGTCCCTTGAAGGGAGAGTCAGGTAGCGGGATAGGAGGCTGGGTGGGTCACAACCTAGAACAAGCAAGCGTCGCCGCAACCCTGCGGTATGGTTAGTCAGAATAACACTCCAGGTCATTGGCTACTGGGGACTATAAACAACAGCTGCACTGATGTTTCAAGATTTGGCCTTCTCATTTATGAAAACCTCTGGATCTCTCTTCCTAACCTCGCTATATTTTAGTCCGGCTTCGTCGGACCCCACACTTACCTAGTGGGATTCTCTGCCTTCGTCTCGCTAAAACTAGCACCTCCTTGGGAGAGACCTCTCCCTCGCGGACAACGGTTGCCGTGGCCCTACAAACTTTACCTAGTAGTGTCTCTCACGGCAATCCAGTCTGCCTCTCTCCGGTTCACACTCGCCTTTGGGTTTTCGCCTACCCTCAGATACCGAGTGTGAATTCGTTGTCATTCCAAGACCACATAAACTACCTACAATATATACCCTATACCTCTTCTCCTGAACAAAGTGCATTGTCGGGGCACATACCTATCAAATTTGTAGTCAGATAGTACGGTAGTAAGACCCGTCATGAAGCAATTGTCCAGGTCATAGCCTAATCAACCCTCACTTCGTCACTAGGGCTAGGGTAACTAGGCACCCCCCTCGTGACGACCCGACAATGACACTGAAAAAGTGGGGGTAGGTGTTGATTAATTGATTTGATACACCCTGTCCTAAGTTGCAATACACAGGGATACTTAAACAAATTAAAGTCCCCTAATGGGATTTCATGTTATTACAGTAAAAATTTTATATATATATGTGAGTGGCGGCCTGGAACAATAAGCAGAGGCGGATATGCAAGAATACGCGACCAGCGTCATCTCGTGGCCGCAACCTCAAACTTAGATGGGCTGTTGGAAGCCCTAGACGAGTCTGTTGTTGACATTGATGCTGTACACACTGTTGTCGATGGAGCACCCTTCTACCTCGGCCGCGCTCACGGTCTCCCTCATCTTCTCGGTCATACTATTGTATCTAGCCAAGAGTGTTCCCGGGTACTGACCGTTCGTTTGCTGGGGTTTCTTTATCTCCCGGCACATCTTGAAGACATCCTCTTCTGGTGTCCATCTTCCCCCTTCGAGCGCTTTCTTTAACCGTTCTTTTACGGTACTCCGCGGGTCTTTTCGTTGGTCTGAATCATATTCAGAATGCTCCGCTTCACCCTACACACGAGCGCTGCTCTCTGCGACTAGGCGTCTCCTTCGGTTTTTGAGGTCTTCCGCTCGTTTTCCTTCTATTCACGCCATCAGCTACTTCAGGAAGTAGTTCAGTTCCCCGGTCTCTCCTGAAAATCTCTCTAGATCCAAAATGGATTTTCTCACGTCATGGGCCGTTCATGCACGCTAGTGTATTAGTGTGAGCGGCTGCCATAGTTGTCTGAGGTAGCTGTGGTGCTGCTTCGTTGAGCACCACTGGTCTTAACACTCCCTCAGGCATATTCCCGTAATAGAAGAAAAGTCAAAGAGAGAAAATTGTATACGAGAAACGAACGAAAGAGAAGTAAAAAAAAAAAACGTTTGCTTTCCGCACCGCCGTACGAGTTCCCGGTTTCCGGCATCAGTTAATCGCCGGCGGGTGAGATTAGATAAAAAAAATAAGGAAAAGAGGAATAACAGACTCACTCAAGTTCTTGAAATAGCCTGCTTTATTTCTATCAGTAATCCAACATATATATGATCATGGGATGTGTATAAAGACAATATTTATGTGTGTGTGCGTGTGTATATATATTGGTATGTATGATCTTTATTTGAAAAATTACAATTTGCTTGTACACATTATTAAATGCGATGTAAGAATGCATTCATATATAAAAATGTTTTTCCAAATGAAATTCATTGCAAAACACTAACCATATAAAACATAGTTGTTTATCTTCAAACAGTTGATCTTTTTTACTCAAAAATACATACATCAGAAATTTTTTTTTCATTAAAAAACATATGTTACTGAGGTCTCCTCTTAAAAATGTTCTGTTATGCAGTTACAACTTGGTTGATTTTACTTTAATAATCGATGTTTTTTTCTTAATGATAATAATGATGATGACAAACACTGATATATGTTTCATGAAAGATTGATCACATTTTTGTTAAAACATCAATGTCACTGATATTTTTTTTGTTAAAAACTGACATTTTCCTTCTTAAATCATTGACTATAATTTCTTAATGAATTTATTTTTTTTAAAGGGAAATCTCTTAAAACATTCATATTAATCTAATAAGACTGATGATTATTTGTGGAGCCTTACCTCTCCTCCACGATTTCATCAAGTACCTGTCGCTACAATACTTTGCAAATAGGAAGCCACCGATATACCAAAGCCCACATAGACAACTTGCCGGGTTTAGGCTTCGTATAAAGACCTGGTACAAGCTCAGATTTAGCTATACTACAACTGATAAATTAGTAATTAGGTAATTGAAGACAATTTTTCAAGGCACAGGCAACAACCGCTAACTAACTGACCGTTTATGTTTATTATTTTTTATCTTATCCTCGAAAAAAAAACTTATTGGTTACTTAAATTAATAGGCTTTCCTTAATGATCCTACAAGTAACTATTGTTCTCGTTAATTGTTCAACGAAAATATTAAACCTATTCATTAGTATAATTAATTAATTACTAGAAGGTTTCTGAATAGTTTGAGGATAATGAGCTAATCACCCCTCCATCAAAGTGTATCGTTTAGAGACCCCTACATTATAGCTCATCGACATGGAAATGTTTACACCCGGGGCTGTACTACCGTCATATATACTTAATTTGTTTCCTTCATTTTCCTTTTAATATCATATTTATTTCAAATTAATTACAATATAAGGTAACATAAATATTATATAATCTGAAGAAAGTAACTAAAAATAAACAAAGAATTGAAAAAGCAAAGAAAAAAAATAAACGGTAAAAAATAAAATAAAAAGTATTCAAACAATAAGAAAATTATAAAGAAACTGAACGATAACTTTTATATGTAATAAGTATTCCATCATTCCGTAATTTTGTATAGCTTCTCTGCTGGAAGTTTGGTCATTAAATAGCAGTCTTTATTTAGTATTCTAAATCTTTGTAAGCATGTAATGTGTTGTTGTCACATGGACATGTTTTATTACAGATCCATGTCCAGTCAAAATTAAAGCAATGCGAGTCAGTCATTATTTTCTTGGTGGCCTACTCGTGTAGTGTTGGTATAACAAATCTTAGGCGTGAACTCATTTTTTTCCATTCTTCCGCCAGAGCAGACTGGATTTCAAGCCATCATTATGTATTCTTATAATCAATTATACAATATAACAATTATGTATGTAAGTTTGAACGTTACAGCCAAACTTCGGCACATATGTTAGTTGTCTCTACAGAGGGTGCCAGTATCAATATCAAAGGACGCTCCGAGCTGTAACCTGGTGAATAGCTGTACTCTTGCTAAGACAATGATCAACGCTTATTATCGACAATTGTATTGATTCAGGTTAGTTTTATTTGTTTATTGTAATATTTGTAGCGCGAGCTAATGTGTACATATGTTCAATATTACAGTTCTAAACTACATCTGCAAGTGTTCGATTTATAACCTGACAACCTCCACTTCCTTTAAGTTTCTGAATTCGAAACTTACAAATCAATACAATGGAGACAAACGCGAAATTTCATTTCATCTCAAAAGCTGGTGAAGATTCTAAAAGCACTGTAGTGAAAATTACGACGATTCAGCTGGTTGGCCAAACGGAAAGTTTTATATTTCCAAAAGATAAACAGTCTAGCGCTCAGCATAAACAACTTTTCGATACTACAGTAGTGAAGAGTTTGAAAATTCGAAACAAATTTCGCAAAATAGTGATGACAATGACTGAAGAGCTCCGTGAGATTTATTTGGATGTAGAAGGAAATGTAGCATTTTATGATGAATATTTAGAAGAGGTTATACCTAACACAAACAATGCTACAACAGGTACCGTAGAAAAACATATGTGCTCTCTGGTAAAAGATATGGTTATTGAAAAATTTAATGGCGAAAATTTAAATGCTAATGGTTCCCTGTTAGAATATGCGTTAAAGAAAAGAAGTTTATTGTTGGAAATAGATGAAAGTATCTCACTAATAACTCAAATTAATCAGATTGTAATTAACTTACCAAATTTTTTACAAAATAAATTAGAAAGAAAGTCTATTGTAAGCATGGAAAATTTAATGGCAAAATTAAAACAATTTGGTAAGTTAAATGAAAGAAAAAAAGAGAAAAAACACAAAAATGTGCAAGCGATAAAAAACCATGTACAATATGTGAAAAATTAGGTTTTCAAAATAGATTTCATTTAGAGAGTCTGTGTCGTTTAACAGATAAACAATTGAAAAAAATAAAAAATGAGAATATTAAGATTACAAATAATGGAGAAGTTCAAGATATGATAGCAAGCTCTGAAGGGGCAAAAAACGAGTAGTCATCCCAGTTATTAAAATAAGTCAAAATTCGACATAAGAAAAATAAAAGTTTATGAAGCAACAGTAAAATTAATAGAAAATAGATATATTTCGAAGAAACCATACAGATGCTCATTTCAAGACAAAATTGAAATTGAAAAGCAAGTTGATGAATTATTAAAACTGGTTTAATTGAAGAATCAAGCAGCTCCTGTCACTGTGGTATTTAAGGAAGAAGAAGGAAAAAGATCACGCCTTTTTATTGACTTTAAGGAACTAAATAAAATAATTGTGCCAGAAAGTCAACGGTTTCCTAGGATTGATGATACGCGCCAGAAACTGTACAAATTTTTCCAAATTGGATATAAATTCGGCGTTTTGGTCGATACCAGTGCGCGAAAAGGATAAATATAAATTGGCTTTCGTAACCCATCATGGTCATTGGCAATGGAATTGCTTGCCATATGGTTTGAAGTCTGCTCCGGCTATATTCCAAAGAGTCTTGTCAAGTGTGATTAGAAGAAATAACCTAGATAAGTTTGCTGTAAATTACATAGATGATGTATTGATTCATTAGAACAATTATGAGGACCATGTAAAACATGTAGAATCAGTGTTAAAAGCACTACATGAACAAGGATTTAAATTAAATGAATCAAAGTGTCTGTTTGCACAAAACAAGATAACTTATCTGGGTCATGAAATAGGAAATAATTATATAAAACCAATGAATGACAATCTCACAGCAATTAAAAAGTTGTAACTCAAACAAAGAAACAGGTTAGACAATTTTTAGGAAAAATTTGGAGTATATACCGAAACATACTATATTGCTAGATCCCTTAAGAAATTTACTAAGGAAAAATGTAGATTTTCATTGGTCAGAACAATGTAAAGATTGTTTCGAGACAACAAAAAAATACTTTAGCTCAGGCTCCTGCGCTAGCAATATTTGATCCAGAAGCTCCAACATACATATTCACTGATACAAGTATTGAAGGAGTTGGAGCAATTCTAAAAGAACCACAAGAAGACAAATCTCTAAAGTCAGTATTTTTCTTTTCTAGAAAACTGACAAATGCTCAGAAAACAAAAAAAGCTATATTTATAGAATGTTTAGCTATTAAAGAAGCTATACTTTACTGGCAATATAATCTGATATGGAAAAATTTTGTGGTATTTACAGACCACAGACCATTAGAAAATTTTAATGTTAAGAAGAGTAATGATCCAGAACTACTACAAATTTTAAACTACATCACACAATTTGACTTTGAGATTGTATATAACCCAGGTAAAGAGAATCTGGAGGCAGATTGTCTATCCAAAAATCCAGTTTTAGAATCAAATGAAGAAACAGATGATAACTCTGCGATTAAAACATCAAATTTATTACTGAAAGATTTAAAAGAAAATCAAAAGCTAATAAAATTGGATGACAAATTCATAATTAAAGATAATATAATTTACAAAATAATGAATAAGAGTGAGAAAATATGGATAATAGAAGAATTTGGTATTTCAATTATTGAACGTGTACATAAAGATCAAGGTCATATAGGAACGAAACAATTAATCTTAACAATAGGTTACAAATTTTATTTTAAAAATATGTATAAACATATAAGATTGATTTGCAGATCCTGTGAAACATGTATTAAAAATAAGTCGAGAATAGGTTGCTTTAAGGCTCCCTTGTCTCAACTTGGTCCAGCAAAAGAACCACTAGATATAATATCTTTAGATACAATAGGAGGATTTAAAGGGAATAAAAGTACAACAAAATATCTACACTTGGTAGTAGATCATTTCACAAGATACGCATATATCAGTACTTCGAAAACACAAATAGCAAAAGATTTTATTAATCTAATCAAGAAAGTAGAAAAAGCTGGAAATATAAAAACATTATTAACAGATCAATATCCTAGTATAAATTCAGCACAATTTAAACAATATGTAAATAAACAAAAGATAACATTAATTTTTACAGCAGTAGATTGCGCATTTTCTAATGGATTAAACGAAATAACAAATCAAACACTAGTTAACAGAATAAGGTGAAAATTGATGAAAATAGAGATAAATCGTGGCCAATAGTAGCAGAAAAGTGTATCAAGGAATATAATAACACGATACATAGTTCTACAGGGTTTACCCCCAATTACTTATTAATTGGAATAGATGCATCATTTGTACCTGACGAACTAAATGAAAATAAAATTACAAATTTAGATAATAATAGGGAAATAGCTTATAGAAACTCAGAAAAGACACATAACCAAAATAAAAAGTACTATGATAAAAATGTTAAAAAGTTTGAATATGAAGTTGGAGACCTTGTATATATACAAAACAGTAAAAAATTGATTAGAGATAAATTAGATGCGATCAGATTAGGACCGTTCAAAATAAAAGAGAAAATCTCAGAGGTAATATTTTTAATAGATAGTAGATTTCGTAAAAAGGAGTCAAACTTATTTCATGCTAGTAAGCTCGTGCCTTATTCGAAAGGGCTTTACCCTCTGTCTCAAAAAGGGGGATGTAAGTTTGAACGTTACCGCTAAACTTCGGCACATATGTTAGGTGTCTCTACAGAGGACGCTTGTATCAAGAACGCTCCGAGCTGTTAACCTGGTGAATAACAGTACTCTTGTTAAGACAATGATCAACGCTTATTATCGACAATTGTATTGATTCAGGTTAGTTTTAAGTTTTATTTTTTTATTGTAATATTTGTAGCGCGAGCTAATGTGTATATATGTTTAATATTACAGTTCTAAACTACATCTGCAAGTGTTCGATTTATAACCTGACAACCTCCACTTCCTTTAAGTTTCTGAATTCGAAACTTACATGTATATATTGGCATGTAAGATCTATATTTGAAAAATTACAATTTGCTTGTACAGAATTATTTAATGGGAAGAATTCATTATATATAAAAACTTGTTGGTTTTTCAAAAGAAACACTAACCATATAAAACACAGTTTTTTATCTTAAAACAACTGATTTTATTTGAATCAAAAATACACAGAAAATTTGTATTCCTATATGTATATGTTACTGGGGTTCTTATCTTTAAAATGTTCTGTTTTGCAGTCGCAGCATTGTTGGTTTTACTTTAACAATCGATTTTTTTTTTCCATCCTTCCATCAGAACAGAAAGGATTTCAAACCATCCTTGGCACAAAACATCCCCTTCCGAAATTACAGCCCGAAGCTAGCCGAAGCTATTTATCTCACCGCCTTGTATAGGAGACCAAGGACGTTTCTTCAATAGTTCTCTGCTCTTCTTGGAGAATGCGCTAAGAAACTAAGAATCTCGACAGGAACTTAGTCATAGCTATGATTTCGTTATACTGCAAGCAGGTCTGTAACTCTTTGTCCTAAGGGGACACTGTGCCAGATGCTTTGTTAACGGAAATGCCCGAAACAGCTCTATACAATACTGGCTAGCTTGCTGAAACCTCGATTGCTGCGGTCTCAGGTGGGTGATAGCCTCAATCAATATCAAAGAGCCGTGCTGTGCCCAGTTCTTTGCAACGTTTACACGTCTGAAATTGCTGATGCCCAGAATACAAATACATTTGCTGCTTTAGCTGACGACGAATTCAGTTCTAGGTGACACATTTACCTCAATAAATATTTCTGTAAATGTATTATGTTTTTAATAAATGAAAAGGAGTTAAAAAAAAAACTGTTCCTTACACGCTAGATCTAATCTCGGCGTTGACTGCCTCAACACATCTCCAAGTGGATACACTCGTCTTCTGCCAGTTAGACTAGCACTCTTCCACGTAGACTCTGTGGCTCCACGAACTAATAGTGGCATTTCCGCTGCAGTGTAGGCATCCAGTGAGGTCATAGACCGAAACCTCTCACTGAGATCTCCCCTGACGAGTGTGCCTCCCGCAGTGATAATTCTGCTGTTTTTGTACCCAATCTGGAATGATCAAGTTAAGGAAATCCTCATTTCTTTTTGTAAAATCTTGTTTAAGTACTTTAAATACCTCATGGATTATTAGTAATGTTTAATATATCTTTCAAAACATGTTTTTTTTTAATGAGCACGTACATACTCATGAGTGAGTATCGAAGCGTCCGTTTTTCTCTTGTGAACAGTGTGAATTACTTTAATTCATTATTCCTTTTTCATTCCTAATTTCTTTGAAATGCTGCATTTCAAACCTCTATTATGAGCTTTACCATATACATCAAAGTAAGCTTCATTATTTTTATTCATTTGCTCTACTGATCTGAGCCTACCACAAAACATCATTTTTCCGTTTGCTAAATTTTTTATAGTTACCTATCAGATGCGATGTTTTTTACGTATGTTAATCTTGCCATGGCCTGTACAAACTTGAAAATATTATAAACTTTGTTGAAAAATCCGGAACATACATACACACCGTGGTGCTTTGCGCGCGATGTTGCGATTCGTTCATGTACTAGTAAAAAAACAATATTAAGAGCAAAGCTATAATGTACGATAGGACTCGTAAAACTGATTCTATTACGATCTTAGATATTAAAGGTATATTCCATACAACACCTCAAAGTATGCTGATTAGTTTTAGGCTAAAATAAACTAAAGAATGAAAAAATAAATGAATTCCAAAATGTAAAGCTATAAATTCCCCCATGGTTAAGACCACAATAATAATATCAGTGGTAAAAGTATTTAAAAGATATTACAAAAATAAACGTTTGATATATAGTAATAGAAATTGCGTACTTAATACATTCCAGTCGATTTCTATAGTATTTTTATATAATTGTTACATATATATATATATATATATGTTATATTGATTTAGTCACAACTTAGTACATAAAATGATACAACCAGTAAATGAGATGAAGAGTGAATAATAGTAACAAATAGGCATGAATGACATGCGGGAAAGAACATCCAGGTATGCCTCTTACGTAGATGGCAGTTTCGCTAACTTAATAAATTCCTCCTTCTCTACTCATCTACTCATGTTCCTCCGGAGTCATCGCGGCGTGTGAGATAAGTCTTGTGTTGCTTGTCTAACATCTGAGGATTCGGATGTCTGCACAATTTTTGATGAAATTTCCAATAAAAAAAAAAGTGTACGTGTGGATTCGTAAGCCTGTTTTAGATATTAGTTTCCGTTGGAAATGCCGTTAAAATAAATAAATCATTTCAAAAATGGTGTGGCTTCTGATCTTATAAGGAATGATGAGAAATATTGGTGAGGATGTGATACGTAGCAGTTGGACGGTGGCTGTTTGATCCTAAAGGAGATATTAATAAACCTGAAAGTCGGGATGAGGGTGGGGCTACCTTGTAGCAGAAATATGTCAAGATTGAAGGCGGTCCTGTTGGCTACCTAGGAGCAATTAAAAGATAAATGCTTTATAAAGTCTTGCTAATCTATTTCAGTGTAATAAATGAAATAAAACGACTAGAAACAAAATTTAGCCATTAAAGGGAATAAAAAGTGGGAGAAAATTCATATGCTATATACCTATGCGAATACCATAGCTACCCTGGAGGAATAAACAATTATATAATTTATCCTATCTTGCAAATATGTTTTATTCTGACAAATAAAATAAAATCGACTAGAAATAACATTTAGATTAAAACTAATAAAAAAACAGAAGAACAATGCATATAGTATTTATTTTTCCAATATTCACAGTAACGCTTATTTAGACATGAAAAGGGCCGTTAAATGTATTATTGAAATGCATATTATGGCATGCGGCCAAGAGTTTGTCGACCTTAAAAATGCCTCAGTAACAATAGAACGGAATAATATTTTGGCAAACGGCAGCAGGCAAAGACATGAAGCACCTTAGCACTGAGACAAAGTATTTTCAAAGTTACAGTAAGTTTTCAATACTCCCCTACCACAGGTTTCCAATATGCACTTAGTTACGGTTTTGAAATTTAAGCCTTACTACTATAGGTACCACCACGGTATTTCCTGAACAATCGTCACAATAACTTTTTTTTGTATTCTTCGTTAATCTCATTGCTAATAATTGTAAATAAATGTTTGTTGTTGTAAGATTTTGATATTTATTAAAAGTATACCTTTGTCGCAAGTCTTGTCCACTAGTTTATTTTAATTCTATTCCTCTCCCTGTATCCGAGATAGTACGGTACTTAGGCTTCCATCTCGACAAACGACCGACCTGGAACCCACATACGAGACTAAAAAGACAAGAACTAAACAGACGCTTTGGACAACTGTACAGACTACTTCAAAGGACATCCCATCTCTCAATAGAAAATAAACTACTAATCTACAAAGTTATACTTAAACCAATCTGGACATACAGAATAGAGCTATGGGGGACAGCAAAAAAGTCGAACATCAAGCATATCCAATCCTTTCAATCAAAAGTCCTGAGAACAATAGTAAATGCCCCTTATTATGTCAGCAACGAAACCCTTCATAACGACCTCAATATACCCTACATTCTAGAACTCATCCCTTCCAAGTTTATGAAATTCCACAGTAGCCTTTCCAACCACCCTAATCCTGTAGCACAGTCATTGCACTGCGCCACTCATCCCTATAATCCTCCTCGGAGACTGAAACGGCAGTGGCCTCGAGACCTGCTATAATCGCGTGACAGTGGGAGTCCTGGCAATGGCCAGTTTCTCCAATCATGTCCTGAGCGTGTGTGGCTCTCGCGCTCTTGGTCAGTCTCCACTGGCTAGTATCCAGTGACGCGGCTGACGGAGGAGCGTGGGGGACTTCCCAAGACTCCGCTTTCTCTTCGCATGTGGACTTGGGAGGCCTCTGGGCTGTCTGTAAATATTGTATGAATGAGCGAGTGAATGATGAATTGTAAATATGGTATGAATGATAGTATATCTTAATTACTTATTGCCTAGCAAGGCAGATTGTAATTTTAGCACAATAAAGGAATTACACATACATACATTAAAAGTATGACTAAACAAAGGATTCGAACACTTACAGGAGACCATTCATGATCGAGATTCCGCTTTGCATCTTGTGCTATGATCCAGGTGTTTACAAGGATGGATGGGATGAGATACTTCTTGCAGTGTTATTAAATAGAATAGAATAGAAAAAAAAATTCACTTTGGGACAAAGTCCCCGGAGAAAAACACTAATGTTTAGTTGACAAATTCATATCTGGTGAATAAAAAGAACTATTACATCATGCAAAAAGACAAGTGTAAACCTCTGTAGAAAAAAGAATAAAATCAAATAAAACTGCATTGAGTAAATAAAGTAATAGATCCATATAAAATAGACAAAATAACAAAAAACTACAGTATGAAGCAGTCTGTAAAATACTGTATGACATTAAATGAATACAAAAAAGTTCCACAACCTAAATATACAATTTTATAAACCAAGGTGCCAGCCATCTCTCTCTCTCTCTCTCTCTCTCTCTCTCTCTCTCTCTCTCTCTCTCTCTCTCTCTCTCTCTCTCTCTCTCTCTCTCTCTCTCTCTCTCTCTCTCTCTCCCTCTCTCTCTCTCTCTCTCTCTCTCTCTCTCTCTCTCTCTCTCTCTCTCTCTCTCTCTCTCTCTCTCTCTCTCTCTCTCTCTCTCTCTCTCTCTCTCTCTCTCTCGTTCCCAAGCTACCAAGCGCCTGACGTAGGAAGAGAATTCCAGAGTGTAGTAGAGCGATCAAGGAAGAACGATCGTACTCTAACTCGGTGTTGAGGTGGGACACGTGAGAGCGCCGCGGAGTCGTAAAGACATATCTAAAAAATTCATGATTCACTTCAATTTACCTTTGAATCCTATCGACAGCCCCCATACACCACTCAGCGATAGTCAACGTGAGGGAAATGAGGGAGAATACTAGGAATTGACGTGTAGGCTGGGAGAGAAGATGGCAAGAGCGATGGAATAGTAAAAGGGTACCTATTATTTATTGGGGATTTTGGGAGTTATGTAAGTTCCAAGAGAGGGTTTGGGCAATGGTTATCCCTAGGTTTTTAACGGAGGGGCAGAAAGAGAAAGGATATTCAGGTAACTGGACCTGAGCAAGAAACTGAAGCCTATATCAATTGCCTGAGTTTTCGCCGCGTTCAACCTTAGTGTATACAGGTTTGCACGGGCACTGATCCATCTAGACCTCCCTGAATCTTGGTAAGCGCAGCGTAACGTTGATGGGGCTAGTGATGAATAGATTAAGAGTAATAATTGATGTAGCGACTAAAAAGAAGGTGGAGAAATGCTCCCTGGAGTAGGCCCCAGGAAACAGTAAGGAGGATATAGGGGACGATTAGGGATAGTAACTACTTGTGAACGGCCGGAGACAAATGATCGAAACCAGAGGATAGAGCTACTGAAGAAAGTGTCATCCCACTATTTAAATAGTTTTTAATGATATGAAGCCAAACAAACAATATCTTAAAAGGGCAATCTTCGTCCGAATACTTTACCTCTGGGCTGTTTCATACGAGTCTGTCAATATCTTTGGTTAGGCTCTAGCACCTAGTAAACTTCATACCAGCAATAAGCGGAGTAAGAAATAAATTAATAAAAAGAGTACATCACAGTACCAGGAAAATGCCTGCCCACTCCTTTATAACCCATCCGGCGATGTGCCTTGCAGGCAGACGTCTGAATCCATAAAATGAATACAAAAATTAATGACAAGTTACTTTATATTATGAAATAATAAACTCGAATGACAACATATACGGACTAATGAAGTGTCCAATTAACAGTTTCATTGCCAGTTGTCATACTAAAACTTTTTTTTTTTACAGTAAAACGAAAACTATTGCTTTTTCAGCTTAAAAAATTCCAGTTTAATGTATTTTTCTTACCTTTTCTT
The DNA here is from genome assembly GCA_930367205.1 of Acanthosoma haemorrhoidale. NCBI lineage: Eukaryota > Metazoa > Arthropoda > Insecta > Hemiptera > Acanthosomatidae > Acanthosoma > Acanthosoma haemorrhoidale. The sequence continues at coordinate 87,677,054 of OV884009.1, read as the reverse complement.
GCCTTAATTTTTCATGGAAAAAAAAAAATAAAATCATGAATTAGAAATATCTTAATGGATTAAAAAAAATCAGGTACGTTCTTCAAAACAATTGCACCTATGTCAACAAAAATCTTAAATAATCCTTTGCACCATGTCATTACTTTTGTATGGAACAGAGTAATTTAATTCAGACCTGTTGGCTTACTAGTGACTATAATTAATTGTTTTTTTCGGAATAAAAACCAAGAATTACTAGATGTTTTACCAAATGGAAATACTGCGTGATATGGAATTTATCTAAAAGTGACCGAAATGTCACATATAAGATAGGGCGATTTGAAAAATAATAATTTGTCTTTAAGTAATTTTATATCATAATTATTTATTAATATATTTTGAATACATATATTTCTCAATCACTTAAAAACTATAAAGAAATTATATTTGATTGTAAAACCATTTGAAATAAGTTCAGGCTATATTGAACCCAAATTTTAAATGGATCACCATTTAGCCGATAAAATAAAAAACAAAATGATCGCAATATAATTAAAACCAGTTGAGTAGGACTGAAGCTATATTATCCAGTAAAAAGTTGGAGGTTCGGGAGCCAGTGACGGGTCTAGGGCCACTTCAGCCAGAGAAATACCGATGAATGTGTAAACTCTCCCATACCTTTAAACCCCATCCCGGCCCTGATGATCTATTCCAATCCTCTGTTATTGAAGAATTTCTTTTTTCGTCCACTCCTTTGTATCTCCCATTAAAAATCGTTAACCTCTCAGAGGTCAAACAGTTACTGGACTGTTTAACTTGATACAACTCTGCTGAGTGACCTTACCCCACGAATCCAGCCACAAAGGAATTGCCTTGCCGCACCTATATCAACAATGGCATCCTTCAAACCACACACTACTCTTCTTTGGAAGGTTAATGGAGAGGAAGTGATTATGATTGCAAATTTCTTGATTTTTTTTTTAATTTACATTATATTTACTATATAGTTGCTAGACGAGAGAGCGGCACTCAATCAAAACCAAAATAATCACAACTAATTTAGCAGATCTTCATTAGAAACTTACAATTTGCTTATGCACCATTAACTATTATTAATTGTGATGTAAGAATTCATTCGTACCTATGTACGATTCTATTCATACACTATATAAGTACACAAATTCTGCAAAGTAGCCCCACCCCCCTACCTCCAAGCCGAAAGGTAACGGAAGGGCCGGATGTAACGGAGCTCCCACCGCCTCCCACTGCAACCGTTTTACAATTTGACGAATAGACCAGAGAGAGGGCAAGAGGGTCACTTCCACTCAGTAAATAATGGGGATGATGGCCAGCGCCAGAACCCCATGATATGTATATATATATATATATAAAACGGTACGTTGACTGCAGTTCGGAGGACTTTGGATTGGAATGTTTGGATTCGTTTGATGCTCAAGGGTTTGGCTGTCCCCCATAGTTTTCTTCCGTAAGTTCAAATTGGTTTTGATAAATATTTGTATTTGTGAAGTTTGTTTTCTAGTGAGAGGTTAGAGTTTCAGTTAATTAGTCTGCATAACTGTCCAAACCATCTGTTCAATTGACACGAGGTTCAAAGTCAGAATTTTGTTTATATAGGTTGTCATGTATATAAGAGTATTATAGATGGGAAGCGCTATTTGTGGAATTGGTGGTGACGTATGGATGCGATACATAATGGTATTTTAGGATATATTGGGTAGAGGGAATTAAACATTTGGGATCAGTAGATTGCTAAGTGTTGCTTTAGCAAAGTCGGGTTCTTTGCCACATGCCTTTGGAACGGTGTTTAATGTGGATAAGGTTGAATAGGGTTTGAGGTAACGAAGTTTGTTCTGGACTTTCGGATAGGGGGGAGGGGACTTTGAAGTATTTGATGCACATTACTGGATATAGGTAGTAAAAGAAAGTACGGCATTTTCTAGATAAAAAACACCTCAGGTTTTTAGCGTAACTCCGAGATCAATGGAATAGTCAAAAGTTCAAGGAAAAAGTCCTAGTCGTCTGGGTCCCTGATGAATGAAGGAGTAGGTAGGTAGTGTGAGGATTGGGTGTATCGGAAGAGTGAGGATTAATGGAATGGACTTCTCTGGTAGGAACACTTCTAGGTTTCTCTGCTTGATCTGCCTGAAAGCGTTAATTGTGTAATACTTCACACTTGACTTGAATTTATTTCCTATAAGTTCTATAAATATACTAAAAAACGAAGAAAAAAGAGAGATAGAGTAAAAATGATCAAACCTTTCTGAAAATGTAACGATGTCGACAACACCCGGGGCTCTGGCGTTGTAATATAATTTCAAAATATCATTTGATTAGGTAACTTTTATAACTGGCAAATACGGTATCGTAAGGTATAGAGTCATCCATATTAATAAAATGTGATTTAAAGTAGAGCCTTTTTTTTTTTTTTAACCAAAATATACTTGACTTGGCAATAGCGTTAATTTTTGTCTTAAAGGAAACAGTAAAATGTCAAATCTGTCGAAAAAGTCTAAAAGGCAATGTCTCGAAACGATAATAGGAAACCTGGGGGCGACAGAAGGTTTATGTATCGAAAGGAGGCTCCGAGTCAACCTTCTAAATATAGTGGGAAGATAGGAGCCAAAAACACGGACATAAGTTTGAAAAAACAAAAACAATTTTGTTTACAGTAGAATCTATTGGTAGGAGCCGAATTCTTTGTTCCTTGTGTACGTGTCACATTTTTTAATTGTTTTTTTCTTTTTTGGTGATGGGTACTTACTTTCCTGTAATAAAATAGTGACTGTTTTCGTACGAAATTATGGATTACATGGAAAGTAAATGTTTTACAAAGTATATAAAACTGCAAAGGTTCGTTGCCATGCCAAAAAATTAAATGTAAAATATGTCGGTTCCGTTTCTACGCCAGTTCTCCCTCACTTTCAAGCTTTCTCAAGCCACAGATCGGAGTCAAAGTTTTGATCTCTAACAAAGGTCAAAGAGTATGTTGCAATATAAATATTATTGAGGTGGCATTTGCAATGTGAAGGTTACAACAGTAATATAATATAACAACAGTAATATATAATAATAAGTAATATGATACAATAGGAATCTTGTGATAGAGAAAGGGTTTGGCAGTATGCTTGTCTACTTATGTATGTTAATCTTAAGTGTATTAAAAGTGTTCTGTTCTATGTGATTTTTTGAATTACCTACCGAGTAGTACAAAAATAAGGTACAAATATTTTATCCATTAAACCATTGTATAGTATTTTCAGTCAGTAATACCGAGTAGTTTGTTCACTATCGTTTGACAAGTTAAATAAATAACTGACTTGGTCTATGGTATGTTGTATTGGAGGTTCAGGAAATAACCTTTTTTTTTATGACTTTAATTATTATAAATTACGGTTAAAAAGGGCTCTTTGTACTGCATCAGAGCCACCTTTTTGAGGAAGTATTCGGTCTTAATTTGATCTTAACAAAAATCGGATTACTGTAAATAGATCTACGCAATACAAATAGGATCAGTTGACGGGGCTCACCATTAGGTTACAATATCAGAAACATGTTCATTTTTATTTTTTTGTAACTTGTTTATTTATTGATTACAAACTAAAATGTATGTAAAAGTACATAATGGGCTGAAATTGGCTACTTTTACAACATCAGAGCTGTATTTTAAGGTCTTAAAGCTACCAAAATCGAATGACGGTTAATTTTAAATGGGATGTAAAGGAATAAGATAATGGGGCTCACCTTCTGGTTACTATTTAAGGTACCTTAAACTAACAACTTATTTATTCAATGTTTGTTGGTACATTTAAAGGAGCCATGCATAAAGGGGTTGTGAGAAGTGGAAACGATTGAACCATCCTTCTCAAGTATACAGTTACAAATACTAATGACAGACATGAAGGTTTCAAAAGGCTATGCTAATAAGTTCAAGGTCTGTATTAAGCTGTTTATAAGTCGGAGCCTACTTGGGTTTAATTTACTATCTTTGGAGATAAGTAACGATAGTGGTAATACTACACACCGTGTTATAGTGAGAGCGCTCCTGCGCAGGTTTTACACGAACATCTCTCGTCCCTCCTTCACCTTTTACATCCTTGATTTCGTTCATTTACATTTCAAAAAATACGTTATAAATTCTCATTGCTGTAAATTCACTGTTGGTCGCTAGAAAATACAATCCTGTTGCACTCCATACCTCCAACTAAAAACACGATTAAACCTACAAAACGACCATAATGGCAGTTTTAATGACTTTAATTAAACTCCCATAACATAATACATAGTGTTAATCAGAGAGCTTTAATTTGATACCTTATTAAAAATTATAAAGAAATATTATGAAACAAAGAGTTTTGTTACTAATTAATTAATTATCCTTAATTATGTCTCATTGAGTCAAAAATATAAGTCGTGTCAAGTAATCAAATGAAATTCCCATATCAAATTTTATTATAGTCAGTCCGACTGGGTAATCTACAGGACACATGGGTTTTGAAAACATAATGGTTTTTAAAAACAGAACACTAAAATTGAACAATCCACTGTTCCACAGAATGAATACTACAGTTACCAAGCCCAAAAGGAGAGTCACTACTAACAAAATTATAGTATACTAATCGCACCAGGTCGTTTGTGTGTAACGCTTTAATGTTACATGTTCTAAGAAGACCTTGTACATATGCCTACAAGTGACTGGTGCTCCAAGTGCTCGGACAAGGGGCTAAAAATTCATTTCATAAACGTAGCTATGTTTCGCAACAGTGGCCTCAGATGGAGATCGATTGAAAGGAAAATAACTGGCACTTGTAGGGTTATAAGGATTTATGAATCTCTACATGTAACATAAATGTAGAGAACACAACAACACGAAGAGGTTTTATATTGCATGCAGTAAAATTGAAAAATAAAATCATGAGTACTTCATTTAAACGTAGTTCTAAGCTTTGAGTAAATTAGTATGGTTTTTCTTACTCAAAATACTAGTCTGACTTTGTCAGTATGATTCATCATAAAATTAAGGTTTTCATCACGCTTAAGTAAACTATTATTTTGAGATTTTAAATGACTTTTTGTAATCGTGGACCACTAAACAAACACTAACACGCAATACCTTTCATTTACCCCGAAGCCAAGAACTTTAGTATTATTCCTTAATTAATGTGAGTGGAGTCTTGAAATGTAGAGAATTGAAACGTATACCCAGTGTATTTGAAGTTTTTTATATTTTTAGCATCTCGTAGACATGAAGTATAACTATCAAGCAAATTATCATCCCCATATTTGAAACATAGGTAGCAAACAAATTCCAACACAATTCTAATCATATTTATGACTTTACGTAATACAGACCGCTTCAGCCCATACGCAAGATACATATTATTGTTTTCAAGATCTTTAACTTGACGTAATATGGTGGGCATTAATTTAATATCCTACTTAATATGAAGACATATTTTTATTAATAATGAAGTATAATGCTTTTTCGTAGGCTGGTTTTTACCATAATTGGGGCCTAAATTAGAGCTGCCATGAAAAAATAGCATGCCTCTGAGAAAAAAAGTTTGGTTGGGTAAATGTTGCAAGTACAATGTTAATGAGAGTTTTAATGACATTTTGTAATTATGAATAAAAACATAAATTAAAGGTTGTTAATTAGGACGTGAAGAACTTTAATTTAATATCCTATTCAAAACTATAGAAATAATCAATAAAATATTACTGAATAATATTAATAACACTTATTCACGTTTATTGTAGATCGCTATATTTCTTATGTCTTTCGTTTATTAGAGGCTTTAAATGAGAAGTTCTTATAAAATTTCATGTCTCTAGCTTGAACAAATGATGCACAAAGGCCAAAATAGACATAGTGGTGACAAAATCTAGATTTACGGTTTGAAAAAACAAAAAAATAACTAAATCCTAAAACTCCTGGCAAAAAGCCATTTTTATTTATTTTGTGTTTATTTTATATAGCCTTTTTATACGAAAGAAGAAATATTTTCCGAGGATTCATTGACTCAGATCTGGTATAGCTAGGCAAAGCTTTCATTCTGAAACATACACAGAAAAAAACAATACTTAATTACAAGTAGTGCTTTTTTTACACCCACCAGGAAATATATATCTTGAGCATTTTTACCATTAATTGATTTTTTTTGTGATGCTAATTATATTTTTTAGCATGCGTTTCGTATTCACCTTTCTGTCAAATTGATATCATCCAGAACTGCAGCGGTTTATTATACTGTTGAGGAGCGGAGGACTGTTACACCTATAAAAGATCTACCAAGTTTTTTTGAGTTTTCGCCCGCCCCGATCCTAAGGCGGTAGTATTTTCCAAAAACGTTTTCGGCTTTGAGGATTCGCTTGCAAGGAGCTGCTGCAGTTGAAAGTCGTAATAAAAAGACAAATAAAACTATTCGTTTGATCTTCATGCATAATAACCCCCACCCCACCTCGCATAGCCCAAAGTGTTAGCTCTACAAAAACATTTGCCATTTCTTGGAAAGAACTTTGCAACAGCTAACGAAGGTTAATTTAACAAAAATAAAAAATGACAAGTAGGGGAGTGCTAATTTCTATCGAATTAATTCATTTTCGTAAATTGGTTGCTCACAGACTGGGTGGGAGTAGCGTGGCATCATGATGAGATGCGACCTGTAGTCTGACGAGTCTCCTCTTACCCAGACAAACACCTAGGTCGCAACAGTTAGCTATTGTGCATGCAATTAGTTATAAATTTGTGTTTGACAAAAATTGTCAGTGGGCCATATAGTATCTTACAGACCTTTCAATACTAAAACTGAAAAAAGATCGTTTCAATGCGCGAAAAGATTCAAATGACCACCAATGATCATTTCTCTTCATCAGGTGTTTTTAATTGGCAAGTGCTTTCAACAGCCCACGCCTTTCATTCTTTGGCCCTACACAGCGATCAGTTCACCCACCGCTACGACTAGGGAGAAGATTGGTGTTATATATATTATATATGAATAACCAAATACGTAAAAAAAATAATTCATTCCTCATTTGTAATTTAATTTAACTCTCCGTTCTTCAAGCCTAATAGCTTCGAAGTACTGAAAAATACCCAAGCTGATGACATGGAAGATATCAAAACACCCACACAGCCCAAGCCGCCTGCTATATTCGTAAGAAATATTAACAATTTCAAATTGCTATGTACTCAAATGAGTAAAATTGTAGGTACGGGAAAATAAACGTGCCTCAATCAGTCTCGGGATACGAAAATTTCTCCGGACACTCCCGATACATATCGGGCCATTATTAAGTATTTGGAAGAAACTAAGGCCGACTTCCATACTTATCAGTTAAATCAGGAAAGCAGGAAGTCACTACGAGTATTGATCAAAAATATGCACCCGACCACACCAGCTGATAAAATTGAAGACAAACTCTCAGCTCTCGGTTTTGAAGTTCGCCAAGTAACAAACGTAGTCAGTGAGGATAGGCAGCAAGACGATGCGATTAAAACACCGCTACCCTTGTTCTTTGTCGATCATCAGTTGTAGAGCGAACATCAGGAGTATAAAAAATCTACGAACTAACCCATGTATTACACAAGAGTACAGGCCGAAAAACCTTACCCACAAACATGACATCATTGGCCAGAAGAGGAGAAACAAGAAACAAGAAGCATCCCTGCCAGAAATGTTAGGCCTTCAGTCTCTTTTACCGATGTAGTTCGGAACAGAGAGCACTCACAGGCACTGCCCACCTCCTAGGTGTGTAAAGTGCAGTGGGCAGCACAAAAGTGAATTGTGCAAAAGTCCCCTGAAATCGCCTGCAGTATGCGTGCCCTGCCAGCAAGGCCATCCGGCTAAGTACAAGGGCTGTGACATCTACAGAATCTTCAAGTCCAGGAGCAAACAACGTCGTCGGCCAGAAGAAGTAAAGCCAGCCGCAGGTAGCTCAAGAAGCGCCCCAGCCAGAAATGTTAGGCCTTCAGTCTCTTTTACCGATGTAGTTCGGAACAGAGAGCAGTCACAGGCACTGCCCACTCCTCGTCCGAAAGTTCCTCTTCTCCAGCATTCCGTCAACCAGCAAACCCAATCCCATCCTCAACCACACGGCTCGCATATTCATTCATCTTCAAGCTCTTCAGATAACATCATTCCTTACAGAGTTCTGAACCCTAATTACCCCTCTTATTTCTCTTTTTACAAATCTTGTCTCCTACGTTATCCCCGTTCCTTCAGTAGCACATGATTTCCTTCAGTCCACTGCAGTGTCCATCAGCATCTTCACTTTCCCCCTTACCCTAGCGTACTGCCCTCCCAATAAATCCATTTCCTATTCCCAATCTAGACTCCATCGAACATCGTTTCCTTGCGGGTGGGGACTTTAATGCAAAGCACCAGCACTGGGGGTCAAGATCCACGAATACACGAGGACGTTCCCTAAGACCAATTCACTAACTTCCTCCTCCTTCATTTATTAGGGGCCCAGTTTATTGGGACTACTTCCGCCAGCTTCTTACAGCTTGCGTAGACCTCAAAGTGTCCCTGAAAACATCCCAAGACCTAGACGGTGTAGTGCATTATTTCACTACTCTGATCCAGAGGTCGGCTGGGAGGCATCGTCGTCCCACCGTCAAACAAAAATTCACAATCAAAATCGTTTACCTCAGCATATCAAAGACCTAATCCAATTCAAACGCCGCTCCAGAACAGTTTGGCAAATATCCCGACATCCTGCTGATCGCTGCTCGTACAGTCAGTACTGGAAATAGGTAAAGAGGCAATTGGTATCCTTTCGTTCCGATTCTTTCAATTCCCACCACTCCTCTCTGTCTACCAGGGATAACTCCCCGTGGAATCTAACTAAAAAAATCCTAAAGTATCATCCTGTTTCACACCCACTCCGTCGTGATGATGGCTCCTGGGCGGCTTCAGATGGGGATAGGTTGGAAGAATTCGCTCTGCATCTTTCCCATATTTTCACACCTCACCTTTATCATCGAAACCATGCTTATAGCACAACTGTTAAAGATTTACTCACTTCACCTATACCTCTCTTACTTCCACCAAAAGCCGTTAACCCCTCTGAAGTCAAATACCTTCTGAAAAACTTACCTTACCGAAATTCCCTGAATATGATCTCCTTACTCCACAAATTCTCAAACAACTCCCTCCTAAAGCCGTAATCTTCCTAACCTACGTTTATAATTGCATTATCCGAACTACGCACTTTCCTCTCCTCTGGAAACATTCCATTATTGTCCTATTCACCAAACCCGGTAAACCACCTAATGACGCCTCATCTTACCGTCCAATTAAATTAGCCTACTCCCTATCCTCTCAAAAATATTTGAAAAAGTCCTATTAAAACGTCTACTTCCAATTGTTAAATCCAAAAAACTTTATTCTACGGACCAGTTTATTTTCCATCTACGACATTCCACCTCAACAAGGCCTTCGCGTTGTTGATCACATATCCTCAGCCCTTGAAACGAAACAGTATTGCACTGCTGCTTTTCTGGACATAGCTCAAGTTTTTTTCAGGGTCTAGCACGCAGGTTTGCTTTACAAGCTCAAAAGATATTTACCACAGACCCTTTTCCTAATCCTACAGTCCTACTTTTCAAACCGCTTCTTCCAAGTCGTTGCGGTTTAGAATATTCTAACAACTATCCCATAAAGCCCAATAAATAAATAAGGATGTAATTTAATTTAACAAATCAAATCATTATTTTGATAAAATCACAATCTGCCCTATTGGGCAAAAAGTAATCGTGTTCAATGTTCTTATTCATACTATAATTACTATCCTTCATTCTCTGAATCATTCATGTAGTATTTACAAACAGCCCAGAGACCTCCCAAACCCACATGGTTGTCCCCTCCCTCGCATGGGAAAGAGGAAGCGGAGTCTTGGGAAGTCCCCCACGCTCCTCCGTCAGCCGCGTCACTGGATAAGAGCCAGTGGAGGCTGACCACGAGCGAGAGAACCACAGAGGCTCAGGACATGATTGGAGAAACTAGACATATCCAGGACTCCCACTGTCACGTATTTATAGCAGGTCACGAGGCCACTGCCGCTTTAGTCTCCGAGGAGGATTATATGGGTGTGTAGCGCAGACTAATGACTGTGCTAGCGGATTAGGGTGGTTAGATAGCTTACGATGGTATTTCATGAACTTGGAAAGGATGAGTTCAAGAATGTAGGGTATATTAAGATCGTTATTAAGGGTTTTGTTGTTGATGTATAAAGGAGCATTGACTATTGTTCTCAGGTACTCCAGATTTTTGAAACAAGGATTACGTATGTAAAAAGACGAAACTATAGTGGGAATTAACATTTTATAAGTTTATATAGACGTCATGCACATAAGGCACTGGTGTACGTAAATACGTTAAAAAAACAACAAAAAAAGTCCTATTAGATACTAAATTCTTATTTTAAAAGATTACTACTCTTTTTTTTTTTACGTATTTGGCTTTTTGGATATGGGAGAGTCGATTGTTTATCTTTGGATTGGTTTATTATTTATTATATATAAGAAATCTGTAATCGTGTATATGTTCCACAAGTAATGTGTTTTTTTACGTCATGTGGTTTTTATTCCTGAGGATTCCTGAATAGGCAAAACGTTGATGAATGTAAAATAAAAATAAAGGTTTGGAGAGACTGTAAAGGCTTCTTTCGATAAAAATAGAAATGCAACAATAAAATAATGAAAATATACTACAATTAAAAATTCTGAAAATACTGCTCATACGTGCGTACGTAGCTATACACACTTATTTTGGGTCCTTGATATTTTTTTTATTCTGTAGAGTGTAACAAAATTTTGGCAGATAAATAAAGCTTATTTATTTCAAGCCAAGAAGTCTTTAAGCTATAATTAAATCACAATGACTTGACACAAAATATTGACTGTGTTTAAAGTTAAAAATACAAGTCAATTAAGGATTCCTACACTTTTTTGTCATCGTTTTTCTGGTCTCTTTAACCTATTAATAATATGTCATATTCATAGGCAAGACGCATGATCTCTATCGAGTGCATTTTCCATGCTGTATCTTATCATTCATTGGCATGAGCCTCATCAATGATAATTATAAAGGATATCACCTTATCTTCCTCTACAGTTAGAAGCTCAGTGGATTCTTTATTTATAGTTCCTGTTGTTGCCTTTCTTGAAGATAGGACAATCACTGTGATATCTCCCAGTTTTGATGTACTGTACCATTCATTTCTCAAGCCAATTGTTGCACTATGGGCAGAATTTAATCTCCTATTGTTACCATGTATCACAGCATTTGAGGGGTGATACTGGCATGCTCTGTTGCCTTGCTTATGTTGACTTACATTAAGGCCTCACTCATTTCTTCTTTAAAAATTATTTGTCCTTGCAATGGATCCAGATAGCAATCCTTTCGTGTTAGGCATTTTCTGCGGAATACCTGCTCTGCATTTCATACATCCGGCTAAAGTAAGTCTACTTCGGACCCCTACCCGGCTTAGGCTAGAAAATATTTATTCTTGATTAATAAATAATTTATTATTGTTACTTTATTATATATTTTTAATCGGGACGTTGGGATCTTTGATATGGCAAGCAAATAAATATTAGTACCGAGTAATTGTTTAATTAATGATAGATACTTAATTATGTGTTATGAATTTGTCGCTCCAATATCAATTGAGACTTCCGTGTAAAATTTCATGTCTATAGTTGAACATAGGACTCAGAGTAGAACACCAGATCAGAAAGACGGGGAAATCGAACTGTTTCTGAATGAGAAATTTTCATTGTGGTATTCGTATCAATATTATTTATAATTTGTAATCATTAACAGACTAGATATTAGATAGGTACCAGGTCCGAGTTCCGATTTAGTCTGTATTTTTTTTCTTTGGCTCTTAATTATTAGGACTGGTTTCTGATGTTAATAAAACCTTCAAAACCATGAAAATTGGAAGGACACTTATCCTTCAATTTGATCGGTCATAATTGCTAATGTTTTCATTCCTTGTGAGACCTGGATCCATCCATCGTCGGTATGATGTTTTGCAAGGTTTTGAGAAGAACAATTTTATATTGACTAGGTTAGTGGTCATGAAGGGGTAGCTCGAAGGTATAGCTCCCGCCCGGGGATTGGGGAGGTTCCTGCACCGGTTCCCAGTCCCAACTGGCCCCTACAATGCTTTTTTCTTTGGCCTATAATTATTAAAAGTACATGTCTCAATAATACTAACACTACTAGTATTAATATGATATTGAAACTTTATTGTGCTAAAATTACTGCCTTGCGTTCGATATAATAAATTTTAATTGTTCACTATGTGCATTCTCATATATATAACAAAAATGATCTATCGATTTGTATAGTCCTTCACAGTAAACCGAAGCTTGCTATAGCTGACAAAAATGGTTAATTGAACATTCATGAAAATAAATTCGTGAGGAATAATTCCTTCTTAGTTCTAAATAACGTACAGCATATATTTTTGTCTGCTGGACTTAAAATAACTACCGCCTGGCACTAACTGGAAACTAGCCTTTGCCTACGGCTATCAGGAATGTTTCATCGTACCTGTAAAATATCATACCAAACTTTGTATTACAAGATTTTTGAAAGTTTCCACCTTCTTAGAGGATTTATGGTGATTAATCGCGCATTTCGACAATCCACACTTCCTGGCGAGTACAGTTAGATCCTACACCTGTAGGATGAAGAAATTCATCAATAACCATCATCAATCATTGATGGTCCACCTTGACCTCTTCTTAGGTTGCGCGGTTGTGCTTAGAACTTGGCCTGACCGAGTTTTAATGAGACAATGAGATCTTTTTAGTAGAAAATTTACGGAACTTCATTTTGTAATAGAAGACATTATGACCGAACAAATGCCTGATGACATCTCCTGCCCCCCTCAGGCTACGTGATGCTGGTAATAATTTATACGTAAAGTAGATGGGTCATATTAACGAGAAAATATATGAAAAAAAAGCAGTTGGCAAAATCGAATAAAGCAATAGTGAAGGTTAAGAAAAACACAGGTTATGACTCGATGACGATCGATCAAGAAGTATAAGTAGTCCACTCGTTTTTAGGGTTTCTTATGTTTCTTTAAAACTAGAAATCACTACGTTTTCGCCCGTTGGGCTTTCAGTTCTGTGAACTCCCCTTTTCATACTAGATTCATGAAATGCTACACGGAGCTCTCATTTGATACTAAGAAAACAAAAATAATACAGAAGGTAATTATCATTAATTAATCAATGGTGTAAAATATATTTATATTAATATTAGCCCCGGTAAATGGGTTTTTAATTTTAAGGAAGTGATTACTAACGGTAAACCTATAAATGGTCATCAAAACTATAATAATAATTAGATAACACACCGCAGTAACAAAAATGTTATTATTATTTAAAACGACCAAACCTAGTAATATTCCTAAACATAAAAATCCATTCCCGCCTCACGTGCCGCCATAATCCTTTTGCTAGCGACCTATATTCCCACCTCGTGCCCAGCCACCCCAAGCGACACCTAAGGCGGAGGTGGTCTCGCTAACTCCTACAAACCAACTACCTAGCATTAAGTTTACAGTGAGCTGTACCGAGTGCGATTTTGGCTAGCGAGCCTTTCCCCCCTTCCCCCCAAAAAAGTAACAATACGTTAAAAACTAATTTTCACTGCTTAAATACTATGGATTGATTGCATGTAAACATATCAACAACGATATATAATATAAAAAAAATCTTACGTTTATAATTGATAATAAAATCAAACAACGGTTTTGAGAAGAGTTGTTTACTGATAGGCACCTTATGAGCCCAATAAGTGCACTTATTTCAAAGAGGTAATAATATAATAAATTGAATCACCAGGTGACATATGGAATAAGTCTAGGAATTATAAAAAAGTCTTGTTACGAGCGTGATTTGGAGAAATTCCCCTCGAGAGCTGATGTCCAGCCCGAGCAAATATTGAAGTGCTCACTACCGGATAAGTGATGACAGAAAGGTAATGTATGTACCTACTTGTGGACAGCGTCACACAGTGGAAAGAGAGACTGAAAAAAACTATTACTATACTTGCTCAGGTAAAATATTAACAATAAAATAAGATGAACACTTTAAGAACCTATTAACTCATATAATTAAAAAGAGAAAATGATCAAAGCAAATCTACTACACATTATGGTTATACACGCAACCTACTGATAAGGAGGTTACAAAGTATTGACGGGAGTAATATCGATTTTACAGTAACAGATGTCTGTACTTCAACATCTTCCTTCATCATTTACTTATTGAACAATCGAAACCAGTAAATCAACAAAACATTAAAATAGTCCCAAATATTGATTTAGCTTCTTTAGTCTTTGACTAAGCAGGGGCTTCGTTAAACCATCACGAAGTTTATTTTGAGTATCCACTCTCCGGAAGGAGTGGCGAATCGATCAATGTTTTGTGCGTTTGTGTCGTACGGAGTACTCTGCTAATTTAATGGCAACATTGTTATCAACAAACAGCATACCTTTTGAGTCAGTGATCTCTTGAAGAAGCCTTTTGATCCAAATCATCTCTCTCGTTTCCTCTCTTGCAGCGATGACCTCTGCTTCTGCGGCAGAAACGGAGACAGAACTCTGCCTTTTACTGAACCATGCGATACAATCATGGAATAGTAGTAGACCTGCCTGTATCTTATTGCTGCCAAGATCTGAATCAGAGCAGCATTAAGAATTCCTCTCCTATAGGTCTTTTTGTATAATATTCCAAGTTCAGAAGTCCGGTTTAAATAACGGAATATTCGATTGACTCTGGCTATGTCACAATCGGAAGGGTTCTCAAGCATTCTTGAAGCTATATTGATAGAGTAAGCGATGTCCGGCCTTTTACAAACCATCAAATACATAAGAAAACCCTCTGTTTCTGGATATTGAAAATTAGTTATCAAGCCATTTCCGTTTTCCTTTTCGTAATCCAAATCATCCTTCAAAATTGGAATACTCAAAGGTCAACTCCCTTCCATCCATCTGGAATGCTTGGAGAAGCCTTTTAATGTAACAAGTTTGATACCGTCGTTGATTCTGTTAATCTCCAAACCATGATAAAAATCAGCTGGTTTAATCTTGATTTTGAAGTCCTCTGTTAATTTTCCTGAGAGCTCCATTGCTTCTCTTCCATCTGAAAAAACGATTACTCTGTTTATTGTCGACATAAAGACATAAAAAGACCTTTTTACCATTTGGACCTTAGATAAATAGGCAAGGATCTGCTAAACTAATTTTAAAACCAATACTTATTAGGTATTGCTTTATTTTCTCGTTCCAACAACGTGGAACCTGTTTCAGACCATATAGGATTCTATGTAATCAGCAGACCTTTTCGGCGTTTTCATTGAAACCCTCTGGTTGGCAAATATAAATCTCCTTCTTAAGTTGTCCATTTAAAAATGTAGTCAAACTGATGAAGAGGCAGGAATATTAATTACTGATCTGACAGTGGTTTGACGAGCAACTGAAGGTTTCTCCAAAATCGTCGCCTTTCTTCTGTGCAAATCCTTTTACCAATAACCTAGTTTTGTACCGTTCTAAATTTTCATCAGGTTTTTATTTCTTGGTGAAAACCCACTTTGAAGCCCTTAGATTAGGATGCAAATCGCAGAGAGTCCAAGTTTTCTTTTCTTTTAGTGAAGTCATCTCTGTTCCCATGTCTCTGCGCCATTCCCATTCCCCTACATCCATACAGTTGATCGCCTCGTGAAAAGCCAACGGAACAACTTCACTACCCTCAATGATGTTGGCATAATCACTTATAAATTTAGGTTCATTAGTTTTATCCTGATCCTTCAGATATACACCTCTCTTCCATCCTAAATCTTCATATTCTATTTCTTGCTTCTCTTCTTCAACATCCAGTGGTGTTTCTCCTTGATCTTCCTATTGTTCCGGGTTCTCTTCATAATAAAAGTCAATACATTTTTCTTCCATTCGATAAAATGGAGATTTCTCACTTATCGGTGCTTTGAGTGACTCTTGGAATATGATGTCTCTTGATGTAATTAATTTGTTATTTGCAAAAACTCGATATCCGTTGTCCCCATCATATCCAACAAGCACTCCTTATGTAGCCTTTTTATCAAATTTTCTTCTATTTTCTTTGGGAATATGGGCACTTAATGGTAAATGGACCACTAAGGGACCAAACATTTTGATCATATTACTCCAATATTTTTGATTCCAGGTTTTCTACCCATTCAATGTTTAAATGGAGATTTTCTTTTTTCTGATGATGGGCCAGTTCGATTTAAGATGCAGGCTGCAACATTAATCATTTCTGCCAATAGGCCCTTAAAAAGCGATACTTCTGAGTGCATGAGAGCTCTTGCAGTCTCCACAATCGTGTGGTTATCTCTCTCAAAACACCAGTTTTGTTGTGGCGTAGTATACCCGATTTAAATACTTTAGATTTCAGGAAGTTTTCTAACCTTTTATTTTTAAATTCCCCACCATTGTCACACTGAATGCACATCGCTTTATGACCAGTATGTTTACTTATAGGATCTATGAAAATTAATGTTCTTATTTTAAATAGGGTTATTAAATTGAGATTTGGCCCCTTAGCAACTAAAACCTCCTTTGTACAACTAGCACCCGGAATTCTCTCAAATGCACACAATTTTTAAGTAAGATTGTCTAAACTCCTTTTTTCTTCATTTATGTCTCCGTGAGTTAAGAGTTTGAATTTATCAGGAAGGAACTTAAAAAATTTGCATATCAGTAAAACATCTTTGTTTTTGGTAGGTTGTTTATCGATTTCTCTCTTCAACTGGTTCCACAGATTAGAGATTCTATTAATAAATGCAACATTGTCATCATGAGAAAGCCACTAAAAATTTATTGTACAAATAAAAAATTCCGTCCTCTCAAAATATATCGAAACGTTGATGTTTTTGATGAAAAACCACGTTGGGTGGTTTTTGATTGAATTAAATGTGGCTAGTTCTTATTCAAAAGTTTTTTTAGCTTGTGCATCAGCTTGATCTGGGACTAAAGGGCATTCATAAGTCCCATTTACTCTCCGATTTTCCCAGTTCTTCTTCCATTCCAACAGAGCAATCTAAGGAATGGAGACGGACTTTGGTTTCATAGTAAAATTAGTAAACTTACCTCAGAGAACCGATTAACTATTATCAAATTTTTATTGTACACAGAGCTCATTTTCTGTCGCTCGCCTGCAGAACCCATCACCTGTTTAGGTAAAATATTAATAATAAAATAAGACTAACAATTTAAGTACTGCTCAACTCATATTGAAATTATTAATACAAATTAAAAAGAGCAAATGATCAAGGCAAATCGACGCCACATCATGCTTATACACGCAACATACTGATAGGGAGGTTACAAAGTATCGACAGGAGTAATATCGATTTTACAATAACTGATGTGTACTTTAACAATAGTGTACAGTAGGTGTACAGTATATATCGAATTTCTCACTTCTCATTCTATCCGTGGCGGTAAAAAAAAATTTATTCAGCGATTGTTGTTCAAAAATATGTAAAATATACGGCTTTAATTACATAACATTTAATATTTGATAATATTCACGTACCCATTTCCAGTTTATCTGCAAGGGTTGGTTAAAACGTTTTATGAATAAATAATTTTCTGAAATATTGTTATAAGTTTCAAAAAAAGTCTGACTTCGCGCTTTCAAGTTAAGACTAATACATTTCTGCGACTTTGGACAATAATAAAATAAAAGCAACGACTGGTCAACTGGTCCACGGAGCCGCGACTTAATAATCCTATTTGTTGTAAAAGTTTTTTTTAGAATTTAGTAAGCTGTTTGGGTTTAAACAATAACTGTTCCACTGGTCAGCACATAAATAAATAAAAATGTATTTTTCGAGGTTAGGTGAAGCTGGCTGGGTAATAATCGATAATGGGACCTGTTCACTCTGCTAGGCAAGCTACAGATCGAACAAGCTTATAATTATTATTGAAAACAGTTTGTAGTTGAAATAGTGACCATAAGAAAAACTACTAAAATTGGGTTTTTTTTTGTCTCTGGATCCGGAGGATAAATAAGTGGGTATGACAAATTAACGTAAAAAGCTTACAATTTATACGTAAAGGAGATGGGTTGAATATTAATGATAAAAATAACCTCTCATGAAATAAAACAAAAACTAGGAGGCGAAATCTAATGATTTCTAATACCCTGAATATGCAATAATGAAATTAGTGCATGGGGTATACATAAATATTGGATGTTCTATTGTTTAATGGTATCTTAAGTGTACCTTATGGCTTTGGATTCATCCTAAGGGTTTCGATGACCAACACCCTGTGAATTAAATGAATTCATTTTGAGCTGAGTTCCCTCTTTCTATCCCATTAGTGGAATTTGGTCCCGAACCCTTACTGTTTAATGTGTTGGTTACCGTAATGGACCGCTTAGCTTTATATCATGTACTAATTCATTTCAGAGCTATCAATCTTTTATTTATTTATTTATTTTTGAATTTTAATTACTTTACGTCATTAATACATTCTCAACAGTTGGAAAACAAACAGAACAATAAAATGTTTAGCTTATTCAAAACTGTGACTTGAGAAATATTAGATAGACACTTCTTTATTGTGCTAAAATTACAATCTGCCTTATTGGGCGATAAGTAATTGTGATAAATGTTCTCATTCATACCGTATTTACAATTTTCATTTACTCGCTCATTCATACAGTATTTACAAACAGCTCAGAGTATTTTTCACGCTTTCCACTATTTTATTTCAACCAAAACAACCCACTATAATGTGTTTTGGAACATGCTTATATTTAATATGATAAACAGATATAAATTTGAACTTTTAAATTTCTGAGCATGAACTTCCGGAATTAGCTGTCTGACTTTTTCTCGTTTCATTTTTCGTACTTGGAATTTGACCAAACTTAGTAATTGTATTTTAACCAAAAGCTAATCAGCACATTTGTGGAGCTCTCGAATATGCTATTAAAATTTCAGATCAATAATTAAATTTCCCGGCTGCAATAGTAGATCGTACTTACAGACAGACAAACAGCACAGAATTTATATATAAGTAGAACAGCGTCCTTCGGACTTGGCAATAAAAAAACATTTACCATCACCTCTGATACAGAGTAGTACACCAGTCACGTAAACGGAATTGACAACTGAAAAAAGGCCTGTGACATAACTCTATAGATTTATAAATAAAGAATTAAAATAAAATCCATGGGCACATTGCCACAAAACTAACTTGGAATATGTTATTTTCAAACGCACTTCGGTGACTCGCTTTTTCGCACTATGCAGTTGACATAAAATGGGGAATAAATTGTTATTTAAAATAGCTGACGCTATTATTATGAATAATATATATTTGTTTATATCCCCCTGTGGGAATACTGACGATCCAATAGTCTTTCAACTAAAATTTTATCCGTATGTTCTTTGAAGTCAGCTCGGTCGCTGCAAACCGATTATTCACAAATCGTTCAGAACTGACGAAAATTTGATTAATTTATCAAGACTTACAGCATTAAGATTACATAGTCCAACTATTAAGTTATTAATATCTCCGTTTCTCTTAATAGATCCTATTTTTACGTTTAATTTTTTTCTCATACTTATCTTAATTCTACATTAACATAATATGAGAATATTCGGAATATATTGAAGATCAAAATATCATGTTTACGTACGATATATCATTATATGCATTTAATGCTGCTTGGATACCAGAGTGACCCTTGGACCACCCATTATGCCGGATTGCCACGGGGCAAGAATCACGAAAGTGAGTATTTTGGTACACTTAATACGGATTGAGGGAATCAATTACATTAAAATTAATTTTGTCTTTACGATTCCGGTGAAATTCAAGCCCCGTGGAAACCCGGCATTTGACAGACTTTGAGTATGATGTGTAAGTCTAAGGACTGCGTAAGGGAGGTACCCGTTTCTCCCCACTCCCTCCTCATATACGTCCCCAATCACTAAAGAGCAATATATTCATTCTTCTAAATATAATATACTGCCTCATGCAAATATTTATTACAAGCTAACTCCACAAAATCTTTAGCTTGTGCTAGGAGGGAAGACAGAGCCTATCAAAAATAGTCTTTCACTGTATATGATAGAGGTTCTTTATTAAGTATGTAAGTAGTATTTATCTGTTTTAAAAGCTAAAATAATTAAATAAATGATGTATTCAATCTGTTCTTATCATTGCATATAAATGCATGTAAGGCAATTGCAATACATATCTCTCTCTCTCCCTCACCCCCTCTCTCTATCCCCTCTCTCACTACCTCCCTCCGACCCCCCTTTCACACCCTCTCTCCCTCGTGTGAGATTTCCCCTTCGTGCTCGCGTTATCGCAATCGCATTAGAATACGCGTAGATCCCTTTGACGCATAATGTGGAGTCGCGCATTGAAATGAATAGATGTAGTATGGCACGAACACTAGGAATGTTAGATTTTCAATTGTTACAATCGATTGATCGATTGTTGTGTACTATCGCTTATCTGTTGATCTTTTTTCGAACAATCTACGGTTTAAGCGTGAACTTCAACGTCAAGAGGTCCATCCCACCCAACAACGAACATTCCCCCTACCGATTTTCAATTTCAATTTCACAGTAATTTTCCATTGGAAAAATACAAAATAACTTTCTCCACTTTTAGCGAACGGAAATATGAAATTATTCTTTCTTTTTAGCAATTACCGTTTTATTTACTTAAAAAAACATTTTTCGTTGATAAGTTCTTACTAAACTTGACAATAGAAAATTAGAAATAAAGAAGATAATTAAAAGTGAAAAAGGACATTTTTTAATTTAAGAAAACAAAACAAATTTTGTGTACTAAATATATGTTTTAAAATATTTCTAGGTATTTTGTAATAAATTACAGTTTTAATTTAAAATGTAAATTCCATCAATTAGAAAAAATGACCTTTTTCGTCACTTTTTTAAAAAATGTTTTGTAAGAGAGAAAACAGTGCTGTTTTAATTTTATGTATTTACTTTTTTTATCGATAATGTTTATAATAATTTTACGGATTCGATGAAACACGCGTATTTTGAGGGTTTCCGTTGTGGACTGTCGATCTAAGAACCAAAGATGGTCGGGAAAGTTATGTATAAAATTCAATATAACAAGGTTCCTGTCACAGCACAAGCAGCTAAATTTACTGAAAATTGATAGAACTGTGTTTATGTTCCCCCCCCCTTGATAATTATGGTAATTAATTAGTGACCTTATATTTTTCTCAAATTTCTCATCAGTTGACTCCGAACTTCTAACCTAATTAGTGTGTGGCGTGTGGTGTCGTGTATAAGTGCAGTAAAGAAATCTGACGTTTGGGATTTTTATTATTTATTTTGTTAGTAAATACTCGTGTTTTATGTAAAAATATACTACATCAAGCACAATAAAAGTTATTTGAGGGTGACCCCCTACACTAGGAAACAGAAGAATGAGTATTTGGCTTTGAAAAATCACAATCACATAATTATACACTTGATATTTAACGCTATAATAGGTACTGAAATATATAGATAACGAAAACAAAATTAATTATTGAGAAATTCCACCATGAAAAGTTAAAATAATTAAATAAATGATGCATTCAATCTGTTCTCATCATTGCATATAAATAAATGTATGTAAGGAACTTTTAATATTTTTTTTCATTTGCAACCTATGATTTAGCCCGTCATCATTTTTTTACTCGAGGTTTGGCTTTCGTTTCCTTAAAAAAAGGACCCATCACACTACTGCGGAAAAAAATAGATCGATAACCCAACAACAGATTCGTGATTACAATAAAACATTAATAATCCATTCCAAATCACAACTAAAAATAAAATGTATCAAATCATTAATACTGTAGTGAGCTGTTAAAAGGACGATTTTTTTTTTAAACGAAATTTGCCTCCGGTTTGTCGCCACTTGAAATTCCAGAAGGACATCTATGACAAAAGTTTGTTCTTACTTAAACCTAAACAGAATTTTATTTCAAATTAGTTTTCACAAAAAAAAAAGTTCTTCAGACCAAGATGTAACATTTTCTTATAAAAGATTTTAGTGTGCAAAAAAAGAAACAAAATTCAAAAGTTTGGTAAGTCCTGTTTGAGCTCTAACCTATAACCTGGCAGTAATTAAAGAAAATCTGATGTTGCTACGATAATTCAGTTTTATAGAAATTTAATTCAGGTTTTCCTTTTGTATTCAATCCGTTTCCATGATTTTTTCAAAATCAGAAATTTTCCCCGTACTTCCGTCTGGCTATCATGGAGTCCCCTGTTCAAGCTAGAGTCATACCAATTTAACTGGAAGTCCTATCTGATAAATGTGTAGTCATTTCAATAAAATGATGAGTCTTTGATTAAATTATATTGGTAGGTACAAATAGTAGCCCATAGGGTTACAAGGTAAATTGCGAAAATTTATGCAGGATCTCATTCTTAAATACAACATATAAGACGGTTTCCACTGTAATGTGTGAAAGAATAAAAACATGACCAAACAGTGTCAGATTACCACTTTAGCTTCAAACAATATCGGTCAAAATCATCTTTTTACAGTTCAGCAGATATTGTGCAAAGGGTATTAAAACAAATTCACTCTCCTTAACCTGTTTGTAGATCTCATACAAGCTTATGGTAGTGTGGATTGAGAAAATCTTCTGATGACGATGGTGAAAATGGTAAGTAATCAGTAAAACTGGAGAAGATGACTCTCATCGGTATAAAATGTAGAGTTAAACTGGATAACAGAATGTCAGTGGTTTTCGAAGTCATTCAACATTGGGCTGAAGGATGCAGTCGCAGCAACTCACACAATTGACCGCTTAACGCAAAGAATGGCTTATGCGGATGACTTCCTGTCGGCTGCATTCCAGCAGTTTGAGGAAACTGCAAAGAAAATGGGCCTTGAAATCAATTCCTAGAGAACTAAAAACATGAAGACCTCTATGAGAGCTAGAGAAAAGGTGGTAGTGGGGTATGGAATCACTCAATCTTTTTATTCCTGGAGACTTTAGTTATTAGCTAGTTATTAGCATAAATGATAATGGAGAGGAAATAAAAAGAAGAATTGCAGCAGGTAATTGAGCTTGCTCTCCAAAAGCCAATCCCCTACAACAGTCGATCTAGACCAAAATAATAGTCTACGCGATGGAAGTGAAATCTGGGCCATTGCCCTGGTGTGTCTTATTAACGCATTGGTGATAAAGATGTAGGCAAGAATCGGACCAGCATAAAAGCGGGAATAAGGAGGGTCAGGGAAAATGAAGAGCTGCGAAAAATGTACAATGAGCCCGATTTGGTAGGAGAAATGAAGATTGGAAGGATGGGCTGCAGCTTCAGCCTTGAATTTTTGACCGATATTGTTTGAAGCCAAAGTGGTAATCTGACACTGTTTGGTTAGGGTCTTCATGGAAGACCCTGAGGCAAGTTACTACAGGGTTGACCCTTCTGAGGCAGTTGGATGCCGTGATGGTGGACCTCAGGGGGATGGGAAACAAGGAATGGAGGATGTTAGAACAGGACCGGGAAAGTGATCAAGGATGATCATGGAGGTGCCAGTTCTACTCAGACCGCCGTGTCATGTTGTGGGTGTGTGATTGCTAAATTAAAGATTTTCTCGATAAGCTTGCTGATTAATAATATGCAATTCACGTATTGTTTTTCCAAGGTTCTGATTAATGTTAATGTTGGGATTTTAAAAGTGATACCGATTCCACACCCAACATGCCAAATATTTCTTTATTGGTAATTTTTTATTATTGACCCTTCATTGTTTATTTAATTTATCGTTATCACGATTTCAGGGTACTGGCTTCATTTTTACCATCATCAGGGTCTGGAATGTAACTACATCGAAAAACATCATGCCTCTCAAAAAACTACTAGTTAAGTTGAGTTCAAATTTCCGTGGACAGACCGTTGGAGCCGAGGTCTATAAGTGTTATCGCACGTACCTAGATAATGAGGATCTGCTAATTTAATCACTAGTACGCAAAACGTAGTGTCTTTGAATCATTTCTTTCTTCGAATGGAGAAAACTGTCAGTTTTTTATAATTTGTTAGGTATCTCCTACTGCAGATCACCAGGAAATTGTGTGAGCATACCTAAAATATTCACTATATTGTCTATTTTATTGTTCTCAAAATAATATTTCTTGAATATCTTGTTACCGTCTTTAATTTAACTATGGGAAGTAGTCGATTTTGTATACTTGCAGTTTTAAGTTGATCACTATACACACCTCAGTATGCAGTAATATCTTTGAATCTGGGGCCTATTATTCGTTTATATTATTATATATATTCACTAGTATATCGAGGGATCAGTTGACTAACCATCTTTTGTATGTTTATGTCGCCGAACCAAAAGTGAGAACCAACATAGAATCAAGTATTTAATTTGACATGAGATATAGATAAGTTTTATTTTATTTTTTGGCATCATATGTTTTCAAATGACGATTCAGTGACTGAGGTGGTTAAAAAATTAGAATGAAGTATTTTGACAAAAATTCCAAGTAGTTTTTCCAGAATCATTAAAAAAACCCATGTGGAGCCCCAGCTCCAAATTTTAGTCGTTATTGTTCCTTATGTTGTTTCTTATGTTTCAAAATAATAATGGTTCCGAATTCATGTCACGAATCGCAGTATGTGAAACAAAAAAAATCTTTGGTATGATGAATGATATATTAAAGAATCACCTGTAAAAAATCATGCCCTGAAGTACTTATGAACTTTTCTAAAAAATAGTTACATGACTATTGCCTGTTAAGACTAAGAAGATCTTTAAGACGAAAATGAGATACAGTTTGGGTCGGTGGGTTGGTGTAGTGAGTGAGTAAAGAGACTGCTGAGCTGCAATGCGCCACCAATGACAGCTAGCTGATTTACGCCTGCTTACTTAGCTTTCTCATATCCGCACACGCTCATTTACGTCAGCCCGACATCAACAGGTAAACTATTAACCTTATTAGGTAATACCAAACATACACTGCTCATGTGTTGTCCTTAATAGCATTTTATCTTTAACAGTTATCTTAATGCTGAATTATTGGCAGCCACTGCGGAAAGAAATAAGTTAATCAGAAATATTTCGCAATATTATCTGACTAATGTGACGTGCATCACTTAACATGATAGCACACTTCCAGTTGGCTTACAAATATCTTTATAAATTAAAAAAAAAAAGTGAGTGATCAATACTTTCTGTATATGAAAACCACTGTGATACATACTACTTGACAATCAACAATGACATAGCTTTCATTCGATCTGCTCTGAATATGTATGAGACCGAAGAGAGCCTGACATTCTCAAAGAAATTAATTTTGCCAGAGTACGATTGATTAAGTTAAGTAAGGCGTACGAAAACAAGGGTGCAGATACGAGAACGCATTGCATAGAAATATGTCCAGTTAGTATTCTCTCCACCACACACATTACATAACTGACCTGTAAAGTAAATGACTTACCCTAATGTAGTCATGGTGACAATTGTGTACCAAAAGGCAGCTGGAATGGAAGTAAAGTTGGTGCTTTCCACGTTTTTCTCAGCATAAAACATCACTGTAGCGAAAATAATTATAGCCATCGCAAGGGAAAACACGAGGAAACCGAGCTCAGAAGCGCATGATTTGAGGGTGTATCCTAGAATCCTGAGACCTTGAGAATGTCTGGAGAACTTGAAGATCCTGAAGACCCTGAAGACTCGAAGTGTGACAAAAGCACCGGAAACATCGTCGTTGTCGGTGATTCCAAGGCCTATATAGTACGGAAGTATGGCGACAACATCAATGATACTCATCACGCTCCTCACGAACTTGCATCTATCTGGTGCAGCGAACAGGCGGAGCAAGTATTCGGCAGTGAATATCATGACGCAGGCTGTGTCCAAGCAGAAGAAAACTATCTTGTAGCGTTCGCCGCAGGGAAGTGTACCAGCACGTCCTGGCCTGTGACCACAAGGGACAGTTTCCACCACGTTGGCCATAACCGAGACTGCAATGAAGAAACCTGTCACGTAGTAGAATACGAGCGCAGCTGTCGATGTATGGGGGTTTTCGAAAGCCCTCCACATCTTCTGTCTGATATTGGTCAACTGAGGCAGATTTTGGTCGCCGTTTTCGGAAAGTTTGTCATCCATCAACCGTTCTGCGTTCTCGCGTTTACGGTCTCGGTAGTCTTCGTAGCAACAATCGCCGATAACGTCTGGCAGGATCCCAAAGAAGGCAAGCTCTTCGTCGTAGCTGGTTAGGCATTCGTGCTTGGGGTAGTGCAGTTTCCCAGTGCGGTAATAATTGAGGATGTGCCGGAATATGTCTGGATCACGATCGAAAAAGTATTCCTTACACTCTTCATCGTAGAAAAACTCCCGTTCATTGGATCCTAGAAGAGTGTCTGGGTACTTCTCCAAGGTGTTTCGCCAGGTTTCGAAGGTACGGCCCGAGACATTGATGAGGAGCTTCTCGTCGTCTGCCTTCCTCTTGTCCTTAGGGATGGGAGGTGGTGGTAGAGGATGAGTGGCAATCGGCACCCAGCCTATCGCGGCCGCCCGGGCGAACGGAAGCCACGCGGCCACCGAGGCCATGCTCTGAGGTGGAATGGTTCACTATTTGCCGGAAGCAGTTGCCCAACTTGCCATGACACGACTGCCTCTCGCTGCCTCCCCACTACCGGCACTGGATTGATTTTCCTACTGCTGCCGTCTGCTGTGGCGCAGTCTCTCCCTCTCCCCTCCCCTCCCTTCCCCGCACCCCCACATCACCCCTCCCCCTCCGATGCTCGTAAACCAACAATCTGTGTGTAATGTACTTTAACGTCACCCAACCACTAGATATTTACCAATTAATTGCAAATTAACCTGCGAAAGTGTTAGGCACCGCTTTATTTCTGTATATTTGCATTCGGTCAGGACAATAATAGCTCCGGACCCGAGTCCCCAACATGACCCACATTTGGCCCACTCACGCTCCTAACTCAACTTGAATAATCCCAGGTCTTCTTCTCATTCAAACAAAAATGAATTCAATAAGTTGGGAGATAAAATTTAGTTTTAAAATTAGGAAAAATCAGCACTCCTTGATATCGGTTTTTAACAGAGAATGAGCAATATTATAAAAATAAATAAATCATGGCAATTACAAAGAAAATTCATATGAAAATAAAGAAGGTAAAAAAAAAAGCATAAGAATCAGGCGAGGGGAAAATATAAAAAATAAGGAGGAAAGGCAAAAGACTATCTATAATGCAGAATATGTATTATACATAGTTTATTTATGTTCAGACAATCCATAGTACCATAGTGCCAGAAGGATACCTCAGCATTTATTTACAATTGAGTTTTGTGTCTACAGACCATCTCGTGTTTCTCAATAGGTCAATACTTGTATTTGCAGTTTTCGCCGTTCGGCCATCTAGTATTTAGTATCTAGTATTTTGATTACTTATTATTCCTTACGTATGTCAGTTAGGTGTAAGTAGTAATTTACTGGTACACTGACCACCCTAAGATCATATGCCATACATCAAATGACCTGTAATAACTTTTTTAGCGTTTCGTTGTTTTTGTCTCAATTGTGTGTCTGTATGTCCTGGCAATAGTTAGTACTCGGTTTGACTTATAAAAATAACATTTTATATTAATATTTCATTTCAATACCCGACTTGATACATAAAAAAAGAAATCTTTATATAAAACATAAGTTCTGCGCATGGGCTATTATATACAAACACCTCTCTATTTCGTTCTTGATATAAACACCTTATACTACTGTTTATTGACCGTACTTCAGCTCTACATTGTCTTAGCAGGCCACGCACATGAGCTGGTCACGAGGGAGCCCTCAAGAAGTGAGTGAATCACTTGTTATATTTGTTTAGGAGTGTAATAGGTGATATCACACCGAGAAGTCGGGCTATTGGACGACCCTAGCTAGCACTTGCCTCTGCCGGATTACAGATAACATCAAGCAATAGACTAGGTTTGCTAGACGGCTCCATTAGCCGAGACACACGAGCGGCGTCTCTGCCATGGAATTCGCTAGTTCTAACCTACCCGGCACCACCTATTTCTTATTAAAATTAATTTAAATATTTATAATATGATAAAATGAAATTTTATCAGCAGTTGATATCCCAAAATAAAAAAAAAGATCAAGGTCTCTAGGGCCAACTCCGACACCATCGCCTGTTAAGCGAAAACCAAGACGTTCCGATAGGAATGTACAAATAACTTCCTCTGTAGCTAGCTTGATGGAAGAGATGCCACCACAGGCCAGCACATCTAAAGAAGAAACCGTCGAAGGGTCCCCTTTCTTCACGCCTAACACCTATGAGGTGTTGAAAAATATCCAAGTAGAGGACATGAAAGTAACTGAAACACCCACACAGCCCAAGCCACCTGGGATATTCGTCCGCAAAATAAGCAACTTTAAATTGCTATGCTCACAAATGAGTAAAATTTTAAGTGCGGGAAAATATACGTGCCTCCATCGGTCTCGGGACACTAAAATCTCTCCGGACACTCTTGATACATACCGGGCCGTTATCAAATATTTGGAAGAAACCAATGCAGACTTCCATACATATCAACTAAAACAAGAACGATCGCTACGGGTAGTGATCAGAAATCTGCATCCGACCACACCAGTTGATGAAATTGAAGACGAACTCTCAACTCTCGGATTCAAAGTTCACCAAATAACGAACGTTTTACGCGACGGCAGCCAATAAAAGGAATCAATCAAAAAGGCGTTACCTTTGTTCTTCGTAGATCTTGAGCGACTACCTGGCGTGGAGAAAATATACGACTTAACACACCCGTATTACACTAGAATACAGGTCGAAAAACCGTACCCCATACGCGACATCGTCCAGTTGCATAACTGTCAGGTATATGGAAACTAAAATCGTACTGCCACCACCCTCCTAGGTGTGTAAAGTGCAGTGGGCAGCACAAAAGTGAATTGTGCAAAAGTCCCCTGAAATCGCCTGCAGTATGCGTGCTCTGCCAGCAAGGCCATCCACCTAAGTACAAGGGCTGCGACATCTACAGAATCTTCAAGTCCAGGAGCAAACAACGTCGTCGGCCAGAAGAAGTGAAGCCAGCCGCAGGTAGCTCAAGAAGCGGCCCAGCCAGAAATTTGAGGCCTTCAGTCTCTTTTGCCGATGCAGTTCGGAACAGAGAGCAGTCACAGGCACCGCCCACTTCTCGTCCGCAAGTTCATCTTCCCCAGCATTCCGTTCATCCCGGCAACGCACAAACGCAATCCCATCCTCAGACACACATTTCGCATATTCCTCCAACTTTAAGTTCTTTAGATCTCACCAGCTTATTAACCTCATTTGTGACAGAGTCCAGAACCCTAATTACCCCTCTCATTTCCCTTCTTACAATTCTTGTCTCCTAACTAATCCCCGTTAAACAAAATCCATAAGTGGATCCTTCCGACTCTTTATCAATTCTCCTTCGGAATCTTGACAGACGAACTGACGATGGAAGAGCTCATGCAGGTACCACTGTTATTGTACATAACGCCATTTCCCATCACATAGTTTCTTTGGTAGCACATGATTTCCTTCAGTCCACTGCAGTGTCAATCAGCACCTCTATTTCCCCCCTACTCTAGCATCAGTGTACTGCCCTCCTAATAAATCCATTTCTGATTCCAAATTCATCTCCTTTCTAGACCCCATCAGGGATCGTTTCCTTGTAAGTTGGGACTTTAATGCGAAGCACCAACACAGGGAGTCAAGATCCACGAATACACGAGGACATGCTTTGCTGTCTGCACTCATACGGAAACATTGCTCCACGATATCTCCAGACACGCCGACCTATTGGCCATCAGATCCCAACCGAAATCCAGATCTCCTTGACTTCTTCTTCTGCAATAGTTCAGGAGCACTTACGCGCCTCAATGACCTCTCCTCCGACCAATTCACATACTGCCTCCTCCTTCGTTTATTAGGGACCCAGTTGATTGGGACAACTTCCGCCAGCTTTTTACAGATTCCATAGACCTTAAAGTGTCCCTGAAAACATCCCAAGACCTAGATAATGCAGTGCACTCTTTTACTTCTTCTTTTATTGTCACCCCACCGTCATCCAAAAATTCAAAATCAAAATCCTTTACCTCAGCATTTTAAAGACCTAATCCAATCCAAACGCCGCTCCAGAACAGTGTGGCAAAGATCCCAACATCCTGTTGATTGTTGTTCGTACAATCAGTACTGCAGATTGGCAAAGCGGCAATTGGCATCCTTCCGTTCCGATTCTTTTAATTCCCACCTCTCCTTTCTGTCTACCAGGGATAACTCCCTGTGTCAAAAAATCCTAAAGTATCAACCTGTTTCACACCCACTCCGTCGTGATGATGGCTCCTGGGCGGCTACAGGTGGGGATAGGTCGGAAGAATTCGTTCTGCATCTTTCCAATATTTTCACACCTCGCCTTTATCATCGAAACCATAATCATAGCACAACTGTTGAAGATTTCTTCACTTCACCTATACCTCTCTCACCTCCACCAAAAGCCGTTAACCCCTTTGAGGTCAAATACGTTCTGAAAAACTTACCTTAGCGAAAATCCCTGAATATGATCTCCTTACTCCTCAAATTCTCAAGCAACTCCCTCCTAAAGCCATAATCTTCCTAACCTACGTTTATAATTGCATTATCCAAACTACGCTCTTTCCTCTCCTCTGGAAAAATTTCATTATTGTCCCATTCGCCAAAGCCAATA
Source organism: Acanthosoma haemorrhoidale (assembly GCA_930367205.1). Lineage (NCBI taxonomy): Eukaryota > Metazoa > Arthropoda > Insecta > Hemiptera > Acanthosomatidae > Acanthosoma > Acanthosoma haemorrhoidale. The sequence continues at coordinate 87,646,256 of OV884009.1, read as the reverse complement.
AACCACCTAATGACGCCACATCTTAATGTCCAATTAGCCTACTCCCTGTCCTCTCAAAAATATTTGAAAAAGTCCTATTAAAACGTTTACTTCCAATTGTTAAATCCAAAAAACTTTATTCTACGGACCAGTTTATTTTCCACCTACGACACTCCACTGCTCAACAAGGCCTTCGCGTTGTTTAATCCGCCACTGATTGCACCAATACTCGATCTCATCAAGGTGTTTTTGAAGGTTATGAGATGCTGTGAGAATCCCTGCCTTCGTCTCGCTAAAACTAGCACCTCCTTGGGAGAGACCTCTCCCTTGTGGACGACGGTTGCCGTGGCCCTGCAAATTTTACGAGCAGTGTCTCCCATTGCAATCCAGTCCGCCTCTCTCCGGTTCACACTCGCCTTTGGGATCCGGACGGTTTTCGCCTACCCTCAGATACCAAGTGTGAATTCGTGGTCATTACAAGACCACATAAACTACCTATAACCTACCCTGTACCCTTCTCCTGAACAAGTGCACATACCTATCAAAAATGGAGTCAGATAGTAAAGCCGTCATGAAACCATTGTCCAGGTTATAAACTCAAACAATCCTCACTTGTCACCAGGGCAAGGGTAACCAGGCACCCTCCTCGTGACGACCCGACAATTCTAATCAATTATCCAATTTATTATACATACATATATTGAATTTATTATACATAACTATTCAAACATGATATAGTTGATATAAAAATGAACTTTGTCTATAGAATAATTTTTTTTTTTATAGTCAACAACAATTTATTAAGATAAAATTACAATCTGCCTTTTATTAGGCAATGAGTAATTGAGATAAGTGTCATCATTCATACCATATTTACAATTCATCATTCACTCGCTCATTCATACAATATTTCAGGACATGATTAGAGAAAATGGCCATTGCCAGGACTCCCACTGTCAATTATTTATAGCAGGTCACGAGGCCACTGCCGTTTAAGTCTCCGAGGAGGATTATAGGGATGAGTGGAGCAGTTCAATGACTGTGCTAGGGAAATAGGGTGGTTGGATAGGTTACCATGGAATTTTATGAACTTGGAAGGGATGAGTTCAAGAATATAGGATATATTCAGATCATTGTGAAGGGTTTTGTTACTGACGTAATAAGGGGCATTTACTATTGTTCTTAGGACTTTTGATTGAAAGGATTGGATGCGCTTGATGTTCGACTTTTTTGCTGTTCCCCATAGCCCTATTCCGTATGTCCAGATTGGCTTAAGTATAACCTTGTAAATAAGTAGTTTGTTTTCTATTGAGAGGTGGGATGTCCTTCGAAGTAGTCTGTACAGTTGTCCAAAGCGTCTGTTTAGTTCTTGTCTTTTTAGTCTCGTGTGTGGGTTCCATGTCAGTCTTTTGTCGAGATGGAAGCCTAAATACCGTTCTATCTCAGACACAGGGAGAGGAATTGAATTTAAAAAGACTGGCGGACAGGACTTGCGGCAGAGGGTAAAGGTTATGTGGGAACATATTCCTTCATTGACTTTGATTTGCCATTGGTTGCACGAATACTCGATCTCGTCAAGGGGTTTTTGAAGGTTTTGGGATGCTATATCAGGGTCTGGATGGGTTGACAGGACTGCAGTGTAGTCTGCGAATGTTGCCAAGAAGGTATTAGTGGTAGAGGGGACATCAGTAGTGTATAGATTATAGAGGATGGGACCCAGGACGCTGCCCTGTGGAACTCTATAGAATAATTATATATAATAATGGTACACAACTGATATAAAATGACCCATTCAGCCGTAATCTTTACTGCCTATTGAATTCTGAAGGAATTCATTCAACATTTAAATAGTACTGATCAGTTCATCTTTTTACAATATGTATAGAATTTCCGTTTACTGTTTTAATTGGTACCTAAATTATCGTTCATCGGGAGTTCTTTGAGTAGCTGGGCCGTTTGATGTTTCCTTTTTTATGTCCATACAAATATTTTTCCTTTGTTTAGCTTCCTGACTCATGTTATGCTTTAACATGCTTCTTCGACGATCACACTAACTTCTTATTACCACTTGACTTCACTTATAACTTCTTTATACAATTATAAAATGAAATGACTGTTCAACATCGATACGGGAGCCAGCCTCCTTCAGTCGGGGATAGACCAGTCTTCTTCTACTCCTCGTGATGTCTTCAGAGCTATCTCTTCTTATCCCATTCTATTGGGCACATGGGATTCCTTTCACAAAAGGATCACATGCCCATTCATGGATTTGATGGGCTGGCCCTGTCATCCAATATGTGTGTGCGCGCGGGGGTGGTCCTTGGAAGCTGCGTGGCGTCCGCGTCTCTCTTACCAGCGTCTTCTAAAAACTCCAGTCAGCTGACCGGAGACGGTATCCTGGCCTGGATCGACTGGCCTTGCATCTCATCTCGAATATTCAAACCAGCTCGCTGACAGAGTTAACTCTTTATATGAAAGCCTAAATCCAGGACGTCTTTCAATAAATTTAGGGGAGGGGCTCCGTTTATCTTTATATTTAGGGGTGGCGGTCCAAAGGTTCGAATAGGTCGTCGTGATAGGCCCACTTTGGAAACAACGGAGTGGGTCTCCGTTTATCTTTAAATTTAGGGGTGGGTCTCCGTTAATCTTTAAATTTAGGGGTGGGGCTCCGTTTATTTGATTGATTATTTGATATGAGAACAATTGTTTCTCGTATTTATAGTTTATCGAAACAGGTTTTGGTTATGTGATAGGAGTTTTTCCTTACCATTTTAACATATTTGTGATATATCAGGCATAAGGTATTAGTCAATCTTATGTTTTATTGAAAATTTTGGGCTTAAATGCTAATGATACATAATGCATTTCTAAACCGTAGGTTTAATCTGAATTTATTGGTTAATTATATAATAATAATCTTTCCTTATTATTATGACATTAAAGAGGCCATAAAATTACATGTATTTGTGTATATCATTTTTGTAAGACAATCTTTTTGTATATCTGATTTGAAATTGTTCTGTTACTTGTAATTGACCTTACGAATAGTAATAATAGGTGTGCCCAGCTTATTCAAACGGCGTGTGGGTGTGTGTGTCTGTGCGTGCGCGCGTGTATATGTGTGTGTCTGTGCGTGCACGCGTGTATATGTGCGTGTTCAGCCTAATTTAAAGTTCTCTAATCCACATGCTATCTTTATGAGTTGTTTTAGGTTTATCAAGATGTTTAAAAATTGATGACACCAAAGGGCTTATTGTGGATATTAAATGATCTATTAATTTTGATTAGTTGGTCTCTTTTATCATTTTACTTGCATATAAATATTTTTGTTCAATTCGTTTACTTTCGTTACTGTCAAATAGACGTTACGTTATCTATTAGATGAGATTCTAATTTGAAATATTCGATATTAGTGGTTTTTAGTGTTTCTTTGATGTTTTCCAAATCAGAAATCAATACTTTTACACCAGTCTATCTGTCCCTAGTCTTGATGCTTTGAGTGCTTGATCAAGCCAGGGACATGAAATTATACATGAAGGTATAATTTCTTAGTGAAAAATAAAGCCATTTATAAAACAGGAACAATTAATTAGTCGGTGTTAATTTTGTGCATATTTAAGCTTTTAGACATTAAAGAAATTAACGATTTAAACGTTCTTATTATTAATACGTTATATTAAAGGTCATTACAACTCATTATCATGGAGTTCATAATTTTAAGTCAAGCTGTGTATTTTTACGATAGTTCCAATTAAGGTTCCAATGATGTTACAAATAAAATAAGAAATGTAAAAATAATGAGCGGTAGAATCAAATTAATTTAATTAGCTTAATTAGTAAAAATCGTTTGCTATCCTATTGAGTAGGGTACGTCCTGATTAAAGATTTGTAATATCTGCTCATAGTGAATGAAATAAAATGACAAGTAAATGGAACTGTTGAAGAAAAAAAAAAAGTATTCAAAACTTTTAAACGATACCCCTGAGTTAAAGAAAAGAAAAGCTTTATGGAACACAGCGACGGGTCAATTATTAATCAATTGCTTAACTTAGATTAATAACTGAACATCTCGTCATCATATATTGTATCATAGTAAGTGAGGTACCAAATTAAAGGTCATGAAATCCTGGTTAATGCATTATCTGTTGGGGACTCTTATCACAAAAAGTGCTTATATTGGACCATTGATTTGTTTTTGATATTGCAGCAACACCCTTAATTGTGTGTTAAAGCATCACAGTTGACTTGATTTTTTTTATATCTTATATGATTCAATTCCAAAATAAGAGTTTATTAATATTGATTTGTTTTTAATTATTATTAATATTATTAAGATTGATCAGGTTATCAAATTTCTTGTATTATATATAAATGTTTTTCTTAGAGAGTTACATCGAGTCTATTGCTAACAGGATAGAGTCAAAGAATAAAATTTCTCTTTAGTGATAAATTTAATTGATTAAAAGTCAGTAATATCAAATGGAACAAAATTGAATTTTGTTGAAAATTTATGAGTAAGAAATCAGGCGAGACCATTTAAAACTCGTGACTAAATCAGATGACCAGCAATTAACTTATTAATAAAAAATAATAAGGTCAATACAATTTAAAATAATTTGTAGCCTGTTATCTACGATTGGGTTTCTTCTCAATTATAATAGGTTCGAACAGCATTGAAAACGGGATTTCGATTGTTGCCTCTTAAAACGTTTTTTTAACGGATTTGAAATTATTTTTGCTTAACCGCCTTTATAATGTGAAGTTAATAAAAATTAAGTCAAGTCTAATTTATAACGCAATTGAGGGTTTCATAATGGCTGTGAAAAAGTTGCTATATAATATCAACATATATTACATATTAGTAATCAGTAATAATATATATTGGATTTGATACACAACCAAAAGAATAGAAGTATAGTTATTATTTAAATAAATAAGTGATTTATTTATTAATAACCCTTTGTATGTTGTATACATTCACGGAGACATATGACCACTCCATAATGAAATCAGATTGCTCCTTCGGGGCTTGGCAAAGACCTTAACTGTTTCACAGATCCATTCACACGTTCATAATTTATGTGTTGTGATAATATATATCATGAACTGGACATAAGAGAAAATAATACCTGTTTTTTTTTTTTTTATTGTTTAATTGTCTAAATATTATTAAAGCATAAATAAATATTAGATTAGATTCATACATTATTTATCAAAACAATTATCCAATTTATCAGAACAATTTATGTATGTTGTAAGTAAAAGCATCTTAAATGTTTTCTTTTAATTTTCCAGTAATAAAAAGACATATTTGATGAAAAATATATAAAAAAAATGTAAGATTTGTTGTTAAAACTGACCAAAAACCAGCAATAAAATCTTAACTCACAAAACTGTTCACATAAAAAATTTGATAAGAGTACCTTCATTTTAAAGAGGTAAAAACATAAAGGGGGCTGATATTACAATTTTGTTTACTAAAAGGTTGATAAACTTGTCCATGTTATTTGGGTGGATTAATAAATACTTTTTAATAGAGTAAAAATTGTAAATATTTCATTAGTGTGAAGGAATTAGTGAGTCACTGTATATAAATGCTTGAACGGTTGTAATTGACAAGGGTCTTTTTCGATCTGAGCAACGAAAATTCTTTCGAAAACGCTCTCAATTAGTAGAAAGATCTAAATGGATAAGAAATGGAAGGTATTACCCCCATCCATGGTGTTAGCATATAAGCTGAATATACAATATTGGCATAATGTTTTACAGAAAATTGTGTGTAATTTAAAACTTTTGTAATTTAATGACCAGTTAAGCTTCCAAATTCTCCACTTAAAATTCCTAATAAACTCTAAAGTATGTAGCCTCAACATTTTATTTCATTATTCCAAATATTGTTGTTTATAGTTTTAACCAACTAATTTGTTTTTACATCAGTTATGAACAAAACTGTATTTATTTAATAGATGTATTCATAAAATAAAGAACGTAAAAACATAATTTATAGATATATTATTTAATTTACAGCTATTTACGTTTTTCTAGAGTGGTCCATTTTATTTTGGATACTATTTACCGTAAAGTTATTGTTACTTTAATCTAAATCTCGAACCTCTAATGTCCACTTTGCTCCAGACTACTCAAACTGCTTTCAAGCCGGAGTAACTTTAAGTAATGGTCTGGTATATTAAGTAATAGTATAGTTAAAAGCACGTTTTGAATTTACACGATTTTCGTAAAGGGGAACAGTCAAACACAATTTGAATTCCTCCTCGCGACGAAGTCACGTGTTCATGTGGTATTTTATTATGTCATATTATTTGGGGTGCTTATAATATTATTATATAGTATATAATTAGTGCTTTATATATTATTATAATATACATATTATGTAAGTGGTAAATTTACACCTGCTCAACCCAACTGGTTGCCTCGTACATAGTGACAAAAGATACTTGATGATTATCTTTTTCATAATAAAGAGCTTTGCCACTTTTTATTCCTAAAATAACACAATATCTGTTGAAAAGATGTACAGTACTTACCTCCATCCAATATTAATACTTTCAGAACATGGAATTTTTAAAGCTTCTTTCGACCGAAACCTTGACAATGCCACGTTTAGGTGCCCATGTCTGAATAAAATTATATCTCGGTATATCCCACTACGGTAAAAACTCCTTGTCCTTGCTTCTTATGGGCGGTTATTACATAATCTATTACTACCGTATATTGTCGTCGGTGCAGTACAAATTGTAACCTCCCTACAGCGGTATTGCCTGCAGCCAATTTAACAACAGACAAATTTTTCAGCATGATCACCAGTCGATATTTTGCAACCAATTTGCAAGCAGAGACCACCCTTGATACTCAAATTTCGAATCAGCATTATAACCGATCCTACTTTTAATTGCGATTTGTGACGTGGAAATTCTGGAAAGTTTATAGAATTAAATTTGATAGTCTAGTGGCAAACATTTATCCGTTTCATCGACTCCTTGAGGTTTAGAAAATATCTATATACCATTAGGTTATGAGCCTTATATGATGAACTATGAGGTTATATCTTTTGATTAAATTTAGCATTTTACTTTTTTCAATGTACAACAGCACGGCAGAATGAGGTGCCAATGTGGCCCGCCCCACTGTGAAAAATCTCGCTGCCTATTTAACTGGGAAGACTTGATCGGCCCTTAAACATCGCTAAGAGACAGCTTTCGAGAGCAACGTGGTCGACCAATACCTTTCTTCTACCCCTCGTCATCAATTCATAAATCTCAAATGGAGTAGAGTAAGAATGTAACCGAGGGCAAGGGCCAAGGAGAAGAACACCAAAGACCGACGAGATCAAGCTACGAGTATTATCTAACAATCCCCCCCTTCTCACATACACTGGAAGCAACAGAAAAAGTAATGTTTTTAAAGAGACCTAATTTTAAAAACGTAGATGTAAAATTATGTAATAAAGAGATATAAATTAAATTAACAACTACGCTTCAGTGCTAATTTTGGTTTACATTTTAAAACGTAATAAAAATGTAATTAACAGCATTAGATTAAAGTAAAATAATGATACTAAACAATTATAAAATTAGTCTAGGATAATGTAATAAGGCAAAGGAATAAATTATTTGATTTTTTTTTTAGCTTGAGGAAAAGGGGAAACATTTGAATACTAACCTACTAAGCTAAGTTGTAATTTTTTTCGGCATAGCCACGGCTATGATTTCCATTGATTGTACCCAAGCATTCGACTCGGTGTCTCACGGGACACTGTGTCAAATACTCTGTGACCGCGAATGCCCGGAACAACTGTATTCAATTCTGGCTAGCTTCCTGAAAAACAGATCGTTGCAGGTGCGGGTGGGTGATAGCTTCTCAGAAGCTGTGCCACTGACCTGTGGAGTACCCCAAGGAGCCGTCTTATCCCCTGTACTATTCAACGTGTACACGTCTGAAATTGTAGGAGCCCATTACAAAAACAAAACAGTTACTGCTTTCGCGGGTGACATAGCGGTGTACAGTAGCAGCATGATTGCCAAGGTAGCTCTAAGACAGGCTGAAGTAGCCTGTAACCAGATCAGTGAGGGGTTGGGGAGACTCAATATCTCTGTAAATGCGGGTAAGACTGACTGTATAATTTTCTCCTTCCAAAAGGGAAAAAGCCCGCTTCCTACTACTTACATAGTAGGAACGGAGGTAAATTCACCAGCCAACAACCTAGTATATCTGGATATTAAAATGGACAGACACCTCCATTTTAGTAAACATTTTGCGAAGAAGTTGAAGCATACTCGCACGAAGTCTTACTGGCTTACGCATTTATTGACTTCCCCCAATCTATCACTGCGTCTCAAGCTATTGATATACAAGAGCATACTAAGGCCTACTCTGCTGTATGGAGCACCGCTATTTCGTTATCTGACGTATACGACAGCTAAGAAACTCCAACAATTCCAAAACGGTATACTGATGAAAGTGGTCAGAGGTACTTCATTCGAGCAGCGAAGAAAGAGTGAGCTTCATGAGATGTTTGAGCTGCCTACGGTGGACGAATTCATCCAGCGTAGGCATATCTCCCCTAGGCTCCACCATAGGTAGACTCTCACTACCTTCCCGGACCCTTCCGCCTCCTTTAGGCATCCCACACCTCATATCCTTCTCATACATCCTTCAAATGGGTCTCCCCTTAGTGAAAGGAACCCATCAATCCAAAATAATTTTATTTTTATTTTTCCTACATCCTAATTTTATAAGTTTGAGAGCTATGGAAAAAAAAAATCCTCTCTCTCTGCACTGGCGCCTGCTGCTCTACTCAAAACCATAGACTTCTCATTCAACTACCTCTGCATCTCTCTTTCCAAACCTCGCTATGTTGTAGTCCGGCGTCGTCTGACCCCACATCTTCCTAGTGAGAATCCCTGCCTTCGTCTCGCTAAAACTAGCACCTCCTTGGGAGAGACCTCTCCCTCGCGGACGACGGTTGCCGAGGCCCTGCAAATTTTACCAGCAGTGTCTCCCACGGCAATCCACTCTGCCTCTCTCCAGCTCACACTTAGCTGTGGGATTCGGACGGTTTTCGCCTACCCTTAGATACCGAGTGTGAATTCGTGGTCATTCCAAGACCACATAAACTACCTATAAACCTACCTTGTACCTCTTCTCCTGATCACAGTGCTTTGTCGGGGCACATACACCTTCTAAAGATGTTATGGAGTCAGATCAAAGCGAATTAAAGCTGCCCTCTAACTAGGTCGGCAGCCAGGGTGAAATACCATAGGTCCACCCGCTCTATCTCTTTCTGGGCGGTCGCCGGACGGCGGGTAAGAGGTTGTAATGATCCTAGCCCACGCTGGGCGTCTCCTCACCACTTTGGGGATACTCAGGTATAAACTGAGCCCCCTAGTGGCCCTAGTGACGACCCGACAATGAGTATGGTAGAGGACACGAATTTAAACTCAAATCTGCCTTGAATAATTCAAAAAAGAAAGGTTTGTTTCAATAAAAAAAAAGTTATTTGAACATAAATATTCCTAACTAAATATAATGTCTTTAAAGAGACCTAATTTTTACAAACGTAGATGTATAATTATGTAATAAATATATGTAATAACTACGCTTCAGTGCTAATTTTGGTTTACATTTTAAAACGCAATAAAAATTAAAGTAAAATAATGATACTACAAAACAATTATAAAATTAATTAAAATTAGCCTTGGATAATGTAATAAGGCAAAAGAATAACTACACTTCTGTGTTATATTTTATTATAATGTTAAAATGCAAAATTTCAAAAATTCCAACATCATCATATTAAATTTGCATAAATTACGAAATGAATTTTATCAAAGGCATATATAAATCCAAACTTTAATAGGAATACCATAGAGAGAACAAAGCACGTTGTGTTTGTCTGCTCTGTTGTATACAAAATTTATGTAAATTCAACGTGGGCTTATTCCTTTAATACTCACCTGAAAAATACATTAAAATAAACTGTAGGAAACGTTTCTTGATTCGAGGTGGCTAAGTTAAAATCCGCGATGCACGCTTATGTCCTGTAAACAACCAATATGTCTACTAGCTCACTTCGATTTATTCGCATGAATACATGAATGGACTAAATTTAGTAACTTCAGTCCATTCACGTATAATGTACATCATTATACTTTGTACATTGCAGAGCATTACATTTTATATATTAGAGCTTGTATATAATGTAGCTACAGGACATACAAAAAGAAATTGTAAATAGATTCGCTTGAAATTCTATATTTTATACTACATATCTGTGTAAATGTAAAAAAACAAAAATGTAATGATAGTGTTACTCGACATTAATTTCAACTTATGACGTAGATCCGAACGAATTTCTAAAACCCTCCTCTACTCATAACGGGCACAGAGCCATTGGATTACAACTCGACTTGTAAACCACATTCGAGACAGGAAATTCAGCAGTCTGAAAAACAGAAAATACCACCTCACGTTAGAACAACAATCTGGATTTTGAAGTTCCTAACTGCCTTTAACCACATCAGTCACTAACTTAAACGATTTCAGCCAAAAAATGTGGTAAGCGTGTAAAGGGAACTTTGTGTGCCGCGACGCTTTTTTGAGTGAACCGCAGAACACTCACACAGTATGAAACCACAAACATCACAAAAAAGTGTGATGGGTAAGGGTAGTTTGGGTTGGAGGGGGGGAGGGGGCTTGGCCAGCCAGAGTTTGTGGATACACGATTGTGGCCAACGACCGAAAAAGGTTGGCTACTCTTGACCTGGAGAATATCTCATTGCACTCAAGTACACTTGGGACTTTGATCCCTCCCTGGGATTTCTTTGGGTTCACCCTTTGTACTAACATCTCCCCACTATCTTAGATATTATTATGAAGAATTAGTTGTGAAATTTATCCCACTATTTTTAAAAATTACCTACCTCCATGATCTCCGGTAATAAAAAAAGTATTTATCGAGGGACCCCTGCATGGGACACAATGGCCCAGTCGATTTCAAATCTATTAATCAATTCAGCTTTGCATGACGTTAAATGCTAACGTTATAAGCTATTAGGCTCGAAAATCATAGTTTTTTCCCGCTGCCAAGGCCTACTTATGGCCGGCAACGCAATTTAAATTTTAAAGATATAACAAAAAAAAAAGGTTTGGAAACCAACAATAAAATTGACTAATTCCCGTCATTGGTGTATTGGTAAAATATTTAGCCGTTGCGTATAAAACAGCGTGATTCCTGTTACAGGAATGTTAGGAAGATCCTTAGATAAACTTGTATTTTTAATAAGGATTGTACCTGAAGACGATTAGGTCGAATTCCGTCCTGGCGTGGTTCCTGCCTGAAATACTGCATTTAAGCAACTGACTGGCTTAAAATTATTTTCTGCATTACGTAATTTTCGGCTGATTTTATAAATTTACATTTAAATCCATCACTATTTGTGTCTTCCCAGATTCTAATGTTTCTCAAGGTACACAAATGTTTTTTTAATTATTCTGTTTATTACATATTAATTGATTGTTACTATTTCTAGAAATAATGGAGTTGGGAAATCTGGGATCAAAATTACCTAGTTTTGACAAATGAGATTAGTCAGTGCCAATTTTATAGAACGCTGGGTTTTAAAGGATCCACTGAATTTATATTTACCGTATGAATATCCTAATGTGAAATACATGAATTACACACGAAAAAGTAAATAAATGTAATATGTTTGTTTATATTTTTTACATAATAATTCGATCCCAAGAAATTGATTGTTCTAATGGTGAATTCAAGTGCATACATAATGACCAAGCTACTCTGTTAAAGTTATTAAAATGGAATAGGATATTGATGAAAATTATTGGACTACTTAAGTGTTGATGAGCCATCCATGGTAGGGGACATGATTTTCAACTTAGTAGTGTAACGGTTTGTTTCAATAAAAAAAATGATTTATACACAAATATTCCTAAATAAATACAATTTCTTTAAAGAGACCCAATTCTTAAAAATTTAGGTGTAAAATTATGTAATAAAGTGGTCGAAATGAAATTAATAACTACGCTTCAGTGCTAATTTTGTTTTAAAAGTTGGGAACCAGTTTACAATTAGTTAAGAGGGCTTCGTATTGGTAAGTACCTAAGTTTCTAAACTGGAAGGAACGACTTGGGAAAGCAGTCCTATCCTACTGGTTCAGAATGTCTAAATCTCATCTGACCACGCAGGTCAGGATTTATATAGACCGAAGTCTTGATTTAAACTTGAAATTAATTAACTTGTGAAATAAATTTAGTTAATTATCATAATTTTTTTAATATATATACAAGCATGCCAACATAAAAAGCATATATACCCGAAGGAAACATATCAAGAAATGGTTTATATGCGAGTTGGAAGCACCTCACGAAGTATATATTAAATATTTACCATATGTCTACTTAATGTTTTTGAGTAGAAATGTTATATTTAATTTTCTGTTTATTTTCTGTTATTTAAGTTTATTTTCAGAAAAACATGCATACAACTCGTTACCATACGTAACAGAAATGATATGTTTTAATTGCCTTAAAGTTAGTTATTTATACAATCATATTTTTTAAACTTATAGAGGAAACAAAAAAAAAACCATTACATGGATTAATTCATATGTCGAGCTCACCTTCAAACCTTTAATTAATATGTATTTAATAAAACTTTATAGTTGTATTAAATATATATTAATTAAATGTTCGAAGGCGAGTTAAACACATTAGTTATTATTATATCATATAAATCACTACTATTTAGATATATACATAAGTTGAAGGAACAAAATGAACCATTATTATTATAAAATAATATTAATATAAATTTCTGTTAAGGACTGATCTATGGACAAATTTATTATTTATTAATAATTTTTAGGCAAGGAAAAATTAACAATTAAAACAGCAGGATCGGGATTCGAATCCCGGACCTCTCCAATATCTCCGTCGGGCGCTCTACCAAGCGAGCTAGCTAGTCCTGTGAACTCACGCAATAACTGTTAACATTGCACCAGTTCTGGGTGAGGCAAAGAACGGGTACACCTGGCAACACCTTTATTTAAATACACAAATTCCCAACTTTCATAATTAAAGACGTAACGTACAATTTTTGTTTATCTTGGATGTAATAGGTGTAATTAAATGTATTTAACACTCCAAGAAGAAATAATAAATTGAGGTTTACGTAAAATGAAGTCAAACAGAGAAATATTTTTGACTAAAACAATAGAGCATTACAAATTACTACTTGATGGAGTAAAAATTAAAAAAAAAATGGAGTATTTATTACACGTACACAATCAAATCTAAGATAAGTTTTCAAAGGCCTGCCGTAAAGAAATTGCAATAAATATTTTTTTCTCTATTTCTCTTTAAATCCAAAATAACTTTTTATACCGAGAACACAGTAGAAATATCGATTTTCAGGAACACATCGCTATACTGCCAATCTTATCGCACAATAAAGAATAGACTTGAAACAGCTTTAAATAAAACCACCGAATAACTGTACCGTCGGAAACTCAAAATATCAAATTAAAAGTATCAAATACTACAAACAAACTATTCCCCTATTTTAACAAAAAAATAAACTATAATTATTAAAAAAATTTTGCTTTTTAATTAATTTCAATTACATAACAATATGAAAATGAGTGCTGTATTCAATCTGTTCTTATAATTGTACATAAGTGTATGAAATGAAATCGCAATACATTATTTTCTCTCTCTCCAGAGAACTCAGAAATAACATTTGAGTTGTGACTCAAAAAACAGCGCACATTTGTTTCTCATATTTTCTTTTATAATATTTAAGCATTACGTAATCGTCTTATCTGTCGATGTAGGGGGGGTCGACGTTAAAATTTTCAGATCGATTGGATTAAATCTAAAACCGTTGGATTATCCACAAACAGAGATACGCACGATTCATCCTTTTCATGTGTTTAAAGGTAAAACCCCCAGTCTCGGAGTAGGCACTTATAGTATATATTTTGTTAGTACGATTTAGTACATGTAAACATAAACAGAAATAAATAAGAAAAAAACAAGTAAATAAACGAAATAAGTAAATACAAGGTAGGAAGAAGTGGATAGGTGTTACGTAAGTGTTGTGAGGTTATGTAAGTAGCTGGAACAGGGGGCAGTGCGATGGCAGTCCGCAGGCCAGTCAGGTCTCCGCTGCCTCAGGACGAGAACTCAGAACCAGAAAGCGATGCTCAGTACTATTATATGCCAACCAAATGTAAATATTTATCTTATTTTATTCATATATTGACCTATCTGTGAACATAAAGTTAAACCAAAAATCAGCCTCCTCAATTTTTTTTTTTTACTTTAATTATGAATGATATAAAATAAAGAATTTAGAAAGTGAAGAATTTTGAGAGATACTTCGGGATTTGAATACTATTTAAATATTTATGAGACAAAAAAACTAATGTTTCAAAAAATATGTCTTTTCAATTATTTTATTTTTTGTTTTATTTGTACATCGCTCATCAACGTTTTACCCGTTAAGGAATCTTCACGAGTTATGTATAATACATTTTTTCAAAATAGTTGCTCATATTTTTTTACCATTGCGTACCGAATGGGAAAAATCTCATAGACAATAGAAATGCAACATCCTTACATGTTTTTTTACAATTTTTAAATGAAGTTTTGTGTATCAGGGAGATTATACTGTTCATAGTCCTGAAGATGCATGAAAAGACAAAACGCCGGCAGACGTAAAAATATAAATATATAATTGGAGACTTTAAAGTCTTTTTTGAAAAAAATTGTTTTGTCAAATGTAAATACAAGTGATCCGTTTTGGAGTTAGAATATATATATATATAACTACTTGTATTTGTGTCCTAAAATACTTTTAAAAATCTAAATAACTAAGATATTGACAAAACCCTTAAAGAAATCGGATGGAACATGATTTATATCCTTGTCTCCTACACAAAATTTTCTATTTCATTTCATTTCAAAAACAAAATCTACTAAATCTGAAATAAAATCTACTCGTTAATAGTTACATGGCACAATATTCTAAAATTTCTAGTTTATTTTTTTTTCCACGTATTTAGCGTTACTCTATAATTACCAAAAGATGTACGGTCTAGTCCGAAGCGTTTTGTAACATACCTGTAAAATTTCAGTTCGATTTCATTATTTTTAGGTTCATCATTATAGTCATAAACACACAAACGAATGACGCTTGCCCGTAGTTGAATGAAGTAGAACCTTCCCATTCAGGGATAGGAAACCTTTAAACACTGTTTTAAATTAGAACATTAATTCTAAATGGCTTCATTATTTCACGTTTTTACATCCTAATTGCGTAATCCTAATTATAAAAAGCGTTGTTATGGTCATTTTAATAGTCATTTTCAGTTACGAATCAAGTATACCAAACTTGTGATGGCAAATAGTTGTAATTGTCGCAGAAACAAGGAACTTTTTTAATTCACATATTAGAAGAACTAAGTAGAAAAAAACGTGATTTCGGATTGACGATAGAAAAAAATTGTGGTATGCCTTGAAGCATCGGAACGTGAATCCGCATTCCTTTGGAAAATATTATCGTACCTTTCCTTAACGATCTTTTTAGGTTAATTTTTTTCAAAACCAGAAACTTCTGTATTTTCACCCGTGAATCTGTCTGCCTATTCAGTCTTTGCAGCTTCTCTGTTCACGCTGGAGACATTTTACTGGGAGGTCCAATTCGATATAAGAAATACATGAAAATAATAGCTCCAAAAAATACGAGTATATGTCATTGATTAATTATTCGTTCCAGAAAAAAACAATTTTTGAGTAGGCATAAAATTGAAGATCTCAACGTCCTAATTACCAACACGTAATTTTGTATTTTTTTATTTCAAACTTTTTTCAGTCGTGGGCCATATAGAGTGAACATTACCACCACAGATCAAACTCACTGATTTTGATACGGATGCAAACGTAAACAGAAACCGTTCATCCCAATTATTGAACACTCGTTCCGATGTCCTTTTGGTATTTCCGCTTGCACATTTCAGAAGTAAAAGGGCCGGGAGTGTTTCTTAAAGGTACTTATGGAATCACTTTCATGCTGCGTAGCTCTAAAATTCTACTCTTATTAGGCTGTATGATTCTAATCGAAAACTATATTACACGTACATGCGTAACTACTGTAACAGCGATTGAAAAGGACTGAGTAATAAAGTGAGAAGACTTCAATAAATTGATCAAAAAAGGAGGGTTAGGATAGCTAGAATTCTAGCCGTAAAAGGAGCCATACAGGTAAATTTTGATTTTCAGATAACATCAGAGGATGCCAACCGATACTTATTAACCACTTGGAGACATTGGCCAAATTTCATATAAGTTTTGTCACACGACAGTTTTGTCACACAGGTATCACAGGTCTGTGAGGGCAATAGTTGTTGAATAGATAAACTTTTAAAAAAATAATCCTGGGCATATTGGCCGCAGGCCACAGAATAAAACATCGCTAGTACCGAAACCTTGGGATGGCAACCCCTGGTGTAGGTCTTCACGTCCCGATTAATAATATGTGATACGTGTGTGTAGTCCGTGGATTTCCTTCGAAGTCGAACTTCGAGAGAATAGTCTTCGTGGTAACGGTGAATACCTGCTAGAAGTTGACGACTGCTTCGAGCTGTCGAAAACGTTCTGAATAAAAAACAATACTTCGGACGGAATTCTTGTCTTTATTTTTCATAATGAACTCATGAATTTAGGAAGTATAGTCAGATGTGTTTTATTCGAGGATTCTGAGCTGGCACTTTTTTAATTCTGTTTTTTAGGTGGAATGCGGTGGTATGGCTTCATGATAGGGACGAGATGGGGGGAGTTTTATAGATTCTACTATATACATCGAGGTGGTTTCGTTTAACCGAGATTCGTTTCTATTCATGTCGGATCAGTAAATTCAATGTGATCTTGATTCTTGTTACGTAATGCTGATTGATCTCCTTCCTTATAAATTTCATCTCTAGTTCATTCTTCAAATTTATTGCAAGTTATGATGCACACCTAATGGGGCTTTCGTCGTTATAAAGTTTCAGAAAAGCTGTCGCGATTCTTTTTGAGAAAAAAAAATTAAAGAGGTCTATTAGAAAATTACAATTTGCTTATACAGCATTAGTAATTGTGGTGTAAAAATTCAATTATACCTATGTACAATTCGATTTATACCGACGTTCATACATTATGTACATACTGCCAAGGAGCCCCCCCCCATCCCCAAAGCGATTCCCCCAGCAAGCTGACAAAAGGCCGGAAGCAGTGGAGCCCCCTCTCCCAATCCAACGGTTCCGCTATCTAGCGAAGACCAGAGAGAGAGAGGAAGAGAGCCACAGACGATCAAGACATTCCCACTCATGTCTCACGATGACCAGTGCCAGGACTCCATGATTTTCATATCTATTTACACTAGATCGGGAGGCAACCGTCGTTTTTAAGCAACGAGGAGGATTGTAAGAATGAGTGTTACTTGACAAGGAGTTGATAATATGATTTAGATAAGCGGATAGGTTTTGGAAAATCTTGAAGGTATAAGGCCGAGTAACGTTGGCGCATGGAGATCTCTGTGAAGGGATGAGTTTGTAATGTAAGGGTGCGTTGACTGCAATTCTGAGGACTTTAGATCGGAACGTTTGCATTCAATGTTCGACGATTTGGCCCATGGTTCTATTCGATAGTTCGAATTGGTTTTGATAACTGTATGTATATGTGAAATTTGTTTTCTTTAAAACAAAACATAAACTTATTTCATAAATCCTTCGTCTTTGTTGTATGACATCGCAGTAGAACAGGAGGAGTGGGGGGATAAAGGACCAGTGCATGACTGTGACAGGAACACCTAACTTTTATTCTCAGTTTTTGGAGAAGTGAAAAGGAAAGTCTACAGCCAGATCACTGATATTTCCTGATATAAGGAAAGGTCTCCAGACCGCTTAACCTTTTTGGGAACTTCAAGCTGCAGCTCCAAGTCTCTCCAAGTGGGGCTAGGGTCAAAATTTAAGTCCAAGCCAGTTGAAGAATTTTAGAACGGTACATTGTGTAACTAACTTTTATTAATATGATTTCAGTTAGTTACTGTCTATCTATCTCTTACTTACTATTGCCTATTTTAAATTAGGAGTTGCATTTTCCAGCAGTTATACTTTATTAATAGAATATATAACAGCGCAGACCCCGGATTTATGAGCAGCTAAATCAATATACTTTTCGGTAAGCTAATCTGCTCTAAGCATTTTGTGTTTCACACTTCATAAATTCATAAACACACCAAAAAAGTGTAATTATAAATTTCAATCAAAGATTTATGAATTTAGGCATTTAAAATATTCATGATTAATAGTTGCGTATTCGTTCCTAACTGAAACGCTCGAGTTGTTTAATCGTTTGTTTAATTATTGACACCAATAAAATGATTTTTTTTTTTTTTTATTTACGAACGGTAAATCTTGAGGGTCTTTGCTCTTCTGAATTATTTGGAATACTTTTTGAACATCTTTTTATGATAATTAGCAGTAATAGATTTAAACTGTGTAAAATTTTCTGCATAAGATATACTATATAAAAACTTTTTTCCAGCAACGTACCCCATCGCGTAATAGTAGGAAGGTATAGTAATTGTTTAACATGGATAATTTCTAGAAAAGGCTTGTAATAACATTTTTTACCTTGCTAATTAGTTTATTTACGACTTGAAAAATATATGTTATTTATAAGTTCTTTTTTAGTTGGTTACATGCTACTAAAAAAAGGCTTCCTAGGTCTGTTTTGGTTCACTTTGCCAAATAGTAATTGCGCCACATTTGTGCCACGCGAGTCTGTACTCCAGCAAACTTCCGTACACGGAATTATTTACCATATTTTATGAACGCTTTGGGCGTCGTCTTTTTCGTCGTTAACACTTTATTTTGGTTAAATGATCCGATTAAGCTTTGCGATAATAAATTACATATCACTTTTAGCATTTTAAATAATTACTTCCTAAATAACTAAGTTATTAATTTAATTCATTAACTGCCCTATTGGTTTAAAAATTAATTCATGATGAATAGAAATAACGCATCTATCCAAAGCTGAGGAAATTCCTGCTTTTAGTTGCCCATCAAGTGATACTATGAAGGAACCGTCAAATTCGGTAAACATGTTATATTCCTCAGAAAAACCCAGACAATTTTTTTTTTTTCGAAGGTATCATTGTCTTAATGTTAGTTAGCCTATGAAGTGTCATATAAACTACCCGTCAAAAAAGTCCCAACACCTAGACATTTTTGAATTTAACGAGAAAAACAGGTTTTACATTTACAAAAAGGCTCGTAAATTGAAAATAAACAATATTACAAAAATATTAAAATTGAATGTATGTTTAATGAAAATGAAAAGTTTATTTACAAAAATGTTTTTAATATCTTTATAACTCTTTACATATCTTATAATATTTTTAATGCAAATTAAATTGTATAGGCTTGTAATGGAATTTAATAAGAAGTATAACTGATACTATCCTTTTAGGCATACTCTTAAGAAGTGTTTAATGACATCTCGGGGAGTGTTGTCCACGTTCTCCGATGCAGCCGACTTCAGTATTTCAAGCGTAGTAGGAGGATCCCGCGCACGAACCTTCCTTTAAAGTCCCACGCATGTTCGATTGGGTTAAGGTCTGGACTTGTTAGCCACTCTACGTCACGGATACCTGTTGCGTTCAGGTACTCAGAAACACATGTTGCCTTATGTGACGGCGCACTATCATGCATAAGCAAACATTCAGTGCCAATGAAAGGCATGTAAGGCAATATATGATCTTGTTAAATCATCTCCACATCCCTTAAAGCATTCAAGGTCTCTCCTTGGATTGGTACCAAATCGATGGTACGTGCTTTCCAAGAAATGCCACCCCAGAACATAATAGAGCCCCTTCTAAATGCCACAGTTTCTGATACGAAGCACTGACTGTACCGTTCTCCAGGTCTTCTTCAGGCTCTTTCACGACCAGCTAGACTGTTAAGGGCCACTCTCATCTCATCAGTAAATAGGATGTTTTTCCATCCTCCTTCAGTCCAACATTGGTGTTCTCTTACAAATCTTTGTTTACGGTGTTCTGCAGTAAGAAGTCACAGGCCTTTTTGAGCTAAGGCTTGACTCTCTCAGTCTAACGGTTGACTCTGAGATTGTTACCTTCTGAACACCAGCAACAATGTTTCTAATGCCAGAAGCTGTTGAACTAAAGTGCCTAAGTGCTTGCATTTTCATAAAAAGGTCGACCCTTGGATCGGTGCCTTTCGGACGTCTTGAGTGGCTACCCCGGTCTATCTGTTCCTTTTTATAGCCCTTGAATTTCTAGAATAATGAAAACCAACGCGATTACCGCGTCACGCAAAGATGTTCCTTCTATGGGAAGAGTAATTATTCTTACTGCCGCATGACTAGGTAAGAGAGAAATTGCTGTACGGGGAAAACAAAAGGTAAAAAAAAGATTGGAAAGGAAATTTAAATCAATTAAGACAAACATCTATCGTTTGTTGACAAATAGCGAGTGATAATAATGCCTAATGTCTCCTTCGGCATGGGTAGATATGAGAAGAATTGGAATTAATTATATATTTTAAAAATTTATTTCAGTACATTGAGCTTACTATTTTCCCCCAAGTTCACGGTGTTCCTTGTTACGGTCGCTTTTGTAGTTTTCATTGGACAGGACTTATATGTTCGTGAGTGTAGACTAAAAATATTTCTCTTGTCCAAAGGCGTTCAAACTAGTTAAAGATGTTTTATGGAGTTACTTATGAATGAATAGCTCTGAACGTGTACGTAAATTCTGTGCAGCTGGGATTTTTCTTTCTGCTTCCTCTAGCAATATAGGAGAAATCTTTTGAGATTATCTTGACTAAATTTGTACTTAGGGAAAAACTGGAGCAATTTATTTTCTTCAACATAAATCTTGTAAAGCTTAAAGTGCTTTATATGCTTAATTAAAACTCTTAAACCCCGTGTTCAACACGATATCCCCACCTCTGTTTCACCATCAATGACAGTTGAGGCGGGGACACTTAGGGTTAAGTTAGTTTGTAACTTAGTCGTCCCTTAAGGTCTCTGGTGAGCCCCTTTACATTATTTAATTTTTTAACCATAATCAGAGTTAAAAATGCTTCGCATGCAATAGGAGGAGCCATTTTAAGGCACAATTCATATTATTGGTATATAGATTTAATTACAAACAAAATAAAAAAAGGGGTCAAGGGGAAAAAACAGCCACGGAAGCCCATGGTTGAAGTATGTGAACAATTTCGAGCAAAAGAGAAAGACAAAAAAACACAGAATACTTTAAGAAAATCGATATAGTATTAGGTTCGGTAAACTCGTAGATCACCCCACCAACATCCATCATACTCAAAAAATGTAAAGAGAAACAATTTTTGTCTCAGTGCTTCATCATTGATTTTCATCAAATCATTTTTTGGTTAAATACTCTCACTATTCGCTACTTATTAATTCAATAGGACTTCTGTACCTTCAAAATAGAATTTATTTTTATTTAAAAAAATGAACTACGGTCTTCACATAAAGGAAACAAGAATTACTATTTACAAACACATTCTTTTAAAGGCCAATAATTGGTTATTTTATTTTAAGCGCATTTTAGAGTTCATTTTTCTAGTTTAAGCCTGGAAATTAATAGAAGTATTTTAAATAAAATTATATTATTTTGTTTTTTTGTTATAATTTAATACTGTGTGGTATTTAGGATTAAAAACATAATTTTCAAATCCATCAATTTGGATTTCTTCAAAACAACGTTTGTTAGTAACCCTTTTGAAATCACTGGTACTTAATAACATTTTTTTTAAGAAATTCAATTTAATTGATTTGAAAATTTTGTTTTTAACGTCAAATTATAACCTTTTTAATCTTTATTATGACCCTTAATTATTATAACTGAATAGTTAATTTTTCCAATGATCGAGAATTAACAATAGTTCGCAAAATAATAGTAATAAAATTAAATAAATAAATATTAGTGGTAACTCATTCAGATTAATCCTGGGCTACAGCTATTGATTTATAAACAGAAAATTTAAATGGTAGTAATCGTATGAAATTAAAATAATTATAATAGTAAAAATAAATGCGAAAATCCTAGGTTATCATGCGTCTGTCTGAGTTATAGGATTGTAGATACTTAACTTGGCTCTAAAATTTAAGAGTGATTGAAATATTTTTACAGTTGACATCGGAAGTTTTAATAATGATTGATTTATACATAAAATTTATAATCCTGGTAAGAACAAGTAGAAGGGGCCTGAACAGAACTGTATACCTGCCTTGTGACTTCATGGAAGTCACTGATGGCTCCTGTAATTTTTAAGTAAGCAACCGCATCCATTCAAGACCTCCCTCACCTATGAACCTATGACACCTATTAAATATAAGCAAATTTTCACAATAGTAGGCACCTTTTCAAAAAGAGTGTTCGCCAGAACTGGAAAAGCCTGTAACGCTATCAATGTATTTGAAGTTTTGACAGAGTAGTTGGCTCATTTCCCCATTGTAAAAATGGACAACGGACGAGAATACAATAACAATCTTACAAAGAACTTACTGACATCCCTAGGGATCGAACCATACTACATAACACCCAATCACCCCAAATCACTAGGACTACTTAATAAAGCCCAATCCACTTTGATAGAAATTTTACGAACCATTAGGGAAGAAAATAAAGACAAATCTCTAGAAACGAATTTAAAACTTCTCATTAATCACATTTAATAATTCTTTAAATCAAAATTTAAAAATGTCCCCCAATGAGATTACTTTTGGTATAATAAAAGATCCTAGTAAAGAAGATTCATTAATAACAGAACAACTTGTTAGCAATCATCACGAATAGCTCAAAATAATACAAAATAACATTAGGAAAAGCATTACTAACGAAAAAGAGAAAAGAACCGACAAACTAAATAAAAATTGAGAAGACCCCGAAATAGAAAAGGGCAAACCCTACATTAAACGAACAATAAGAACAAAATACGAACACAGATACAAACCTTTTATTGACTGTTGTGTCAACCTCTTTATTACGAATAATTAGAAGTTCCCCTTCTTGCCCCAGAAAATATCCATCAATGTTTCCATATTTTAATAATAAAACACCTTAAAGAAGCGTCAGTTAAGAGAGGGGGAAACTGTTAGGGGGAACCCCCCACCACCGCTGGCCTGCCTATATAAGCAGGGGCCAGGCTCAAAAAAAAGAAGGTGAGCCTCATCACCTAGTGTGAATATAAGACTGAGTACTATTAACATCAAAGAATTTATTGTATTATTCACTCCTCCAAATGCATTTAAATGCAGGAAGAGGAGAAATTTGTAAGTCGATTATTATTTTGTTATTTTTCTTTTGTACATTGTATTTGAGGTTTTGAAATAAAAAAAAAAAAAAAGCCAGACTCACGGTAACAAGTCGAAGGTGAACCTCATCACCTAGTGTTGAATATGAGACTATGAACTTTTAACCACAACAAAATGTATTATATATATGCACTCCTTCAAATGCATCTGTGAATGGCAGGAAGAGGAGAAATCTGTATTTCAATTATTTTATAATTTATTTTGTTCATTGTATTACTTTTTGAGGTTTAAAAAAAAAAAAAAAAAAACCCGGCATCTGGAACACTGCTCTCACTCTCTCTCTCTGCACTGGCGCTTGTTGCTCTACTTGAACCATGGCTTTCTTATTTAACTACCTCTGCATCTCTCTTTCCTAACCTCGCTATGTTTTAGTCCTGCATTGTCAAGCCCCACCCACACCTTCCTAGTGGGATTCTGTGCCTTCGTCTCGCTAAAACTAGCACCTCCTTGGGAGAGTTTTCCCAACTCCCTCGCGGTCGGTGCTCTACGTGGCCCTACAAACATTACCTAGAAGCGTCTCCCACGGCGATCCAGTCTGCCTCTCTCCGGCTCACACTCGCCTGTGGGATCCGGACGGTTTTCGCCTATCCTTAGATACCGAGTGTGAATTCGTGGTCATTCCAAGACATAAACTACCTATAAAACCTACCCTGTTCCTCTTCTCCTGCTTTGTCGAGGCACACCTTCTAAGATTTTATGGAGTCAGATCAATACGAATAAAGCTGCCCGCCGACTAGCTGGCGGTCTAGATAAAGGTCAAAGACCACAGGTCCACTCATTTTATCTCTTTCTTGGCGCTCACCGGACAGCGGCTAGGGTTGTAGTGACCCTAGCCCGCGGCGGTCGTCCTCTCCCCACCTTGGGGACATAATTTCCGACATACGAATTAAAATAATAAAAATACACACAGATAATGTAGTTAGAAAATGAAAAAGCAAAAAGAGACATTTTATACCACAAGAACAAAATGTTTCAGATGGAACTCTGTGCGCCCACATATCTTCTATTCGAAATGGGACCGTCTTTTCTTCAGGCTTCAATCAGATGATGTAGTTATGTTCTGTATTAACTAACTCTGGACTATGTACCCCCGTACATGGCCCACATCTACTCTCGCCTGTCTGTGTGTTTCTACGATAGTGGCTATACAGAGACCGACAAGTTAATAGGATATTAGGATGAAATATGTAAAATGAAGACTTTCTTTACATTAATTCATCAGATCGACTTTATGCCAGATTCAGGAATCATCAGGACTAAAAGGTGGAAGAACGAAAACACACAAGCGCTAATAAGAAAGCATTTGTTTATACACCAAGTCAAGTAATATTAATGGCATACTTAATGACTTTCACAAGCTACATAAATTCATGTATAAAACTTTTTAGTAGTTTTATAGTTTTAATGTTATTAAATTATCAATAGATTATCCATGTAATTGGTATAGTTTATTTTGGAATTTGCTAAATAAACTAAACAACTAACAGCTTCCCTTTGTTCTTAGAATATAAATTTATTTTTCGCATAAGGCATTTTTATTTCACTTGTTTATATAACATAACCTTAAAGTAATTAGATGGTTTAAATATCATTAAATTACCAATAGATTATTTATGTAAATGGTATAGAATTTTCCAAACTAAAATCCTCTCTTGAAACTCTGATTTTTTTTTCTTATTAGGCATTATTTCATCTGCCAATGCAGTTTTCCAATATTTATTTATTTCAGCCTAATTTGTTATTTTTTAAATTAGCCTAATTGTTTAGTTAGGTTTAATCTAAAGTGCAACTTACGTTGGTCCCTGTGAAGATGGCTTGGGCTGAGTTATTTAATGGTTGTTTCAACGCACTATGTTGGAGGCCACGTTATTTTTGCTTTCTTTCAACCTCCCTTGGACTCTAATGATTTGTGTCCATTTCGGTGAAAATAACGAAAACCCGAAAATTACAGGCTTGATCATTGAGGAGGTGTGGAGTGAATAATAAAATAGATTCCATACAAATTTAGAATAGCCGTTTTCAAGTTAAAATCGATTGAATGTGACTATATAGGACTTTTTAATGAATTTTTCGATCATTCAGATCATTCGTTTTTAGACTGTCAATTTTGACTCTTCTGCCCAATCGAATCCAACATTTGAGGTCTTCATTTTACGCAAATTGTAATGTTCTTTAATTAAATGGTTCTTTAATTATAATAAAATAAAGTTTTACCTAGGGTATGTCGTCTAAAAGTTACAGACCAGAAACTGAAAAAAGTCCGAAAATTTAGTGTCCCCTCCCTCTGCCTTGGCTCATCATTTGGAACAGGGCAAACTTAGGATACTATTATTGTACGTCAAATAAACATATTAAAATCATTCCCAGCGTTCTAACACTTACTTCCAATTACGGTGACCGAAAGGTTTAGATTACCTTAAAGTTTTCCTAACTATGACTATCTTCTGAAAATTAAAAATTACACAAAATTTTTAGGACTAGGCTAAGGTTAATTAATTTAACCATTCCCTTAACCTCTGAAAAAAAATCTGGCGTTCTTAATCCTCTCTACCGTTCAGTTTGAGATGTTTAATGTTCTTCCAGCGATAATCCCTAGTTTGGACATTTGTTCTTTGTACACTTCATAAGAAGACCCTTGCCAACGGAAAAAAAACTTATTTTTTATTAAAAAAAAAATAGTACGTCCAGCTAGCTGATTCCTCTCCATGGACCTCCACTTCGCCCGGATGGCACTCTCCTCTCTCCTGTACTCTCTCGTACTGACCTTCCCCACTCCCCACCTCCTCAGGCGGTGTTATGTTTTTTTTCCTCTTTCCGATAATACATTACAACTGAATGGATAGTAGTTATCATTTTATCGTAGTCCAGTGCTTATTGTTTCACAAACTAATAAATTAATTCTTACAATTTCTTATAATTTAATAAAATATTCACATACTCTTCTTCTAGTCCTTTTAATCAAACTACGTAAATCCGATTTTAATGACTAATTTGATCCTGCCTGTCTTATGGATATTTGTTATTTGCCCTCCTAATTGAAATAAAACCTTTACCCCCAAAATGTTATATGCATTACTTGATTTTTTCCATCTTATTTTTATTTATTTTTTCTATTTTCCATGTTAAAAATTCTACAGAAACGAAAACCGTAATATGTCTTAGAACTTGAAATGAAAAGTTATTCATTCCTTTTTAATATACAAGTTTTTTTTTTTTTACTTTTTAATTTTTAAGATGACTCAAAATGATTTATGCAAACAACTAATAGACCTAATAAATTTGTATATAGTAAGACGTTGAATTTTATAACCCATATAAGTAATTAACCCATAAAACGTTTATTCCGATTTCCGTAAGTATCTCTGGATTTCGTTTCTTTACATTCTATGTCAATTGCAAATATTTAATAAACAATTTAATACATATAAAAAATACAGTTCAGTTCACAATGCATGTAAGGAAATGTTATTCTGTTAAGGTTATTGTTTTACATAATCAGAAAAACAAATAAATGTGTGGTTCCTATTCTTGTACCAGCTGATAGTAACATATTATTTTCTTTTTTAAAGATGATATGTTTGACCTAAACCGTCGTCGATTGCTACCTGAAAAGTTATTCAAAGTGATAATAATCGGAGACCCAACAGTTGGCAAGACTTCCTTCATCCAACGATACGTCCAGAACTCATTCACGAGGGAGTACAAAAGCACGGTCGGAGTTGATTTCGCTCTGAAAGTGGTTCACTGGTACGATTCTCAAGTTATTAAGCTTCAGCTCTGGGACATAGCTGGTAAGTGTCTGTTATTATATACAAAGGTCATTTGTGTTAATTAAACATTAAAATTTTTTTAGCAACTGCTAAACTGAAATGTATGCACAATGCCGTCATGAATATGTGTATTAGCATTAATAACTTCAGCATATTTTTATATATTTAACACACCTAACATAAACTCAAACCATACACTATTTTGGTTCCACTTCACATATAGAAACAATTGCTAATACCAATTTGGACTTACGGATTTGGACTATGTGGGACAGATGAACAGTCGAACATCAAATGAATTCAAACATTTCAATCCAAAGTTCTCAGAACTATAGTCAAAGCATCCTTTTACATTACAAACCGTCCATAGTAATCACCATATGCTAACAATAAAAAATAATGTGTATAAAAAATATACTCTCAAGATTTTCCAAATTCCACGAAAACCTATCCACTCGTGCAAATCCTTTTATCAATTACTTATGCAGTAACACTCATCCGTACAATCCTCTTCGTTTGTACAGCGGTGGCCTCGCCTCCCTTTGTAAATAGATATAATAATATTGCAAACAGAAGCCATGTCGTCCTGGCACTGGCCATCATTCCCACTCATGTCCTGAGGGAGTCGGGGGAGTTCAACCACTTCCGGACCTTCCATCAGCTTGTTGAGGGAATTGCCTCGGGAGTTGGGGGGGGGTGCTTCTAGGCAGACTGCGTATGTATGTATTCTACGAATGGAAATTCTACATAAGAATGAATGAATTCTTACATCCCAATTAATAATTCTGTAAAAGGAAATCGTATTTTTCAAATAATAATAATAAATATTTCACAGCGAGTTATATTTTATACTTATACAGAATATTTCCTATACAGCTGTTAATACGCATTGGTAATACTCTGTACAACTATAAAATACACCTTAAGTATACAGTAAAGGTCAATCAAGCGTATTCCTTTGAATCAAATGTTCACAGGACAATAGTTAATGCCCCTTTTTATGTCTGTATCAGATATAAACAATACAAATTTCATAACGATCTAAATTTACCATACATCCATGCTATCTTTTAAGTTTACCTAATTCTTTCAAAATTTATCCAGTCACCCCTAATCCCCTAGCACTGTGAACAGCTTCACAAATCCCTATAGTCCTTTCGGAAATAACATCTACAAACTATTGGGTGTTTCTGATTGAATATAGTTTTTGTACATATATACTTTGTTTAACGGCTTTGGTCAATAAAAATCAATTTTTCTAAAGAAATTAATTATCCAAAATATTGAAGAAAATATCCTTTATTGGCTTGAACGACATCAAATAACCGAAGTCTATTGTTGCCCCCCAAAAATTTATTTTTTTGAGTGCCTTGGAAATTATTTTTGCATTGCCATCTTTAATTCTCCTCAAAGTTTACAATTAATCAAGCGGGTTATATTTTTTTAACATCTTTTTTTTTTGCATAATACTTGCTTTTATTGTATTTTAACAATCACATGATTAGAATTGTAATATGTGAAACGTTATAGTGTTAATGGGCATAAAATATTCTTTCTTCAAGATTTTCTGGCTATAGAGCACCTTGATATAAATTTTGAATCTTAATGATAAAATAAATAAATGAAAACTCATACGTTAGGAGGTGACAACCATGTGGATTTGAGAGGTCTCTGGGCTGTTATAAATACTGTATGAATGAGCGAGTAAATGAAAATTGTAAATATGTATGAATGGGAACATTTATCACAATTACTTATTGCCTAATAAGGAAGATTGTAATTTTAGCACAATAAAGAAGTTTAAAACATCAAAAATCTTAGATATGTTAACTATAACTAATAAAATTGATGAGAATACGAACACAACTGTATACAAACCTACTTGAACTAATGATATAATGATAAACGAAATTATATTCAGAAAGAAAAGATAAAAAAAATAAAGATATGTTTAATATAAAGGAATGAAAATACAATTATAACATTTAGCACATGTGCTACCCCATTTTTTGATCTAAGGACTGGCTATCGTCCGGTTACCCAATGTTTGGTCCAAATACTATCTTATGATCTATGACACATGACTGAAGTAGAAGTCAAACTATTAATGAAAGTAAAACTCATGACAAATAAAGTTATTATTGTTTCAGGACAAGAAAGATTCACTTGGATGACAAGGGTATACTACAAGGATACACATGGTTGTATAATCATGTTCGACTTGACCAACAAAAACTCCTTCGAAAACACTCTCAAGTGGAAAAAAGATCTTGATGGAAAGTGTGCACTGGGGGATGGTAGCCCTATACCTTGCATGCTGTTAGCAAATAAGGTGAATAAAAAATTTTGGGGTAATTGCTTTACGAAAAAGAATGTACATTTTTGAACTATTATAAAATTAGTGATTACTTAAGTTATATGTGTCTGTATATTATTACGATATTTATTATTTATATATATTTTAATTATATATTTTTCATATAATTTATAATTTTATATTTAACTTTTACGTTATCTTAAGGTTCTGTTAATAAAAAATAGGATAAAGTTCTGGCAAAAGGAATAATTGTTTATTACACATATGTTCATTAAAATTAATATACAAATTAACTACGTACGTAATAAAAGAATACTATTAAATCTAACATTAAAATGGTACCTTATAATTATTCGTAACGTGATACTGGCCAGTGTTTCTTTGTTGATAATCTTCGATGGTCGTCTTCTCTCGTGTGGTTCGGATTGTGTCTTCTTTAGCGTTCTTGTTATATTTAGCTGCATAGCGTGCTCCGGATCCTCTTCAGTATTGAGCGTCCTTTGTGCTTAGCTGCAGCGCGTGGTTCCATACGTCTTCCTTTGTTGTCGCACCGGGTGAAAGTGAAAATGGTTGCTACCTCGTGGTGCTCATCTCCGTAGGGCCGCCCGTGCTAGAATGCCGCTTCTTGGTAGGTTTCGTCTCCTCGGTGTCTGATGGAAAAGTGCGTCCTCTTGCTTCTCGGTATTCCTATATATCTCGCATCTCTCCGCTGCCTTATTGATCTTTCAACTGTTTATTCAATGCCAGTTGTGTCGGATATTTATACTTTGCTTGTTTTGAAGTTTATAAAATGAAATATTTATATATAATTATTGATATTATTTTTAATATAAATATTAATAGTTAATATAACGCAATGAATTGTGTTTAAACATTCATGAATCGAGATCCATCGTTCATTTATGCCCGCTAATTTTTAGTTTATATTAAAAACACAATCAAAAATCATAACATTAAAATATCACAAAAATATATATATATATACATTACTTTAATTTCTTCTTAACTTTACATGTAAACCCAATGATCTGTAGAGTTACCATTGTTTTCCTTTTATAAAATATTGTGTCATTGATTTTAACTGACTGAGTTATGAACGAAACTGAATTCACTTCATAAATATAGCAACAAAAGAAAGCAGAATGATAATCAACATTATTCGAAATTGCAATAAAAATTATAATAGCTAAACTGCTGACGTTAAAAACCTATTGAAATCGGCTGGAATGTCATTAAATAAGTGGTTTCTACTGTTAAAACTCAAAACTATTACATTAATTTTTTTTTTGTATTATTACCTTTAGCATATCTTCAAACATGAGATAGCAATGAAAATATTTCAACTTGAATTGATTCTGAGCTGTAAATTGGAAGAGCTTAAAAATCAGATTTATCAAAACATTTTAGTTCTTATATCTTAAAGGAAAAAAAATTACCCAACGTAACATGGGTTCTTGTTGAAAATACCTTTAAAAAAAAAAAGGATCGACTTGATCATTTTTACGGTCACTATTGTAGCGTACAAATAGTATTTACTGAACTTGACTTTAAGAGAAGTAAAATATTAAACAAAACATCACAATAATAAAATAATCAGGACGTTGATTCGTTAAATTTGATAGGAAAAGCAATTATGTTTTAAATTATAGTAATTAAGATGTTAACCCTTCTCAATTTTTCATGGGACTGTTTTTTTTTTCAAATCTCGGGGACATCACTTAAGACATTCAAACAATTATTCAATACATGATACTGGGTTTCAAAAAACTGCAAACACAATTTTGATTATAGTTTTTTATTGAATTTGTTTATTTATAGCCCATTAAAGTCAGAACACATTATATTTAGTATTAATCAACGCATCGAGATCTTTATTTCGATAATATTTCCTATATAATAGGAAAACGTTTTTTCATTATTGATTGTTAAATTACGACAGGTTGAAGGGATGGGGAATCTCTCAATAGACAAACGGACCAGCTCGCTTGAGGAATACTTCATAACATTATTATTGTTTGAAATTTCACCAGTTGAAATCGCAACCGGCAAACGAGGCGACTGATTCGAGAAACTAATTAGCCTGGGGATAATTAGCTATACGTTTGAGTTTTAAGTGGACTGTAATTATTTGAGAGTCTCGTTAGAGAAATGACAATTTCAAATGTAAACACAGTAATGTAAATTCCTACCTGCTGCGATGTGACGACAGCGTGCGAATCTCCCTTCTGGAACTCCGACAACCCAGAGACCCGGGCCCAAACTCCAGACTTATCGAAGTCCCGATTCATCTAATAGCTGTCTGCGTTCAATTTGAAATGTCGCTTCTCCAAGACTGCGTAATCGTGAATTGAATAATGACAAAAATAAAAAATAATGGCGTTGAGAATACGCTTGAAAAACAGTGTGAAAAAATGACAACTGTTGAAGACAAAAAAGGACGCTATAATGAACAAGAAGTTACCAGTCGAGAGACAAAAGTGGGGGGAAAAACTCTGATCGAGCCGGCAGGCAGCGCCAGCGTCTGTGATTCACTGAAATACCGAATGGTTTCGGGTAATTACTTATTGAATAGCAAATTCAAATTAAAATGAAATTAATTTTGCGCAAATGGCGTAAACATACCGCCCACCAAATTAGAGCAACTAATTTCCGGGTTAAATGAGAGCTAACACAAAGGAAATAGCATGATCTACTTGAGAGTTTATGTACATGATTGAGGAAACAAGGAATAACGAGAATGGAAACGTTAAAGGGGAAAAGGTAAGGAAAAAGAGAAAAAAAAAAAAAAAAATGAATAAATGAATGACAAATGTGAAACTTAGGCCTGAGAGTCAAGGGGCACAAGCCGATTGACAGGCCGAACGAATGAACCAGATGGGTTGCGTATGGTGACAACCCGTGTCACGCCATCAGCGCCGGGGTGAAGGGATTCTACCCGAGCCATGGGCCAATGAAGAGGAGAAGTTGAGATTCCCTTGAACAACATCGCCAACAGAAATTTCCTTGGAATGACGATTCCATTTATGGCGTTGCATGAGGGTGTTGAGATATTCGTGAGACCAGCGATCCCAAAATTGTCGGGAGATCTGCGTGATAGCTTTCCATCTTTGGGTGAGTGAACATGATGGCGATGGGGGCATTTCTGGACGGGCTAATAAAGGAGCACCGATTAAGAAATGTCCAGGGCTGAGGTAATCGGATGCCTCGAGAGGATCTGATGAAAGAGGGCACAAAGGTCGGCTGTTAAGGATGGCTTCAATACGAGCAAAGAAGGTAAAATATTCTTCGGAAGTGAAGCAAGTATCTGCAGTGATACGGCTTAGAATGGTTTTGACGGACTTGACACCTGCTTCCCAAATACCGCCGAAGTTTGGAGCAGAGGGAGGGTTAAAATGCCACTGAATGCCTTGGGAACTGAGGTGCGAAGTGATTTCGGATGAATGATCGCGCATGAATACTGAAGCTTCATTTAAGACGCGGTTGGCGGCAATAAAATTGGTTCCTCGGTCCGACAAAATGGATTGAGGTAGACCGCGACGTGCTATGAAACGATCTAAGGCCGAGAGAAACGCAAAGGTGGATAGCTCGGAGGAGAACTCCAGATGCAATGCCTTGGTGGTCAGACACACGAAAAGGCATAAATAACCTTTGGTAATGGGGGCCTTACGCAGTCGCGAAGACTTGACGTTGAAAGGGCCAGCATAATCGACGCCCGTGTTGATAAAGGGACGGCCTGGTGTCAGGCGGACCGACGGAAGATCTGACATCAATGGTTGAGGCGAACGCGCTCTGAACAATTTACATGTGCGGCATGATGAAATTACCGAACGAATCAAACTGCGCAAAGAAAGGATCCAATATTCGGATCGAATGTGCGCCATACAAGTGGTAGGACCAGCATGAAGGCATGTCAAGTGAGCATGACGTGATATCAGATATGACAAATGAGCTCGTTTGGGCAGCAATATTGGGTGTTGAGCTGGATAACGCAACTGAGAACGCGAAAGTCTACCGCCCACCCTAAGAACACCGGCTTGATCCAGAAAAGGGGTTAATGTTTGCAATGACTTGGTGTTTTGTTGGGTCTGAATACGAGCTATCTCGGCTGAGAAATGGATGGATTGAGTGGAAGTGACATAATATTGCATGGCAGCTTGTAACTCGGAAACCTTAAGGTCACCCTGAGTTCGATGCGCTGATGCTGCAATGCGAGCGTTGGTTGAGAAACGCAAGATCCAACCCAGGACTCGACGTGCTCTATTTAATGACGAAAATCGGGTAAGCAAATCGTGCAGGAAATTGCTGGATGAGACTGCCACCAATGAGACGGGATTGGTATTGCGTAACTCAGGCAGCTGCTCAGTGTGAGCTGAGGAAGGTTCAAAGGCGTCAGGCCATGGAATCTGAGGTTGATTGGCGAATTCAGGGCCAGAATACCACAATGTTTGAGAGTCAGGAGTGACAAATTGCTCAGCGGTAAGACCTCTTGAGGCCATGTCAGCAGGGTTCTGGTCGGAAGATACATGCGACCAAGAGCGATTAGAAAATGGAATTTCATTTACGCGGGAAATGCGATGAGCAATAAAGGTTTTTAAAAGATGTGGGGAAGTGTTGATCCACGAGAGTACGATCTGAGAATCCGAAAATAGACGGACGGTCTGCAAAGGGGAAGGATAAGAAAATGTCAGCAATGAGCAAATAAGCTCGGACAGCAGCAGAGCTGCACATAACTCCAAACGAGGAATTGACAATGTTTTGAGAGGAGCTACACGAGTTTTGGCCTTCCAGAGAGTACTGACGCGAGAATGAGCGGTTTCTGAACATAAGTACACTACGGCAGCATAGCCGAGTTGAGATGCGTCGGCGAAGCCGATAAGGCTTAATGAAGCGTCATTAGGTTGTACGATATGTCGTGGTATACGAAGGTTACCAAGAGTGCTCATGTTGTGAACGAGACGAGACCACGATTGTTGAAGTGTCTGATTGATGGGTTCATCCCACGTAAGGCCAGACAACCATAATTGTTGTAGCATAGCTTTTAATGCAAATGTGACTGGAGCTACAAACCCATTAGGGTCGAAAATTCGCGCAATGTATGAAAGTAAGGAACGCTTTGTACAGGTTGCATCGAAGGGGGTGATACGGAAAATAAATGAGTCGGACGAAGGCTCCCAATTAAGACCCAGAATTTTGAGAGTCCGATCGGGGTCTGAAAACAGAAGTGGGCATTCCAAATGGTCATGAGGCAAAGTATACAGAAGCTCAGGATGGCTGGATGACCATTTGCGTAGCTGGAAACCGCCTAAAGCCAATAATTCAGTGAGCTGAGATTGCAAAGAGGCAGCCTCGCTAAGGCTGGAAGCGCCACAAATAATATCATCCACGTACGAGTTATGCATTATAGCATGAGAAGCTATAGGGAAACGGTGGCCTTCATCGTGGACTAGCTGTTGGAGCACTCGTACAGCCAAAAAGACTGACGGAGCCATACCGGGCCTACAATGATGTGTCCAAAAATGGTGCCAATGGAAATGGGACCATGCTGAATAGGCCGAATGCCAATTTGATTTATCAAGCGGGGAAATACGTCAGCCCCTAATAAAATGTCAATTTTATCGGGACGATGAAAATGAGGATCCGCTAAACGAAGACGGAAGAACCGTTTTAGGTTTTCCTTGGGGATTTCCATGCTAGGAAGTTGGTGTGCAATGGTGTTGATTACGGCAACACAGAGAGAGAGTCGCTTGTTGTTCAAACGGGAAACCAGTTGGATATTGACCAAACCTGTTGACAATGTATCGGAAGAACCTATTCCGGATACAGCCATGTGATTAGGAGAAGTAGGCAAACGCAAGTTTTGCACTATACACTTGTTAATGAAGGACACTTGAGAACCGGGGTCAATGACACCACGGATGGGATAAATAGAACCAGTACAGTCGGTTATAAAAGCACGAAATGTGCCTAAAAGAGAATGAGCACGTTCCTGAGTGGTTGAACGAGCAGCTGAGCATGAAAGCACTATTGGTGCAACACTGGGATTTTCAATTGATACCGATGGAGCTGGAATGGACATGGCAGAAGTTGACGGGGTTGCTATTTGCTGATCCGAATGTAATAACGTGTTATGCCGTTGTGAATGACATTTGCGGCATGATGATGTCGATGTGCATTTGGACCGCAGGTGACCACCAAGGCAATTGAAACAACGCTGATTCTTTTTCAGGACCTCATATCGAGCTGAAATAGGTAATTGCTGAAACTTGCTGCATTGTGACACATGGTGATTGTGAGAGCAGCAGAAGCAGGAATCAGGGGCTCTAGCTGAGCGGTTATTAACGCTTGCATGTGACGTCTGAGCAATATACGAATGAGATTTGACAGCAATCCGAGATTTAACGCTGGGTTCACCAATTAACTGGGTAGTTTCGATGGTTTTGATCTGTTGATTGACAAAATCCAATAAGCTTTGGAAAGTAGGTACAGTGGTGGAATCATGTTTTAGTTCAAAAGCATGTCGAGATTTAGAATCCAAATTTTTCAGTGCTAATGACACTAGCAAAAAATCGCTCAAATCATCAAGTGCCAAGGCTTTGAGAGCATTGGCAGAATTTTCGTGAATGGTCATAAAGCCCTTGAGGTCAGACAATGAATTGGATTTGGCAGTGGGAAAGTCGAGTATGCTTTTGAGGTACATGTGACCAATTTGTCTCGGATTATTGTACCGGGCAGTTAGAGCATCGAATGCCAATTGGTAATTATCTTCGGTTAGATGGAATGAAGCAATGACAGAAGCAGCTTCATCGATAGTGGATGTTTTAAGATAGTGTAATTTGGCAATATTACTTAACTGCTGGTCGCGATGAACCATGGAATTAAAAAGTGCAAAAAAATTAGGCCAATCGGACAATTTGCCATTGAATTTAGGAATCTGAATTTTTGGCAGATGTGGATTTGCTACAGATGGAACATTCGCAACGGGATTGACTTCAGCTTTCAATACTGAAGGTTCAGTTTTTTTGAGCTGAAAATATTTAGCTCGGATTGTGTCGATTAATTGCACAAAGGCTACGTAAGGTTGTGTAGTTTCAACTTGATCAGTAGCTGGCAAATGCAAATTGAATTTTTTTATGAGAAAATTAAATTTCTTGAATTCCTGTTCAATTTCAGGTAAGCGTTCATAGTTGGCCTTAAGCCGAGGTAAATCGGCTATAGTCATTGTCTTAGCAGAGTCTGATAAAGCAGTTGCAACTGCAAAACTATCATTTCGCTGACTAATAGCTAAATCAATTTGTTGTTGTATTTCTTGGGTTGGTGGAGCCATTTTAATGCTATTACTATCAGGAACAAATGGAATTAGTGGATATTTACAGGAAAATATAAAAGGAAATTACGTACAATGAAAACAGAAATTCTGAAATTTAAAGATAATAAATGATAAATGTTGAACTTTTGTTCAAATAAATAAATAAATGTGAATATTGAAAATTAAATTGAGTATTAATAAAATTAATAGTTGGACAGAATAATCCGGAATACGGAGTACCAATAAATTTGTTTGAAATTTCACCAGTTGAAATCGCAACCGGCAAACGAGGCGACTGATTCGAGAAACTAATTAGCCTGGGGATAATTAGCTATACGTTTGAGTTTTAAGTGGACTGTAATTATTTGAGAGTCTCGTTAGAGAAATGACAATTTCAAATGTAAACACAGTAATGTAAATTCCTACCTGCTGCGATGTGACGACAGCGTGCGAATCTCCCTTCTGGAACTCCGACAACCCAGAGACCCGGGCCCAAACTCCAGACTTATCGAAGTCCCGATTCATCCAATAGCTGTCTGCGTTCAATTTGAAATGTCGCTTCTCCAAGACTGCGTAATCGTGAATTGAATAATGACAAAAATAAAAAATAATGGCGTTGAGAATACGCTTGAAAAACAGTGTGAAAAAATGACAACTGTTGAAGACAAAAAAGGACGCTATAATGAACAAGAAGTTACCAGTCGAGAGACAAAAGTGGGGGGAAAAACTCTGATCGAGCCGGCAGGCAGCGCCAGCGTCTGTGATTCACTGAAATACCGAATGGTTTCGGGTAATTACTTATTGAATAGCAAATTCAAATTAAAATGAAATTAATTTTACGCAAATGGCGTAAACAATTATTAATTCATTACTTTTTTTATAAGTGGTTAATAAGTATTTAATACTTAGTTATTATTAACTGTGCCTTCCCCCGTGTTCATTTCCTTTGTCTTGTCAGCATTGATGATCATGTTTATTATCACCTAGCGTCTCATTCTTAGTTGTCTACAGGCCACCGAGCACTCTCTGTTGGTAGCCTTTATAACCAACCTAACGGCTCAATCTCTTCGCTCAATTTTTACCTAACGCAATCTACCTCGAAAGGTGGTAAATTAAGCTCCATTAGTAGCTCCATTAGAGAGCCAGTGACTTTTTACCATAAGTGAAGTAACTATCCAACCATCAAGTGAACTAATGAATCTTTCCAGCGTCAACACGTGCATGTTTGTGTTATTTTGCCTTACACCCTAACACAAAAGCCGAAAGAAAATACATCAAAGTAGCTGATGTAAACACTTAAGCGCGTTGTAAACATTTGTTTAATCTTTATGAACCATTCACATTTGTTAGGAGGGGTGTCTAGTTCTATCCTGGTAAATATTTAAGTTCTTATCTTATCCATTCTGGTTATAAACATTCAAATCAGTGATGTACTAAAAGAAAAAAAAAACCCAGAAAACGGTAACGATTTAGGATAAATCATCAAAACTATTTTAAATGACAAAAAAACTATATTCGAACAAATAGGAAATAATAAAATAATATAAAATTATAAAACGAAGTTGAATTACGCATTAAAATTATAAAGCTATAAGAAATGCCAAACAAGATGAGGCAACTCTATATTCCAGACACAACATGACCAAACTTACTGATTTCGTAAACAACTAACAATATACATACATACCACGTCACCACAGCAGTATTAACAAGACACATTGTGTTAAAGTCATACTAACATTACCTTAATACTTGGGGTAACTTATGAAATTGAATTAAGCAAATAAATTAACTTATTTTTAATTTATATGATATTTATATATTGATTGTAACAATAAAGAAAAAGTTTCTACAATTTTTATATTACTTAATACTAAACACACTCAGGTAGTAACTGGGTCAATTTGTCCAACATTAATTTACGGAAAATCATTTGATGCTCAACACTAAATAATTAAAATTTGATACCTGCGAAATTAAATAAACAAACAATGTACATGTCCCGGAAGCTATTTAGGACGTTCTAGAATCCGGGTTCTGTCAGGAACTACTTGCCAGTCTTCTCACTAACTTAATCTAACTAAGATAGTGTTCTAGAGAAACCTCCTAGATACAGTTATTTCTTTGGGAACGCTCAGCGTTTATGGCGTTACTGCTGTCCTGTCTATGATATTGCTTGAGCTCCCCAAAACACTGTCTCAGCTTAGGCTTGATACTTCGTCCATAATGCCTGGTTGTCGGCGCCGTCATCTTGGATTGGTTGTCCTCTC
The DNA here is from genome assembly GCA_930367205.1 of Acanthosoma haemorrhoidale. Lineage (NCBI taxonomy): Eukaryota > Metazoa > Arthropoda > Insecta > Hemiptera > Acanthosomatidae > Acanthosoma > Acanthosoma haemorrhoidale. The sequence goes on along the minus strand of OV884009.1, from coordinate 87,607,166 downwards.
TGGTTGTTGGTGTCGGAACATCTCTTTCAGTAGCTGCGTGTACCTTATTGACACTCGAAGTTGTCAGAACATAGACCGCCTCCGCGATGATTTTTGCTCTTTTTTCTACATTAAAATGGCAGATTAGGGGGTATTTTGATGTCCATTGCCTTTGTCCCCCTATATCATTTATCTGAGGATGAAAAGAGCTTCCTAATCCTCTGCATTCCTATGATATTGGTCAACCTTACAAAACTATCACTCTTAAATTGGCGCCCCTGATCTGTTAGGACCTCGCTGGGTACCTTCAATCATCATATTCATCACTCGTAAAATTCAGTGGCTATGACTTCTGCCGTCAAGTCCTCAATTGTGATCGCCTCTGGCCACCTAAAGTACCGATCGTCCATGTTTAGGTAATTCCTCAAATAACACGAGGAAGGGTGGAAGTAAATCCATAATATCGATATGAACATGTTCTCGAAGAAACTAACTTCCGGGAACTTGCCGACCGGTAACAAGGTCACTTTTGACTTCTGGAAGGCTACAGAATTTCGTGCCCACTCGCCCGTCTCTTTGTTAAGGCTAGACCAAAAATAATTATGTGCTATTATTTTTCTTAAAGCTGCTATGCCTGGATGGCTTAGACCCTGGAGTGAGTCGAAGGTTAAATTGTGCGATCGCTTTTGGAAGATATTCGAGGTCTCGGCTTAAGGATGTTTCCCACCTTCAACGGAGTAGGACAACTCTTCGATGACTCCCGATTGGGAAGTCCACCGATCAGTTATGGGTAGTTGGACAGCTGTGGATCTGTTAGCTACTGCTATTTCCGGTATTGTATGAGGGAGGAGAGAGAATCTACCTATTTCAATGAGTAGAAGAGGTTGTTAGGGGAACGGCTTATGTTGATGAAAGTTAATTGTTAGATTTTCATCAAATTTATTCAATGGGCAACATTTCGACATACTATGCATGTCTTGATCTAAATTTGATAAAAACCTAGCAACTCTCTTTCATCAACCTAATTCGTCTCCCAACAAGCTGTTCTACTCATATACCACGGTTAAAAATGTAGTTGCTATGCATATTTTAATAGTTAGTAACGCTCTGTACAGATGGTCCCGCTTACGCCAGCTGCCTAACTAGCCATAGGTACACTGACTTTACAAGTATTGGCCTCTATTTGAATCTGTATCAAACTTTCAACCATTTATGGAAAACCAGGAGCTCAGAAGCAACACGCACGTAGGTGCATTGCATACATGCAGACAAATAATAAGTTATATCATTATTGAAACTATAGATAAACACTTTGTCTATATTGGCTAGAATCATCCTTTCAACTAGATGCTCGAATAATATAATTTTTATTTTTATTTTTTAGTGTGATCTGAAAGATAGAAAGGTTCACCAAGCAGACATTGAAGCCTTTCACAAAGAAAATAACTTCATTGGTTGGACTGAGACATCCGCCAAAGAAGGACTGATGGTCAACGATTCTATGAAGTAATTATTTTAGCATAGTAATCATAAAATAATATTAATATAATGTTTATGTGACTCTATATCGTATTTTTGTAGAGCGGTAAGTACAAAATTGTGTGGTGCACGGCATGATATATACATTATACAGAGGGGTCCAAAAAAATGTATCCACTGGTTAACAGTCCATAACTTGCAAACTAATTGACGGAGTTGTCTCATTTTTGGTGAAAGTGTAGCTTAAAGTCCAACTTAAAGATATCAATGTAGGTGTTCGAAATGGTCACCATTAACATCTACACACAAACGATGCTGCCGAACTGCAGCACCAACTACTGACTGCAACGTGTTCAGTTGGATATTTGCACATGAATGTACGATCTGGGTCATCCTCGTTCAATGCGTGTAGCAATCTTGGGATGTAGCACTTCCACTTTGCTGTCTTCAAAATTCGCCAAACACTTGAGCGACTCACTCCAGTTTCACGGGCACACTGTCTCACAGACTTCTGTGGTGAGCGAGTGAATTGTTGTAACACAAGATGGGAGTTAAATGGACTTATACTTATACTTATACTGTTACAGGTCGTCCAGATCGTTGTTTGTGTACATCTTTAACACAGCCTTCGGCTTCAAATTTGTCTCGAATGCGACGAATCGTTAAACGTGTCGTTGGCTCTGTTTGATACACATTCCGCCATTGCCGTTGAACCTCATTAATGTTTTCGTACTTAAAATACCACTTTAAAACATACTACCTTTCATCAAATGTAAGTCTTACGCCAGCCATGTTTACATTTTTTTGGACTCCTCTGTATATATACATAGAATAGAATTGATAAATCTTTATTCTTGGATAAATTCACTATTATGAATAATAATAGCGTACAAATAAACGATATAATTTGTGCTAATAATTCAAAAATAACACACTACAGAAAAGTAAACTGAATAAAACATAGTTTCTACTTTACCTCAGCTGAAAATAGTTCATACATACATGTATAATCAACTCATATGGTATATACAACTCACATTTAGATCCTAATACAGAATAAAAGATTTATAGGGGGTGCCTGATCACCCCTAGCCCTGGTGACAAGTGCGGATTGTTCGAGCTTATAACCTGGACAATCGTTCTATGACGGCGTTACTATCTGACTCCATTTATGATAGGTATGTGCCCCGACAATGCACTATTTTCAAGAGAAGAGGTACAGAGGTTTCATAGAGAATTAGTCAAGTTTTCAGAGTTCAAGCGGAAACCAAGCAAGCGTCACGAGTAAAGGCCACGAGAGACTAAGAAACTAACTAACAGGGCCAGTAGCCCTGCCTTAAGTACCCTCTCTACTTCCTGCTGGGAGGCTGCAAGGGTCTAATCCGGCGGTGGTTCACACGCACACCTGTGGCGAGGAACGTGACCGGTGGTAAGGCACGTGACCGCCGCCTGCTTACCCGACCTGGGGATAAACCCTAGGTAGAGAGGCCCCCAAAAGGGTTGTTAAGTTTATGACTGCCAGCTGGTGACCCTTTCTCGTGTGACTTAGTTGGCTTCCGCCTTTTTGCTTAACACATTCACAATGATTTATATTTGTTTATAATACATTTAGTTCATGTTATTTTACTTTTGCTTACAATATATATGCAATAGAGTATAGGGTGATTTATCTTATGTAGTTAGCGGTCACTACAAAAGTTAATGATGATAAGTGCACCCACTTTACTTGTATTAAACAACGTATCTATCTGTTCTCATTAACGATCTGAACCTCATAACAACAGGCAGTTAGGACCAATAGCTATTTTGGTTCCACCTCGTCAAAAAACTAACTTGGAACCAAAACATGCGAATCGAAAGACCACAGTTCAATTGACGATAAGTTAATCGCCGACGGTTAAGATTGATAAAACAAAATAAGGCAAGAGGGAAATGTAACGACACACTCTGACTCCAGTAAAAGAGTGCTTTATTGTTGTTGATAATCCCACATACAAAGGATCATGGGTTGTTTACATACCATGATTGTAGTAATATTCGACATATTCATGCTTCTGGCTTTAACTGATACATAAAACTATATAGACAGACAATCTCACCTCTTAATACAAAACAAAACACTGAATAAAAAAACCATCGTAAAACCAATTTATACTTACGGGCTTTATTTCTGGGAAATCATTCAAACATCAAACTCACCTAGACTTTTGAATCCAAACTCCTTAGGATAATAGTAAAGGTCTCATAATACGTAACCAATAACATCATCCATACTGACCTTAATATACCCACTATTGCCTAGAAAAAATATCTACACATTTTCTGAGGAAGGTTGCAATCTATACACGTCCATACAATTGAATCTGCAATGGGCTCAAGATTTCCTACAGTTGAAATGTTCTTGGGAGTCCTTGCTGGTGCACTCTGCTCCCAGGCTGCTTGCTGGTACTGGTGTACCCCCTCCCCCCTTCGAGTCCAGAGAACCTGAGGCTCTCGCACTCACAGTCTTCACTACTACTATTTGATCTCTGCTTCGTCCTCCTTTTCTGGGAAGGTGCAATGCTGGGTTTTGTAAATTTATTATATTGCATATAAATTGTAAATATAATAAGAATGAGATTTCAAAGCTTTACTCGAAGCTGTTTCAAGCCATATTGCGAACAATATTTGTATTATACATATATATTTTTAAAAGGAGGGGGTAGTTCTAGAACAGAAAATGTTAGGTTTATTTAAAATTAAAATGTAGATCTATAAATAATATATTTTTCTTTTTAAGTATGTACACTGTTTTTTGACTTCATATTATTTTTTGTTTCAGATTTTTAATTGAAATAATGATGCAACAGGATGGAATGAATTTAACGTTCAATACATCAACAAATTCTCTTCAACTTGTAAATCATGAAGAGAGAAAAAGAAATTGTTACTGTTAATCACATTATTTGTAATTCGGACTCTTTTTGACATTAAATCATATCTATATTCTAACATTTTTTGTATACAACGTGATTGCAGCTACATGAATTATTCAAATGATGAAAAAAAATTAATTAATTTTCTACATTTATCTTAATTTTAATAATAGTTTTTGTCAATTTTTACTGTGTGCTCAAACCGTTATTTCTACAAAGTAATATATTTAGTTATAATATAGTGTAATGCATTTCTATAAATTATGGGGGCGGCATCGTGACTATAGATCGCCGTAAAAAATACAATAAAAAAAATAGTCGTGTCCTTTATTTTGAGAATTAAAAAATAGAAAGTGTTAAAACTAGAATCAGTTTTAGAAAAGATATTGGACCAGGTGCAAGGTGCAAATGCAGAAATATAAGTGGTTAATAATAAGAATACTCAAGAATCCCCCCCATTAAGTTAATAATGTATCGCATGTTGGCTATTAGACTAGTTTTTTCTGAACACAAGAACAACTCAAAGAAACCCACATGTTGGCTATTGATCTTGTTCTCTTGGAGAACAAGAGGATAACTATGTAACGTAACGTACTTAGGTTACTGGACTAGTTCTCTCTGAGCACAAGTGGAAATGGAAGGAACCTATGAAATATTGGCCATTATTCTAATTCTCTAGAACAAGAGGAAATGGAAGAAACCTAACACATGTTGGCTATTGTACTAGTTCTCCTTGACAACTAGAGGATTAGTTAGTAACTTATCGCTTGTAGGTTATTGGACTGCTCTCTGAGCACAAGTGGAAATGGAAGAATCCTACGAAATGTTGGCTATTTGACTAGTTATCTCTTAGCGCAAGTCGAAGAGGAAAATAGCTACCACAAGCTGGCTAATCGCCTAGTTCTCCCTGGGCACAAACGAAAATGCTGATTTATTTATTCACAGTTTCTAAAGATAAAAGATTGGGGTGTATAATTAATCCATCATGTCTATGATAATTCTCTGATAATTGATAGGTTTATTCAACTATCAGCTTTAGACATGAGTCATCTGCTCTCTCATTGTAGTTGATATTTTGTTTTTAAACAGCCTATTTAGGATAGGCTTTTTGTAAATTAGAATCTATATTTTCTCGTTGTTGTTCTAAATTAATTATTATTATTGATATGTTACCGTGTATATTAGTAAGGATTAAAGTATCACATTTACTGCAATTGTTTTGTGACAGTAATATTTCGATGTATCATCATCATTATTATTAATATTTGCTTTCCTACAGTTATGTGATACTACAATATAAGCACGAGACAGTTTCAATTGTCGTCTTCAGGTGATTCGCGGAACAAGATGGTGAATCGATTATATGAATGCGGAACGTTCTAATATTACAGGTAACTCTTAACCTTTTAAATAAATGGAGTTCACGTCTAAAATTTTGACTTTTTGTGTAATATCAAAAAAAGTCTCCAGGAAGACAACAATTTTTTTAAATATTTAATATAAATCCCATAACCAGCATCTGACTACATTATTACTGTTTTTGTTCCTTGTTTTTAATCTTATTAATAGAGTATCATTAAGTGATTGCCCATGTACCATATGAGTGATACTTGATCTATGGTGTCATATTAATTAATTTGATTACAATTAATTTAGCATAGTTATTATTGTATGATAAAGGCTGTTAACAGGAAAAATTATTGTTGTTTAATGATCAATATATCAGTTTTGTAAATTATATTTTTTTACGATAATAAACTATGTGAAATATAAATTCTAAGGCCTATAGTATCTACCCTAACTTTAAAGTCTAATTAGAATAAATTTACTATAGGATAATCTTGTACTAATCTAGTCTAAAATAAAACCAAAACATCATCATTGTTTGCTGTGAATAAAATCTTTATTGAACGTTTATGAGTATGAAAATGTACTCACACAGAAAGGAACCTTTAGAATTTAATGGAAAACAAACTGTTCTGAGACCTTGTCTCTTATAAATAACAATGAAGTTCAAATAAATAAATTTAATACTATATTTTTATTTATTATATCGCTAATAATATATTCCTGAGAGCAAGTAATTGACCTTAGATAATATCGTTAGTATATTAATGTTACAATATGGTAATGCTACTGTTTGTTTGTTTTGGGCTAATCTGGTTTGTTATGACCCAATGTGGGTAATGTACCACCATAAGTGTTAATGGGCTGTGCTCGTAAATTTTGGAATGAGGTGAGGACTGTATATTAAAAAAGGTATAAAGGAATGGTAAATGATATTTCGGATGAACTAAATGTTATATATGTGTATATATATGATATATTAATGCTTATGTCCAATACTACAAAACCAAAAATAACAATACATTATCCGCGTTTAAGAACAAACAACAAACAAAATAAAACTGAGATCTTGAAAAGATCATTCTTACTCTGACTACTCCCAAATCGAGCGTTCCGGGGAAGATCGAGAGCACGCCAGTCTATTCGCCTTCGACTCCTTCCGCTCCTTGTGGTGGGAGTCTTAATTGTTCTATATGAACGGTCCGCCTTTTAATGGGGGAGGTCATATTATCGTTGGTCACCACATTATGTTCGCGAATGACCGTCACTTTGAAGGGACCTTCGTACCGAATTGGTTCCTTGGATCGGTTAGACCCTAGCCTTCGGTAAACAACAGTTCTGATAGAAATAGCCCCCATTATATCCCGAACCTTCACATTACCTTTCACGACCTACTTGGGTTTTTCGAGCATAATTGGGCCACGTACCATCTTCCGCGTTTTCCCCAGATGTACGTGAGCATTAACGATCTGCCATCTCTTCGTCGATCACTATCTCCGACCAGTTGCGCGCTCGTGCGCGTAAACCGAATAGCACTTCAAACGGCGTGAACCCTGTTGTCGCATGGATAGAGTGGTTATAAGCCGTCACTCCATCGGCATTGCTTCCTTTGCCTGCAGACCCTTATCCACCTGATGTACTCTTAGATGGTTGCTGATGGTGCTGTGGAAGCGCTCAATGGCTCCCCTGCTCTTGGCGTGACCGGAGGTGTTGACATGCCACGTTACGTCTCGCTTTGCCATCTCCAGTGTTTCCTGTATACCGCGGTGGTTCGTCTTTCCTTGTACTATCAAGGTCACGTCAAGGCTAACGTCACTTTCCACTGTTACTCGACGTCCCACAAAGTTTGGACTGCCACCTACAAACCTACGATCCAGCCCCAACTGTTCCTTCTGCCAGAGTTTTTTTATTCGGTCCCAGATTTCTGCAACAAATGATATGTTTTTTCGGGCTTTGTTGCGTCTTTCAGAGCTCTACAAACCTGATCCTCTCGGACTCCCGGTGGTGACCAGATTGTAGTAATACTACATTTCCCGTATACGTCGTACGTTGCCTTCAGCAATCCTGAGGTCTTCGTTTTCCAAATGATCTGCCGACATTTGTCATTTACCATGCCCGCTATTGTCACCATTTCCCTGGGTCGTTCCCCAACAGACCCCCATGATTTTCTCAACCGGTTCCATCTTCCTGTGCCCCATCCCTCTCGGCTTCTCCCGGCGTCCATTCTTCTATAAACTGACTTATACCACTCGACGGTTCCTCCTCTTCCACAGCGTTTACTATAATGGCACGCGACAGCCAATCTGTCACTATGTCGTGGGCTTATACACGATTTCGATATTGTACTGCGCCAGGAACTCCTTCCACCTAGTCACCCTCGCGGACGACTCCTTCATTTTTCCAACCCATTGCAGCGGTCTGTGGCCTGTGAGGACACTGAATATTCTCCTGAATGCGTACGGGTGGAAATATCCAATAGCATATACGATACCAGGCAATTCCCTCTCCAGCGCGCTGTACCTCGCCTCCGTTTCCGTCAGGCGTCTGCCACCGGTCTCTCTCCACCAATTTCCTCCTGAGAGAGCACCGCCTCCAACGCATAGTCACTGGCATCTGTGGTGACAGTAAACTCCGCTTCGAAGTTCGGGAACGCCCGAATAGGTGCCTCCTACAACAATGTTGGGGGGCGACCTCAGCGCAATCGAACTGCTCCTCGCCGTCTAATTAATGAGCTGTAATTTCTAATTAATGAGCTTTAATGTCTTATTAAGAAGTGGAAAAAGAAAAAAAAAAGTTCTTGCTAAAACTGTTTCTTGTTTTGTTTTTGTAGAATTTATTTGAATAGAGGGGGAAAGATGTGGGATATTGAAAGATAAATTGTGTTGTGTGGTCCAACCTGAGGGATAACAGTGTTGGATCCTCTACGTTTGTTATAAGAGTTGATTAAGAATGTTGATTATGAACATGTACATTGGGTACAAAAAGTAAAATAAACGTGTGTTATTAGTTCAACAAATGTTTCATTGTTCCGAAATCCTTTATTATTAAAAATCCCTAACAAGTCATGTAATTATGTTACGTGGTTTTGAAGGTAGGGCGTTATTAATGTACTCCCATTCCCAAACCTTTGTCGTTCGGCAGTTGAAGGTAGTTATATAATGTTTATTATAGCTTACATGTTCAGTAGAAACATGTGCCACAGTCAAGCCTTACGGGCCCCTTTTTTTGTCTTTTAACCAATCTCCTAACCCCTAACCCTTTGCTACCTGCTAGGGCCAAGACACCTACAATTGTGGCTAAGCCTTCCTAAAAGAATGTTGTAACGCTTTAACTGATTAATATTTGTATATATACCAGTGTTTTGATTGTTATTCATAATAAAGTTTTTTAAAAGACTCTCTTCTATAAGATTATTTAACTGGTGCCCCCAAACAGGCACCTGGCAGTATACTCGGTAACTTCACGTTAGTCACGGTAGTTAAAGATCCCTCATTTGGCATCGGACAGTGATACTCCAATAGCGGGAGAAGTCCGACGGTGTGAATACCTCTGGAAAGAAACCCCACAGGACAGGAATTCACTGGTATTGGGTACTGATTTATTTCAATAGATTTTCACGATCGCTTACAAGTCTGCAACCAGTTATGTTCAAACGATGTGGTTTCATTTATTTCGTACTTCTATATATTATTATGAGTCACTAAATGATTCAGGTAATTGTGTCGTGCGGTTTCACCAAAATAGCGTTGTTAACATATTTACATTCGCATAGCTTTGTCGTTCTGCAGTTGCTGGGTAAATTTGGAATTTTACGATCGCTTACAACTCTGCAACCAGTTATGTCTAAACGATGTGGTTTCATTTATTTCGTACTTCTATATATTATTATGAGTCTCCAAAAGATTCAGGTAATTGTGTCGTGTGGTTTCGCATAAATAGCGTTGCTCACATATTTACATTCGCATAGCTTTGTCGTTCGGCAGTTGCTGGATAGACTTGGAATTTTACGATCGCTTACAACTCTGCAACCAGTTATGTTCAAACGATGTGGTTTCATTTATTACGTACTGCTTCATATTATTAAAAAGTCATGTAATTATATTACGCAGTTACAGAGAAATGAAATTCTCTAATCGCTTGTAGCTCTGCAACCAGTTTGAGCAAAACGATGTGATTTCGTTTATTACGTACTTCTATATATTATGTAGAATCATTAAAAGATTCATAAAATTGTGTCGCGCGGTTTCGGAGAAATAGCGTTGTTAACATATTTACATTCGCATAGCTTTGTCGTTCTGCAGTTGCTGGATAAATTTGGAATTTTACGATCGCTTACAACTCTGCAACCAGTTATGTTCAAACGATGTGGTTTCATTTATTTCGTACTTTTATATATTATTATGAGTCACTAAATGATTCAGGTAATTGTGTCGTGCGGTTTCGCTGAAATAGCGTTGTTAACATATTTACATTCGCATAGCTTTGTCATTCTGCAGTTGCTGGGTAGACTTGGAATTTTACGATCGCTTACAACTCTGCAACCAGTTATGTCTAAACGATGTGGTTTCATTTATTTCGTACTTTTATATATTATTATGAGTCACTAAATGATTCAGGTAATTGTGTCGTGCGGTTTCGCTGAAATAGCGTTGTTAACATATTTACATTCGCATAGCTTTGTCATTCTGCAGTTGCTGGGTAGACTTGGAATTTTACGATCGCTTACAACTCTGCAACCAGTTATGTCTAAACGATGTGGTTTCATTTATTTCGTACTTCTATATATTATTATGAGTCTCCAAAAGATTCAGGTAATTGTGTCGTGTGGTTTCGCATAAATAGCGTTGCTCACATATTTACATTCGCATAGCTTTGCTGTTCGGCAGTTGCTGGATAGACTTGGAATTTTACAATCACTTACAACTCTGCAACCAGTTATGTCTTAACGATGTGGTTTCATTTATTTCATACTTACATATATTATTATGAGTCACTAAAATATTAAGGTAATTGTGTCGTGTTGTTTCGCTGAAATAGCGTTGTTAACATATTCACATTCGCATAGCTTTGCTGTTCGGCAGTTGCTGGATAGACTTGGAATTTTACAATCGCTTACAACTCTGCAACCAGTTATGTCTTAACGATGTGGTTTCATTTATTTCATACTTCCATATATTATTATGAGTCACTAAAATATTCAGGTAATTGTGTCGTGATGTTTCGCAGAAATAGAGTTGTTAACATATTTACATTCGCATAGCTTTGCTGTTCGGCAGTTGCTGGATAGACTTGGAATTTTACGATCGCTTACAACTCTGCAAACCAGTTATGTCTAAACGATGTGGTTTCATTTATTACTCATTTCTCGCTATGCTCTGTCGTGGCGGAAGGAAGAGCCGGGTAGAAAGAAACTTCTGTAATCGCTTGTAGCTCAGCTACCAGTTACAGCAATACGATGAGGTTTCATTTATTACTTACTTCTATATATCGTTTAAAATCCCTAAATGATTCATGTGTTTGTCATAGTTTGGAGGGGTTTTGGAGGTAGCTTTATTAATGTATTCCCACTCACAAAGCTTTGTCGATTGGAAGTTGAAGGAGGTGGATAGAAGTGAACTACTTAAGACCCTTGTAGCTCTGCAACGATTTTGAGAACAACGATGTAGTTTCATTTATTACGTACTTCAATATATTATTAAAAATCTCTGAAATATTCATGTAATTACATGCTACAGCACGCCTCAAGGTCATCTCTTCCGTACTCATGCTCAACCCGCTATTTAGATCTACTCAAAATCATTTGGGAAAAATAGACATGAACTGACTATACCAACCCAACAAGACATACAAGATGTGTTTGAACAAATTCTTTAACCGAAAACCACTTATGGCAATTACTGAGACTCATCCTTACCCATACTGAATACTTGGTACGACGAAACATTTCATATAATATCACAAACGATACAAGAAAAATACCCAACCATAAATTTAAAAAGATTCGAAAATATAGCAAAAGACATAGAAAACAAAGAAGAACAATTAGAACAAAATAACTAACAACATAAATCAATAAAAGAACAAAATATGTTCAAAAATATAATGATGATAAAAGCCTAATAAATGACTTAGTAAAGACAAAAATAATAAAAGAAAAGACTGATCGAGCAGAAAAACAAAACCAAAATCGGGAAGACATTTTGACAATTCCTGATGAACAAATAAACATAAAAACTACTACCAATCGAAAGCATGATAATTCTTATAAACCAGTAATAAAATATACAGATAAAAATGAAATAAAGAAATCTTCCGCTAACAATATTAAACGACCTCGTAAGAAACATCTGACACACCGGAAATATGTTTCACATAACGAAAAAGACACTGATGCTGCTGATTCAGACAATTCTATGGACTGCAAGAACTTCTCTGAAAGTAACTGACCTGACTAACAGTAACGGAATGGTACACTACACATTAAACAATGTAAAAGTAATTGAAAGGTACTTCAAGACATACCACTTTAATATCATAAGCCTCATTATCATATATTAGACTCAGAATATACAAAAACATACTCTACTCTACTCTATGACAATGTCATAAGTAAAGTTGAGCGTAACAACTATAATACCGAACATATTATGGAACAGACAGTAAACCTGAATAAACAAATAATAGAAGCTTTTAAGACGGATATTAAATTAATAAATGACAATTTTAATAAGGGTAGAGGGAATATGAAAATCATTTGGCAAAGAAATAGCTTTTCATGATATTTATATAACTTTACCACACTTATATAACAAACTAAATGACTCAACGCGAAGACCAAAATGTAACATTAGTTCCAAGAAAATCAGAAATATTATGGCTTATGAGTCAAAAAACTCACTAAATCATTCGTTATCTATTATTCGTTATTTGAAATAAAATTTGCCCTACACTAATAAGTATTTGTCGAGGGCACCACTAGGGGGAGTGCCTAATCACTCTAGCCCTGGTGACAAGTGCGGATTGTTGTAGTTTATAACATGGACCATGTTCCATGTAGGCGTTAATATCTGACTCCATTTTATTGATAGGGATGTGTCCCGACAATACACTGTGTTCAGGAGAAGAGGTTCAGAGGTTCATAAAGAATAAGACCAGTTTTCAGAGTTCGGGCGGGAGATCGGCAGCGTAACAGGTCAAGGCGCCAGAGGATCTGCAAGGCGGCTGAGAAATAAGGTGACGGGCTCAGCGGCGTGGAAGAGAGAGTAGGCTGACGAGGAGGCTAAGTGTCTGTCTTCCAGGGCCAAGCGGCCCTGGCGTAAAGCGACCGAGTAGTGCGGGTGAGGAGATGAAGAGACTGGGAAAGAGTGGCTTACAGGGCAAAACCACTTGATTTAAACACTGTACTGAGTCGGCTGAAGGGGGTATGTTTTATGATGCCCAGGTGGCCAATCCCCCTTAAGTTTATGGCTGTTGGTCTAAAAGGGTGTGTTTTATAGCTGCTAGGGACTCACCTACTTAGGTTTTATGACCGCCGGAAGGCGACCAAAGGTCTACTGGTTCCGTTTTATGAGGGGGCAGGTGGCTCACCCTCCCAGGTTTTATTGCTGGGCCTTCGACCCTCTGTTACGTGTTCTATGACTGCCGATCTCTCCGTGATTTATTACTAGAAAACAATGTTTTACATCTAATTACAATACATTATATATGCACCAGAGTATAGGGTGATTTAACACTTATGTAGTTGAGTCACTACAGTATTATTAATTTCCTGAACTTTGTTAAATGAAATATGGACACTAAAAATGAGCAACCTAATATAATGTGTAATTAAATATCAAATATTTAATAATTTCGGACAACATTTAGAGCTAAAAGTTCCATTCACTATCCTTGCCATCAAAACATGTGACTTGGAGAGCATTGGGTACTCGTCTAATATTCCCAATGTATTTCAACTGTTACAACTGTTTTATCTAACTAAATTGATCTATTCCCACCCTAACTTGTGTAATAACCCACTGAACCAATACAACCACGTATACACTTCTAGCCATTGAACTTTTATTGATTCGTACATTCTTGTATAAAAGATTTACACTCATCTCTCCAGTACTTTAGTGTTTATTTTTATGTCATTCTAAAAGTGTTTTCATTTATTATTAAAGTAATTGTGTTTATTAATTTTTTAATGATTTATTATTTTTATAGAGATTTTATTAGTTCTTAAAGGGTTCTGATTACTCATCAAGATTTGTAGTTGACAGGTGACAGTCGACCACATTAATTTACTTGTTAACAACTTTATTATGATGAATTACAATCTGCCTTTACTTAATAGGCAATAAATAATTGAAATAAGTGTTTTCATTCATACCATATTTACAATTCATCATTCGCTCGCACATTCATACAATATTTACTAACATTTACAAACAGCCCAGGGGCCCCCCAAGTCCACACGGTTGTTGCCTCCCTCACAAGCGAAAGAGGAAGCGGAGTCTTGGGAAGTCCCCCACGCTCCCCCACCAGCCACGTCACCGGATACGAGCCAGTGGAGGACATACGCTCAGGACATGATTGGAGAAACTGGCCATTGCCAGGACTCCCACTGTTGCGCATTTATAGCAGGTCACGAGGCCACTGCCGTTTCAGTCTCCGAAGAGGATTATAGGGATGAGTGGAACAGTGCAATGACTGTGCTGGATTAGGGTGGTTGGATAGGTTACTATGGAATTTCATGAATTTGGAAGGGATGAGTTCAAGAATGTAGGGTATATTAAGATCATTATGAAGGGTTTTGTTGGTGACGTAATAGAGGGCATTTACTATTGTTCTCAGGACTTTTGATTGAAAGGATTGGATGCGCTTGATGTTCGAATTTTTTGCTGTCCCCCATAGCTCTATTCCGTATGTCCAGATTGGCTTAAGTATAACTTTGTAAATAAGTAGTTTATTTTCTATTGAGAGATAGGATGTCCTTCGAAGTAGTCTGTACAGTAGTCCAAAGCGTCTGTTTAGTTCTTGTCTTTTTAGCCTCGTGTGTGGGTTCCATGTCAGTCTTTTGTCGAGATGGAAGCCTAAATACCTTTGTGTACTGTGTCAGATACGGGGAGAGGAATCGAATTGAAAAAGACTAGCGGACAGGACTTGCGGCAGAGGGTAAAGGTTATGTGGGAAAATTTTCCTTCATTGACCTTGATTCGCCATTGGTTGCACCAATACTCGATCTCATCAAGGTGTTTTTGAAGGTTTGGGGATGCTATATCAGGGTCTGAGTGGGATGACAAGACTGCAGTGTCATCTGCAAATGTTGCCAAGAAGGTATTGGGGGTAGAGGGGATATCAGCGGTGTATAGGTTATAGAGGATGGGACCCAGGACGCTGCCCTGTGGAACTCCTGCTTTTATGGAATAGTAGTTAGAATATTCTAAACCACAGCGGACTTGGAAGAAGCGGTTTGAAAGGTAGGACTTTAGGATTAGGAAAAGGGTCTGTGGTAAATATGTTTTGAGCTTGTAAAGCAAACCTGCGTGCCAAACCCTGTCAAAAGCTTGAGCTATGTCCAGAAATGCAGCAGTGCAATACGGTTTGGATTCAAGGGCTGAGGAAATGTGATCAACAACGCGAAGGCCTTGTTGAGTAGTGGAATGTTGTTGACGGAAGCCAAACTGATGTATAGGAAAAAGGTTTTTGGATTCGACCATTGAAAGTAGACGTTTTAAGAGGAGTTTCTCAAATATTTTTGAGAGGATAGGGAGTAGGCTAATTGGACGGTAAGATGAGGCGTCGTTGGGTGGTTTTCCGGGTTTGGCGAATAGGACAATAATGGAGTGTTTCCAGACGAGGGGAAAGTGCGTCGTTCGGATAATGCAATTATAGATGTAGGTTAGGAAGATTATGGCTTTATGAGGAAGCTGTTTGAGAATTTGAGAAGTAAGAAGATCATGTCCAGGGGATTTTCGGTAAGGTAAGTTTTTCAGAAGGTATTTGACCTCAGAGGGGTTAACGGCTTTTGGTGGAAGTGAGAGAGGTATAGGTGAAGTGAGGTAATCTTCTGCAGTTGTGCTATGAGTATGGTTTTGATGAGAAAGGTGAGGTGTGACAGTATGGGTAAAATGCAGAGCAAATTCCTCCGACCTATCCCCATCCGAAGCCGCCCTGGACCCATCATCACGACGGAGTGGGTGTGAAACAGGATGATACTTTAGGATTTTTTTAGTTACATTCCACAGAGAGTTATCCCTGGCAGAAAGAGAGGAGAGGTGGGAATTAAAGGAATCGGAACGGAAAAACGCCAATTTCCGCTTTACCAATCTGCAGTATGAGCGGCGATCAGCAGGATGTCGGGATCTTTGCCATACTTTTCTGGAACGGCGTTTGGATTGAATTAGGTCTTTGAGATGCTGAGGTAAACGATTATGATTGTGGATTTTTGGGTGACGATGGGGTGACGATGCCTCCCAAGCCGACCTCTGGACCAGAGTAGTGAAAGAATGCACTGCATTGTCTAGGTCTTGGGATGTTTTCAAGGACACTTTGAGGTCAATGGAGCCTGTAAGAAGCTGGCGGAAGTGGTCCCAATCGACTGGGCCCCTATTAAATGAAGGAGGAGGTAGTTTGTGAATTGGTCTTAGGGAAATGGTTAATAATAAAGGGCTATGATCGGAGGAAAGGTCATCGAGGCGCTTGAGTGAATAGTTTAGTGTTCCTAAACTGTTGTAGAAGAAGAAGTCTAGGAGATCTGGATTTCGGTTGGGATCTGATGGCCAATAGGTGGCTGTGTCAGGAGATATCGTGGAGCAATGTTTCCGTGTGATTGCAGAGAGCAAAGCACGTCCACGTGTATTTGTGGATCTTGGCCCCCAGTGTTAGTGCTTCGCATTAAAGTCCCCACCCACAAGGAAACAATGTCCTATGGAGTCTAGAAAGAAGATGAATTGGGAATCGGAAATGGATTTATTGGGAAGGCAGTACACTGATGCTAGAGTAAGGGGGAAAGGGAAGGTGCTGATTGACACTGCAGTGGACTGAAGGAAATCATGTGCTACCAAAGGAACCTATGTGATGAGAAATGGAATTATGGTACAGTTCGGTAAGTATGGTACTGTCGAACCGTAAATGGTCGTTTACTAGTAAGTCTTGTTTCAGTAATGAGAGCTACGTCGATGTTCTTGTCGTGGAGTA
This sequence comes from Acanthosoma haemorrhoidale, assembly GCA_930367205.1. Lineage (NCBI taxonomy): Eukaryota > Metazoa > Arthropoda > Insecta > Hemiptera > Acanthosomatidae > Acanthosoma > Acanthosoma haemorrhoidale. The sequence continues at coordinate 87,590,262 of OV884009.1, read as the reverse complement.
GTGCTGTCAGTTCGTTAGTGTGGGTGCGAACACCATTCGCATTCCAAAGGAGAATGGATAAGGAGTCGGAAGGATCCACTTATGGATTTTGTTTAACGGGGATAAGGTAGGAGACAAGATTTGTAAGTAGGGAAGGGAGTAAGTGTAATTGTAAGGGAGAGGAGTAATTAGGGTTCTGAACTCTGTAAGAAATGAGGTTAAAAGGCTGGTGAGATCCGAAGAACTTGAAGGTGGAGGAATGTACGAGATGTGTGGCTGAGGATGGGATAGAGTTTGTGGGTTGACGGGATGAACGGAATGCTGGGAAAGGTGATCTTGTGGACAGGGGGTGGGCGGTGCCTGTGACTGCTCTCTGTTGCGAACGGCATCGGCGAAAGAGACAGTAAGCCTCAAATTTCTGGCTGGGCCGCTTCTTGCTGCAAGTTTTTCCACTTCTGGCTGACGGCGTTGTTCGGTCCTCGACTTCAGCGTTCTGTAAGCATCGCAGCCCTTGTAGTTGGCCGGATGGCCTTGCTTGCAAAGTACGCATACCGCAGGCGATTTAAGGGGTTTTTTGCACAATTCGCTTTTGTGCTGCCCACTACACTTTACACATCTGGGAGGGTGGTGGCCCTAAGATTTTGTATACCCATATGCCTGACAGTTATGGCACTGGACGATGTCTCGTTTGGGGAACGGTTTTTCAACCTGTACCCTTGTGTAGTACAGGTGTGTTAGTTCATAAGTCTTCTCTACTCCAGGTGTTCGCTCGAGATCGACAAAGAACAGTGGTAACGCCGTTTTTATTGTTTCATCCTGTTGCCTATCCTCACGCTACACGTTTGTTATTTGGCGAACTTTGTATCCGAGAGCTGAGAGTTCTTCTTCTGATTCGTCAGCTGGTGTGGTCGGGTGCAAATTTCTGATCACTCGGAGTGATCGTTCCTGCTTTAATTGGTAGGTGTGGAAGTCTGCATTGGTTTCATCCAAATATTTAACAACCGCTCGATAAGTATCGGGAGTGTCTGGGGAAATTTTCGTATCCCGAGAGCGATTGAGGCACGTATATTTTCCGGTACCTACAATTTTGCTCATTTGTGAGCATAGTAATTTAAAGTTGCTAATGTTGCGTACAAATATAGCAGGCGGCTTGGGCTGTGTTGGAGTTTTGTTGACTTTCATTTATTCTGCTGGGATATTTTTCAAAGCCTCAAAGGTGTTTGGCGTGAAGAAAGGCGACTCTATGGCGGTTTCTTTTTTGATGTGCTGGCCTGTGGAGGTATCTCCTCCATGGAACTAGCTGCAGAGGAGGTCATTTGTACGTTCCTGGTTGAGCGTCTCGGTTTTCGCTTTACAGGCGATGATGTCGGGGTTGGACCTAGTGACCTAGATCTTTTTTTTTTTATTTTGAGAAATTAGTTATTGATAAAATCTCATTTTATCATAACAACGGTTTTTTGTTAGTAAAGAAAAAAGTACGTAGCGCCGGTGGGATTCAAGCTCACAACCTCCAGTAGCGAGTCACGGGTCTTGGCTCTGAGCCACTAGACCGACTGGCTCAGAGATTCTATTGAGTGGCGTTAGTGAACGATCCGAATGGTGCTAATGGCAAAGGCTTCCCAATATGGCCGACTTCACTTTCACTTTTGTTCTACACAAATGTAATAAGCGATTTACTTACGTCTTGAGGGCTCCCTCGTGACCAGCTCACGTAAGTTGCCTGCTGGAACAATTTTTTGGATGTACTGTGGCCTAAAAACGGTAGAATAAAGTATTTGAAGGACGAGCGAAGTTGAGAGGGGTTTCAGAATGTAGCGCATGCGCAAAAACTGACCACATTAATTAAAGTGGGAATGTTATACCAGTTCAAGGATAGCAGTTGGGTGCAGTAGGGATACTAGAGGAGTACTGAATCTAATTATGTACATTGTATTACACATGAGGAAATACTCCATGTACTTGTAGACCTCTCACTAGCAGAACCAAATGTAAGAACCTCTTTGCTCATACCAATTCCTGTAAATAAAACTAATCTTTATTATTCTATTGATATACAAAAACCACTGGTACTAAGAAAAAAAATGATAATCTTTATAACATTAATTGTAACTATCTTATGAATAACTATTATTGTACTAACCCTACTTTACTACTTAATGAATGTAAAAAAAAAATATTATATTATTAGGTTTTACAGTTCAATGTAATTATACTTAACATAAACTATCCAATATTAATTACTATTATTACCAATCGTAAGTTAGACAATTGCAACAAAAATAATACTATTTACTTACCTCTAATATCCTTTATAATGGTAAAATATCTCAATGTAATTTTCTTAAATATACTAACCCTAATGTTACATATACTGATGAACTAAATGTATACCTAACTATAAGAACACCTAAATTAGATAATTGTTATAATAACGACACTATTTTTCTTCCAGACACTGCTCTGATTAATGTATCTAATGTAGATTGTTATAAAAAAATTCCTCCCATTCATAATCATATTGTTGCTCATAAATATCACCAATTATATGATGATAACTCCTTTAAAATCCAAATCGATAATATAACAACTATACCTCAATTAAATGTAACTCAAGTAGAATTAATATCTTTAATAACCAATGAAAATAATTATATGTATTCAATATTATCCATTATTATTGTAATCATTGTGACAATCTTATTTTTTATATGTCACAAATATTGTAAAGGCTGCTGTTCAAAAACTATTCCAATAGATATCCCCAGAGTTGTTTCCCAAGCTCCTCCACCAACAACCATCAAATCCTATTACCTGCCCCGGAGTTCAGGACCTAAGAAAGGGAAGAGTTATATAATATTCATTTTTAGCTGAAATGTGTACTTCAGTTGAGACATATGGTCTACCCTTCCATTGTTCTTTTACAACCCTTCCTAACCCTTTACTACCTGCCTTCAGCAAAGAACCCCACACTTGTCCTTTAGCCTTAGCCAAAGGATGTCCTAGTGCTGTAATTCATTAATATTTGTATATATAACAGTGTTTTGATTTTTATTCATAATAAAGTTTTTTAAAATACTATCCTCGAACAAGATTATTTAACTGAGGGTTCTCCGAACCCCAAATGCGACAATTTTTTCGATTAACAAAGCCATCAAGTAGAAAATGTGATTCATCGCTTAGGATAATTTTGCTCGGAAAATCAGCATTCACTTGTTGATGTTGAATAATCCATTCAACGAACTCTCTTCGCTGTGTATGGTCACTAGGCTTCAATTGTTCAGTTAACTGAATTTTGTAAGCATGAAGATCCAAATCTTAAGTGAGTATACGCTGTAAAGAGCTTCTTGAAATTCTTGTCTACGACGTCAAATTGATGTTCCTGGATGTTCAACAACACTCTCACGCATTGCTTCGATATTGACATTTGAACGGGTTGTTTTTTGACGACCAGTGTGTTTAGTGTCTCTAACTAATCCAGCCTACCTAATTTTTTCAATTAATCTCTTCACAGTTGATGAAGTCAAAACCCTACTCCGACCATGTTTTGTATGAAATTTTCGAACTGCGGCCGCCAAACTTTCATTATTTTTGAGATAATGTTCAACCATAAAGACACGTTATTCTATCGTGTAATGTTCCATTTTTACTAAACCTAAACTGTCAGCTGTCAAATTGTTTTTTTTTTTAGGGTTACCAGCATTTTACTGCACAAATGGCGGCAAATTCAAATCATGCGTTAATTCTGGGACACCCTTTACTATTAAAAATTCCTAAGTGACTCATGTAGTTGTGTCGGGCGGTTTCGGAGGTAGGGCATAGTTATGATGTTCCCATTCGTTAAACTCTATCGAGACAGCAGTTGTAAGAGCGTGAAAGAAGTGGAATTTTTCGATCGCTATTAGTTATGGCAAAACGATGTGGTTTCGTTTATTATGTACTTCTGTATACTACTAAATATTCCCAATTTATTAGGGCAATTGTTCGAGCAGTTTTACAGGTAGGGTGTTGATAACTTGTTCCCATTTACTAACCTTGTCGTCCGGCAGTTGAAAAAGTTGGATAGAAGTGGAAAGATTCGATTGTTTATAGCTCAGCAACCAGTTATAGCAATACGATGTCGTTTCGTTTACTACGTTCTTCTATATATTATTAAAAATCCCTAAATGATTCATGTAATTGCGTCGAGTGGTTCCGAATGTAAGGCGTTGTTAACATGTTCCCGTTCGCTAAGCTCTATCGTAACGACAGTTGAATCAGCTGCACAGAAGTGGAATTTTTCATTTGCATATAGCTCGGCAATCAGTCATGGCAAAACGATGCGGTTTCGATTATTACGTACTTCTATATACTATTAAAAATCCCTAAAAGATTCATGTAATTTTGTCGGGCGGAATCGGAGATAGTGCATAGTTATGATGTTCCCATTCGCGGCAACGTGGCAGCAGTCGTAAGAGCATGAAAGTGGAATTTTTCGATCGCTTATAGCTTACAAACCAGTTATGGCAAAACGATGTGGTTTCGTTTATTTTGTACTTCTGTATACTACTGAAAATCCCCAAATTATTAGGATAATTGTGTAAAGCAGTTTTAGAGGTAGGGTATTGTTAACATGTTCCCATTTACTAGGGTCACACACTTGTGGCCCTTCCAAGTAAAAGTATCCGTTCGCAGGTTGGTCAGGGGTATCTGACGTGGGGGTCTCTTCTTGCGGTCCCATTGGTAAATGTCGATCGTACTTCGTACGATGACAGATCTCGCACGCTCCTATCGTCTCCTGGATGGTTTGGCGCATTCCCCACCAGACATACCTGTGCTGTTTCCTGTTCACATTCCTGTTCCCCCTGATGATTAGTTTTGCCTTAGTGGTATGCAAGCGTAATTTATTTTATCATTGTATCGTCCGGGACCGTTTCCACTATCATCGTCCATCGCACGAACGTCCGGTCAATCCGGATCCACTCCGCTCGCCATAACCTCTTAATTTTCTCCCAAATGATCCCGTTCCCTACATAGATATAGAGCGTTTCCCCGGCTTGGAAGCGTCGTTGAGTCAACGGCAGAACTGGTCCTGGTTTACTCCCGGATGCGACTAGATGGTCGTTTTTGTTGATCTGTCGTAATAGCTGCAAGCAATCTTCGTCAATCCCTTTTTTTGCGTCTTCCAGATTATCTGGCGACATTTATCGTTGACAATTTCCTGGAGCTCTGCCATCTCCACGGATCTGTCACCTCCCGAGCTCTCTCCTCCTGTCGACTGCGCATCCACCGTGAAACCGGATTCTCTTTGGTCACCCTCCCCCTCTGGCGTCCATTCCTGGAGGAACTGCCGGTCATCTCTGGATGATTCCCCTTGTGCTGATTCTATGGCGTAGACTGTCATCGCCCGTGACAGCCAGTCCGCCACGACATTTTCCTTGCCAGGGTTATATACAATGTCCATGTTGTACTGGCTAAGGAATTCCTTCCACCTCGTGACCCTTTCCGATTACTCCTTTGATTTCCCTACCCATTGTAACGGTCGGTGATCCGTGTGGACTTGGAACCTTCTCCCGAACACATAGGGCCGAAAATGGTCAATCGCCCAGACGATCCCTAGCAACTCCCGTTTTAGTGCGCTGTATCGGCTTTCGGCTTCCGTTAGGCGTCTACTGGCATACGCTACTGGTTGGTCTCCTTTGTCTCCCGTCTGCGATAGGACCGCTCCCATCGCGTAATCGCTAGCATCCGTCGTAATTATGAACTGCTTATTAAAATCGGGAAATGCCAACATTTGGGGTTCCTGCAAACGGCTCATGCATTTTCGGATGTTCGCCTCTATATCAGGGGTGATGATCACCTTCTGTCCCTTTTTCAGGAGGTCGTTGAGAGGAACTAAATATGCCGCCATTTCCGGGATGAATCTTCTATAGAAATTTAGCATTCCTAGAAGGCGTCGGATTCTTTTAACATCGGACGTGACCGCCATCTTTTGGATGGCTGCTATCTTCCCAGCATCTGGTCGCACTCCCTCCTTGGAGATTGTGTGTCCCAAAAAAGTAATAACTTCCTGGCCTAACCGGGACTTTTCCTCCGACAATTTTAACCCGAATTGCCTAACTCGGGTGAACACAGTTTTCAGCTCTTCGTGTTGGGCCTTATTCGCGCTAAATACTAGGAGGTCGTCCATATAAGTTTGGCACATGGACTCATCGACACCCCTGAGTAACTCGTCCATAAGTCTCTAGAACTTGTGATAGGTGTGTTTTTAAGACCGAATGACATCCGTGTGAATTCATAATGCCCTCGTTCGAAGGTGAAGGCTGTGTTGTCGCGATCCTTCGGATCCATCTGTATTTGGTGGTACCCCGCTTTAAGGTCTAACGTGCTAAAGATCCGCGCCCCGCTCAGTCGGTCTAAGATATCATCGAATCTGGGGATCGGGTAGTTCATGTCCACTGTGTTGTCGTTGAGTCACCTATAGTCTACAACTCTATATTTTTCGGCTCACCCGTCTTCCGCACTCTTCTTCTTGACTGCCCACAAAGGGCTATTGTACGGTGACGTGCTGTCCTCAATGATTCCCTGCATTTTCAAGTCGTCCAGCTCTTCTTTGATATGGTGTCTCAAAGCTTGCGGGTATCGGCGCTCCTTCACGTAACTTACTACCTCCCGTTTGAGCGGGACTTCATGGACTGTTCTACCTGTGACCCCCAATCTCTCGCCTTCTCTAAAGAATATATCCGCATATTACCTTCGGAGCTCATCTCTCCAGTCCTGTGCTCGCCTAATTGCTCCTATCAGCCCTCCACTGTCTTTCCCTACGTCACTCCCTCGTTTCGAGCACCTATATCTCTTCCCTCCTATACAAATGTCACATCGGACCTTTTCGTTCCTCACCCTTGCTCCAACCTTCGCTAGCCGGTCACATCCGATAATCCTCCTGTATTCCTTGGGCGCCTTTCTCACTATATGAACTCTGAGTTCCTCCCCACCTCGACATTACTTTACAGCCCCCCCCCCCCCACGGGTAACCAAGCTACAAGAACATACCTGTATTTGGGGTATCCTTACTCCCACACACATCCTCTCCAGGGTCTCCCGACACATTATCGTGTTGGTATTCCCGGTATCCACCAGGCACTGCACTCCGCACGCTACTCGAATAATTGGCACACCGCTCACGCTATAACTTATTAGTGGTCGCCTCACCTCTGCCACTCATCTCAGATTTCACGTTCATTCCTATCTTTAGCCACCTGTCGTCAACCACTTCTTCGGGCACTGCCACTCCCCCAGCCCGCTCCACTCCCTGGTTCCTCCCTCTCATTGTCGGTCTCGGACATTTCAGAGGTTTCTGACGCCTCCGAGTGCGACCTATCCCTCCTCCGTACCCTCTGAGCATTCACCTCCATTGGCTCTGGTCGATTTCCGTTTCTTCAACGGCTCATGTATGGGCACTGCTTGGCTACGTGCCCCTCCGTGTCACACTCGAAGCACCTGGTGCGTAGGCACTGTGCTGCTATCCTAGTCCTATTTGTCCTATTTTCCCACACTCGTAGCATTTTCTGTTCTCGCGTTTCCTGGGACAGCCTGCATTTGCTCGGTTCCTGTCTCCCACCACCGTTGCCTCTCTTCCGCCATACCCCATATCCTTTCTCCTCCAGGCAACCGGTGAGGTTTTGGGCCTTTTGTAGGATACCCTCTTCCAGCCTACCTCCTCTTCTCTGGCGCTAGTGTCCACCATCTCCTGGGCACATGCTAGGAACGTGCGCTCCCTAGGAAGCCCCTCTTTTCTTCCTGTTTCCTTTTCCAACTGCACTTTTAAAATCGTTGACAGGAACGCCATCCTTGCTTCTACCTCGGTCACGCTCACAGACTCCCTCATCCTCTATACTCTATACTATTGTATCTCGCTAAGAGTGTTCCCGCATACTGGCCGTTAGTCTGGTGGGGTTCTTTATCTCCCGGGACAATTTTAAGATATCCTCTTCGGGTGTCCATCTTCCCCCTCCGAACGCTTTCTTTAACCGTTCTTTTGCGGTACTGCACGGGGTCTCTTCGTCGGCTCAAAAATCATATTCAGAATGCTTCGCTTCACCCTAAACACGAGCGCTGCTCTCAGCGACTCCTTCGGTGATAAGGTCTTCCATTCGTATCCTTCTATTCACGTCATCAGCCTGTCACCTCCTTTCAGGAAGTGGTTCAGTTCCCCGGTCTCTCCTGATCGGAAATCGATTTTCTCACATCTTAGGCCGTAATTGCCTGAATTTTCATCCAGGCCAGAGTATTAGCATGAGCGGCTGCCATAGTTGTCTGGGGCAGCTGTGGTAAATCCGCTGCTGCGTTGAGCACCCCTTGTCTTAGCACTCCCTCCGGAATTCGCGTAATTGAAGAGAAAAAGAAACGAGAGACGACGTAAAAGATAACAAAAAACAATAGCTTTCCGCAACGCCGTACGATTTCACGGGTTTTGGCTCCAGTTATTCACCACCGTTTAAGATGCGATAAAGAAAAGAGAAGGAAAACAGGAAAAAAAGGCTAAATCAAGTTCTTGAAATAGACTGGCTTTATTTCTAACTGTAATCAAACATATATGGGATCATGGGATGTTTACGTAAGCTCTGCAACCGGTTATAGCAAACAGATATGGTATCAGTTAATACGTATTTCTATATACTGTTAAAAATCCCTAAGAGACTGTGTCGGGCGGTTTCGGAGATAGGGCATAGTTATGATGTTCCCATTCGTTAAGCTCTATCGTGGCAGCAATTGTAAGAGCATGAAAGTGGAATTTTCGATCGCTTATAGCTCACAAACCAGTTATAGCAAAACGATGTGGTTTCGTTTATCACGTACTTCTGCACACTATTAACAGTCTATAAAACATTTATGTAATTGTGTCGAGCATTTTCGCAGGAGGGGCATTGTTAACATGTTCCCGTTCGCTAAGATTTATCATGGCGACAGCTGAATTGAAGTGGTATTCTTCGATCACAGATAGCTCTGCATCCAGTTATAGCAAAACGATATGGTATCGTTTAATACGTATTTCTATATACTATTGAAAATCCCTAAAAGATTCATGTAATTGTGTCGGGCGGAATCGGAGGTAGGGCATAGTTGTGATGTTCCCATTCGTTAAGCTCTATCGTGGCAACAGTTGTAAGAGCATGAAAGTGGAATTTTTCGATCGCTTATAGCTCTGTAACTAATTATCACAAAATTATGTGGTTTCGTTTATTATGTACTTCTCTATACTACTGAAAATCCCCAAAATATTAGGGTAATTGTGTCGAGCAGTTTTAGAGGTAGGGGTGTTGTTAACATGTTCTCATTTACTAACCTTGTCGTCCGGCAGTTGAAAGAGTTGGATAGAAGTGGCTTTTTTCGATCCCTTATAGCTCTGCAACTAATTATCACAAAATTATGTGGTTTCGTTTATTATGTACTTCTGTATACTACTGAAAATCCCCAAAATATTAGGGTAATTGTGTCGAGCAGTTTTAGAGGTAGGGTGTTGTAACATGTTCTCATTTACTAACCTTGTCGTCCGGCAGTTGAAAGAGTTGGATAGAAGTGGCTTTTTTCGATCCCTTATAGCTCACAAACCAGTCATGGCAAAACGATGTGGTTTCGTTTATCACATACTTCTATATATTATTAAAAATCCCTAAATGATTCATGTAATTGTGTGGATAGATGTGAAATTTTTCCATCGTTTATACCTCTGCAACCAATTATAGCAAAACGATGCTGCGATTTTCGTTCAAGCAGTTTCGGAAGTAGCGCATTGTTAACGAATTCCCATTCTCTTAGCTCTGTCGTGGCAGCTATTGAAGGAGCTGGATTAATGTGGAATTTTTTGATCGCTTACAGCTCTGCAACCAGTGATGGCAAAACGATCTTAAGCTCACTAATTAGTTTCACTAATTATGTATTTCTGTATACTACTGAAAATCCCTAAAAAATTCATGTAATAGTGTTGAGCTTGAGTGTTGAGAGAACGGATGTAGGGCAATTTACATATATATTTCCATTCACTAAGGTTTGGCATCCGGCACTTGAAAGAGTTGGATAGAATTGGTATTTTTCTATCGTTTACAGGTCTGCAACCAGTTATTGCAAAACGATATGATTTCGTTTATTACCCACTTCTATATACTATTAAAAATCCCTAAGAGACTCATGTAATTGAGTCGAGCAATTTCGGAGGAAGGGCGTTGTTAAGATGTTCCCATTCACTAAGAGCATGAAAGATGTGGAATTTTTTTATAGGGGTTTTTACCTAAAAGATTCATGAGATTGTGAAGATAGCTTATGAATGTAGGGCGTTGTTAACAACAAAGTTTTACTATCCTTTTTCCGTTTGGATCAAGGTCATATTTGGACCGTATGATCACATGAATTGATCAGAACTGCTCTATCACCGTTTACGAGTTATGAGCGTTAAAAGTTTCCCCCCCTATTTCCCTTTGGAGCATGGCCATATTTGGACCTTATAATCTGAATTAATAGAGTGATCACAGGGATTGATAAGAATTGCTGTATCTATCAACATTTAGGAGTTATGAACTCGAGAGATATCGACTTCTTCTATGTTCAACCCTGCCCTTGGCGAAGTTTCAGGGCCGATAGTCTTCCCAATTCGATAGGCAGCGAAAATTTTCCCTGTGGGGCAGGCCATTGGCATTTCAACCTGACGTGTTGATTTACATTAAAAGCCGGGATAAGTGATACAAGTATATAGCCAGGATTTCTGGGAATGCCTGTGGTTGTTTTACTATCTTATCTGGAGTAAATTCTTTCATGTAGAACGATAATCCTGAATAAGCAATGTCCTTTTAAAAAAAAAACGGTCTTTCCGTTCACCTGTAACAATATCCTTTAATTTACGAATACTGGTTATGAACTGTGATGACTAAAGAGCTCGTTTGTTTACTTCGTTTTTTTTCTATTGAATTCGTGGAAACCCCTTCCTCTCTTACAAGCCCATTAGTATCAACAATGGTTTTCTTTTCATCTCAATATCAGTTGGTGTTTGGTTCCATTCCGTGCAGACAAGTTTCTGTATGTTAAAAATGTCCAAAAAGCGTCGTTCTTGTTTTATTCCTAAAAGAGTGAAAATAATTAACGTTTAGAAAGTGGTGTTTCTGAAAAGGTTCTCTGCCGGGAGTTGGAAATCAGCCAATCAACACTGTCGCCCATATGAATCAAAGGACCAAATAAAAATATTTTTAAAAAGGACCACACAGTTAGCAGTAGGATAAAATCAAGAACAATAACAAACAAGTGGAACAGGTGCTTCTGGAATGGTTCAAAATTCATAGATCAAAAAAAATTCCAAGTGACGATGCAATACTTCAAGAAAAACGACATAATTAGGTAACAAATTTAATAAATCTGATTTTAAATGTTCTTCTTCTTGGATTGATTTTAACATGTATAATGGTGACAAGGCCACCTTCAAAGAGAAGACTTGCAGGGGAGATATGTTGTCAAATGAACGGCTTACAATTCTCGTAGCGTCTAATATGGCTGGTTCTGACATGAAAAAAACAGCTCGTTATTGGGAAATCTAAAAATCCAAGATGCTTTAAAAATGTTAAAAACTTGCCAGTCACTACAAAAGTAATAAAAAAGCATGGATGGCCATATACACTTTTTCAGAATGGGAAAAACGGCAGGCACATCCTGTTGATTATTGACGACTTCAGTCCTGCAGCCAATGGATCAAGACACTATTAAGACACTGAAAATCAAATTTGGTACTCAAAACCATTAGTTGAGAAGAACAGGGAATTGTCAAATTTTAGTATTGGATGGCATTTTAATGATTTCAGATGCATGAAATGACATCTATGAGCAATAAAAAACTGTTTTTATCACATTGGGTTCCTTACTGCAGTAAACGGGGCAGGAAAATAATAAGATACATACATAGTGTGCTTTAATATTCCTGAAGAAAATCTGCAATATTTTGTCGCAGTAGATGCTACTCAGTAGCCCCTAAAGAAACGAGTGATGAAGATATTGTCCAGTCAATTTTAAATATAAATGACGACATAAGTGCGAAAACTGACAACGCTGAAGAAATTGTATTTAAATTGCTATTAATTTCGGGAATGTTTTTAAATATCTATCAGGTGTGCACTTTTGTAGTGTTAACAGTGAAATAAATACACCAGAAGGATCAATGGCTTTAAAAAGTATTATTAACTTTGTTAAAAAATCTTATTCTTACAATTTAAAACAAACCATTATAACTGATTATTTTTCGAAAGCATTAGCAAATTAACCATAATTATGTGGGTAATAAAACTAGATTTTATGAAAAATCTAATTAATGACCTTTATGAAAACCTTTTTTTTTTTAATCTGGATACAACGAAGTTCGGGAATCTTTAGGTCCTTTTAAAGTGAATCACACTGTATTTTAATTTATTGTGGAAAAAATATAAGGATCCAACAAATTTGGTAAAATATTGTGAACAATTTCAAGTTATTTCATTGGATGTAGAATTGTCACTAAAAAAAATTAATTGTATACATTAATAAAAATAATGGCAATAATAAAAAAAAAAACTTACTATTCCTTTGCATTTAGTATCAGGAATTGGTTTTGACAGGGTACAGGAGAGTAGAGATTGTAAAAAAAAAAAGTCAGATATCTTTGCTTACTTTGTAATATTTACAATACAATAAAAGGTATTTTATTCCAACATATGTTGTGTAATATACTTTTTAGGTTTTTTATGGGAAAAGTGCCTGTCTCCCCCAACCTGCCTATGCTACTGGGTGATGTAAAACTCAAACATCTAATAATATTTCATTTAAGGAACTAAACATGTCTCTGTAATTTGAAAGTAATTTAAACAGTATTTATCTGTATTTAGTTTTATATTTATAATTAATCTTAGTTAGTAGAGTAAATACTTTGACTATATCATCCCACAACTTTACTAAATTATATCCTATAACATGCAAAACAAAATGTCATTTCTTTTATTGTTGCATAGAAACTATACTAAATATAGTTTATACTTTTTAACATACAAAGGTATTATTATATACATTAAACACACACATACATTATACCTATTCTCTAATATAAGTTTTCATTACTTTCTTTATTGTGCAATAATTACAATCTGCCTTTTATAAGGCAATAATAATACAGATAAATGATCTCAACTAATATAAGTTAAAATAATATTATTAACCTAATATTAGATATGAGTAGAAAAGTTTATTGTGAGATCGGCTTGGATTTATAAAAGAGAGTTGTGGGATTTTCATCAAATTTATTAATGAACAACATTTTGACAAATGGTGTAAGTCTGCATCCTGATAATAAAAGCCATGAAAGGTCCTAATAACAATAAATAATGTAGGTATTAAACATGATTAGTAAAAATTAGTAACTAAATTTATGTACAAAACAAAATGAGGTAGGTAGATAGAAGTGCAATGTGAGTAGCTAATTGACTGATATTAATATCTAACAGTTAATAGGTTCAAATTACAAAGATATATAGATAATAAATTAATCAGGTGAATTTAAAAACCATATTTTTGTTATATAAAAAAAATCTTATGCTGCTATTATCATGCATTTTTCTAACTACTTTATTTTGTGAACATATTTAATTATCAAAAAAAACAAAAAAAAAAAAAAACTACTAGGCAGTTTACATTGCATGCTATATTTTCTTTTGTCAAGTTTTTTATGTGTATCTCCCAACATACTCTTCTACTCATATTATATACTCACGGCTAACAATCAACTCACAGTCTAATATTACAGAAAATAGATTATTGCAGAATTTCCTTACACTTTGAATATAAAAAAAAGTATGCAGTTTTGGCATCGATAAGCAACAAATATAAATATAAATGTAATTTGACACAAATTTTTGTGGAAATGAAATAATTTTAATGAACGATGTATGCTTTAGACTTTATTACATTCACAGTTAGATACTGAAGAAGTTTCGGGAGGAAATAGTCAAAATATTTTTTAAATCATCATTGATAATTGAGACATAATATTCAATAAATAATTGTATAAATATTTCTATAATTGTATTTCATGAATAACAACAATTGTTAACACTGCTTTTGTAGACACCATCGTAACAGCCATACAATTCATAACTGTACTAAACTGAGGGTAATGGTCCCGTAGTCTATCAACAATGGATTATAATTTCATTTTACTACAGATTTTGAAAAATTAATGAAAACAGTTTTATTTTGTATACTATTTAATTTTTTTCTGCCTTTATTTATTAAATAAATAAAGTTTATCATCAACTATCCACAATGGAATTGATAGTTTGTTTGGAACTAAGTATACCATGCTGAACTCTTCGGTGTTTTAACATATCACCTTTTTGGCGATACCTCTTGCCACAAATATCACATATATTAGGCTTTTCCCCAGTGTGTATTCTTTTATGAACTGTTAAAACATGTGACCTTCTAAATGCAATGCCACATACATCACATTTATATGGGCGTTCTCCAGTATGAATTTTCCTATGTTGGCTATAAACATGCTGTGTCATGAAAGCTTTCCCACAAAATTCACATTTATAAGGGCGATCTCCAGAATGTTTCCGGACATGGACATCTCTGTCCCCTTTGATTTTAAATTTTCTTGGACAAACAGAACAAGAATAAGGTCTTTCAGAAGAATGTACCTTTTGGTGGGTATAAAGTCCAGAGCTTTGTGAAAATCCTTTTCCACACTGATCACAAATAAATGGCTTTTCACCTGTATGCATTCTTATATGTTTTATTAAAGCATCTTCAATAGCGAATGTTTTACTACAATAGTGACATTCATAAGGACGATAAAAGTTATAATCTTCTATTTGCAATTGAGTTTCTCCATGAATTGATCTATGCTCCATTGCATCAATCAAAGTAGCGAATTTCAGGGGACACAAGCGACATTGGTAGGGTTCTGGACCATAATGAACAGTTAAATGTTCTGTATACTTAACATGGTTCAAAAAACATCTTTCACAGAATTCACATAAATAAGTTTTAGGAATTGTGAAATCAGTTATATACTCAGCTGCTATCTCTTCATTGATATGATTTCTTCTATGTATTTTGACTTCTTCATTAGAGGAGAACACTGTATCACAAAGTTTACATTCAAAAGGAGAATCAGAGGGATGCATTTCTCGATGTGTATTCAAGATAGACCCTTCTGCAAAACATCGCTCACAGAACTCACAAACAAATAAACGATTTATTGTATGCATTTCAAAGCTGTAAGTTGATTCATCCATACATTCTAATTTATGATGATTGTCCATGTGGGCCACAGCAGCAGCAGTGCTAGGGAAAGCTTCATTGCAGAGTTTGCAAGTGAAACAAGGGGTTTCAAAATTTGTATGTTTATGTGAAGAAGTCATATGGTTAATTAACATACTTTTCCTCATAAATGATTTACCACATCGTTCACAGGTATATGGTTTGACTTTTTCCTCAGTTTGATGAGCTCTTTGATGATATTTCATTGAAGCTTCAGATTTAAACACTTTGCCACATTCTTCACAACAATGAGCTTTTCTCGAATTATGGACATAAAGGGAATGTTTTTGAAGTTTTATGTCATCAGGAAATGTTTTTTCACAAATATTGCAATAGGAAGGTCTAGCAGCTTCATGAAATTTCATGTGTTGTTTCAGTTTCGATTCGGATCGAAAAGATTTATAGCAAACAGGGCATTTATTAGGAGGGAAGCTATCTTGTTTGCATGTATGTGTTGCTAAATCTAATGCAGATTTGAATCCCATATTACAAACATCACAATAAATAATATTATCCTCCAATACATGGTGTTTAAAATGAGTCTCTAATTCTTCTTTGGTAGTGAAAAATGTTACACACCCTGAACATTGATAAAAGCCTTTACACGAATGTGCAAAAGAATGCCTCAGAAGATCAATATTTTCGTCGAACTCTGAAGCACAGAGTCGACAAATAAATAATTGGTTGATGTACTTAATCGACTTTTCATTGCAATCTTGATTAATCTTATTTACTACCACTTCTGATACATTATCAATGTAATAAAGATCTGGTTCGATTTGTAATTCTTCATTGCATACTGATAAGGGATCATCATTGAGATTCTTGCTATTTGAATCTTCGTTATTTAATATATTTAAGGGAGAAGATAAAGAAGAGTAACATTCAATAATTTGGTCATTTTCACTTTTTAAAGAATTATCATCAATTTTAAGAGGGTCAACATCTTTTGTAAAATCTACAGGGGGTGAGGTTTCAGTAAATGAATCCGAATCTGTTATATCTACCTTAACTCTTGAAAAATCAATATCACTTAGTTTTTTATCGCTTCTAATGCTAAATCTTTTGTGCTCAGCTTCTGATGCAAGTTCACTTTCTGAAAATACATAGCTTACCTTATCAATTGATTTAGTTTTATTTATATGACAACCTAATACAATTGAATCTATTCCTTGTATAGGAAGAATAGGTAAATCATCTTCTACTTTTTCTTCCAATTTTATATTTCCTTCATTACATAAAGGGCAACATCCCTTCAAAATTTTCTTCGCAGATGAGCCTAAAATCATTTCCTCACCACTTTCATCTATAACCGTCATTAATTCTTCACCACTAAAAAAATTAAAAATTTTTATTGTAAAAACTGGGGATAGTAAAGCTTATTATAAAAGCTTCAATAATATGAAATATTATTGAAATTGAAAAATTTAGTCTCATGGTTTTTTGACATTTTTGTTATTACTTCTTATGACTCCACATACATTACAACTTTACAGACTATTCAATTATACAAAATATTTTAATTATTTATTTTTAGTTGTGGTATTGATCCCACTATTATTAGTAATTATTAACTAAATAAAAAATATCTTGATAGGGTCAAGGCCTTTGTAACCTCTGGTCAGGTATTCTACCTCTAAACTACCCCTCCTACATTACTGAACACTGTCAATATCAATTTTCTTTGGCTTGATTCTTGAAACCTACTTACCCTCATAAATTATTTACAGGGCATTCATTAGTGTAAAGCTTGATTTTCAAGAGAATGCACATTGGTATAGGCACTATGCCACCTTTAGTGAACTAACATTTTATGACTCATGTCATGGGTCTCAAGATAATTTGATTCTTTATTAAGTGTAGCTAATGAAAAAAAAACTCGAAGTAAAGAAATTCTACTGATTTGTCAGCCAAAGAAAAAAGAATACTATGAAGAATTCTCTCAATATAGGAAAAGTACGGTAGAAGAGGGAGTAAAATTGAATGTCAAGAATCGATTAGCCACTTCAGGTTCCTTTAAAATACAGATGTGTATTATCTCCCTTTTTAAATATCTCTCAATTAATAACTGAACATGTGCCATTTGAATTTCACAAATTGGCATTTGGTGATCCTTTTGAAACTTTTGAATGAATTTTTTAATGTATACTAGAATCCATAAATACTATGTATGTATGGGTGTACACTAGAAAGTTTTGCCAAGGTTATAATTTTTCTGGCCGATTATAGCTTAGTGGTTTGTATGGTAACTTTTAACTGAGGAAACCTGGGTTTGATCCCCAGCTCGCCCAATAATTTATTCTTTAGGGATGAATCTGGTCAGGGTGACACATTCTTATAAGGATAAATGAGGAGCTACTTCAATAAAGAAATACCGGAACCAATTAAGAAAACTTAATTCGAGGTGGAGGGGTAACATGCCTAGTGCTGATCACACTAGCTCCTCAGAACCACCTACCACAACTATGGAGTCAGCCTTCGATCAGCCCTTACCTCTTCATGAGATGTTACCCCAAGGTTTTATTTTTCAAAATTTTCCCTTTATTTAAAAAAGGAGACAGGAACATTACAAATAATTACAGCAACATAAGTTTTTTAGGCACTATATTTAAGATGTTTACTAGGATGTTGCTAATAAATTTACGGAACTAGGTAGAACAATATCAAATTTTAAATAAGAGTCAGGTAGTTTTGCATTAAGCTTATGAAACCACTGAGAGTTTAATTGTTATTTTTAATTCAATATTTCCCCCATCCTAATAAATTCTCGAGTCTAGTAGTCTTGTCTTCCAAATTATCAAGGGACCTTCCAATGTGCCTTACCTAAATTATTGCTTGCTATAATTGGACGATTCAATAAACATAATAAATGGACCTACACCGTAATAGTCATATTTCATAATTACAAGTAGTAGCCATTAATCCCACGTAATCTAATAATCATAATGACTATATGCACAGAGAAAATTTTTCCATAATTCAGACAGAGTTAGTTTGTTTAGTCAATTCACTTATTACATTAAGGGGGGTAACATTGACATATCCATAAATTCTATGATCTGTCGTCCATCCTAAGGTAATGGAGTCTCCAGCACTGAGCTAATCACTTATCTGGAATATAGGAAGGGCCAAGGGCTGAGGCTGATCTTCCACGATTAATGACAATAAGGAGATAGTGAAAAAAACAAACTTGAATTTCTTTTAAAAAGTACAGTACAGAATTGACCAAATGTAGGAGTTAAACATATAAAACATGAAGAAAAGTCATTTTTAGTAAGCTATTAATAATTGTAAAAATGTAAGGGTTAGATTAAAGCCAATTCAGCTATTAATACTAATAAAATGCAAATACTTGAATATTTCTCTGTCAGTAAGAGTCATCATCTTCTGCTGTGAAATACTACACATATCTGCCATTTCAAAAATTTCATTTAACTGATTGAAGCACTGTTTGCATATTTGTTTTGGAAATGCATCTGTCATTTGTACCTGGAATAAAATAAAAATTGATGAAATTGCAAATATCAAATGTAATTTATTAATTAAACATTAAAATTTAGAAGCAGAAAGGATAGTTAGTCTGTTTATTGTATTTATTGGTTAGTCAAAGGTGGAAACGGGGGTGGCTAGTAGAGGCAGGGTCCTTAACAGGTATTGCCCAGGAGCAATTTTTTCAATTAGTTTATTTGTAAAACGAAAGGTCGGGAGCAGTGAGGCTTACCATATGGTGAAGACCTTAGATAAGTCAAGAGAGTTAAAAACGTTCAATACATTGTTTAAGTCATGTTATAGTCAACACTGTTCAATGTAAACAATGTAACCAGTGGGGGAGTATATAAAAAATATATTCTTGTTACCAATATTAACATGTGTTGTTTTGTGCCCCTGGTTCATAATATGTTTAACATGGTGTAAGAAGTTAAAAAACTATAAAACACGGAGATGCCCAATAGCGACAACGGTAACAAACGAGAAGAAACAATTACACAGGAAAAAATGACAGCGCAGACACCAGTACCGTCAACCTCACGTTTCTTCTCAGCACAAGTCGATCCACTTCCGAGTGAATCAAGTAGAGAGGAATGGGAAGAATGGTTTTTTAATTATGAAATCTATCTAAAAGCATCAAACCTATATAAAGAGGACGATGAACAAAAAATAAATCTTTTCCTTTTTAGTCTGGGAAATGAAGGTAGGCGAATTTACAAATCATTTACAACGAAACCGACAACTTGGTTAAACTTTTCAATTCGCATTTTGAACCAAAAAAAACACTTTGCTATGGAAAGGTACAAGTTGTTCACGAGAAAACAGGCACCCAGTGAATCTATTCAAGACTTTGTCGTTGCTCTAAAAAACCTCTCTTCATCCAGTGAACTGGGTGATTTGCAGCAGTCAATTGTTTGAGACTTGCTGATCCTCGGATTGGATCCAAAATACACAACAATAAAAGAGAGACTTCTTGAAGATGAAAATATCACCCTGGACAAAGCTATTCAGATTGCATCACGAATGGAGTACAGCCAACAAGAAATCCATGATATCAACGAAAACCTCAACAAAGGACAAGATAATCATCATCTTGTACAAAAGATCACAAAGGGACACAAAATGGACTACAGCAAGAAATCTCAACAACAACAGGTAAAAACTTGCTCTAGGTGTGGCACGTCTCATGCAATTTGCAACTGCCCTGCTTTTGGCTCTAAGTGTTTCAATTGTAATAGGTTCAATCATTTTTCTAAAATGTGTAAACTACCAAGTAATAAAAATAGAAGTATGCCAGAAAATAAATATAGAGTTGAGACGATAACGTATGATGTTCATGACCATGAAATTGCAGATAATGAATTTTTTATTGGCAAAATTGAATCCAAACTAGAAAACCCAATATTGATTTCCATGAAGATTAATAACAAAATAATACAATGTGAATTAGATACGGGCGCAAATGTGAATGTTATGAGCATCGAAATGTTCAATTCATTAAAGGTAAATAATAATGTAATATTAACAAAACCATATGTAACATCATTTAAAAATCATGAGGTACCCATAATAGGTAAAGTAAGTCTTGATTGTTGTTATGATAGTAACTTTAAAAAAGGTGCAAAATTAAAATTTTTGATAACGGATTTATCTAAACATATTATTATTGGTTGAAAGGCTGGTCTAGATCTCAACTTTATCACTATAAATATACACACAGTTACCTAAAGTTCTAAAAAAGAGAATAATTCAGAAAGTTTTAATAACATATTTGAAGGATTAGGACACATTAAAGATGTAATACACTTGCACATAGATGATAAAATAAAACCAGTCATAGACCCTATGAGAAAAATTCCATTTAGTTTAGGCAATCCTTTCACAGAAGAATTAAAAAGAATGGAATCCTTAGGTGTAATTGGTTAAGTAAATAAACCTACTAACTGGGTAAACTCGGTAGTTCTTGTAAAAAAGGCCTAATGGTCAATTTGGGGTATGCCTTGATCCAAGAAATTTAAATAAAGCAATCATAAGACCAAGGTATCCAATGCCAAATATAGACTATATAAAAACAAAAATTGGTGAAAGCAAAGCAAAAATCTTCTCAATCTTAGATGCAACTTCGGCATACTGGTCTTTAGAATTGGATTATGAAAGTTCTCTCTTAACAATCTTTAACACACCTGTAGGTCGATTTCGATTTCTTAGATTACCATATGGGATAAATAGTGCATCAGAAATTTTTCAAGCTAAAATGGAAGAAAATTTTTCACATATAAAAGGATTATTAATATACCAAGATGATTTTTTAATATTTGCAGATACTAAAGAAAATCATGATAAAATACTTAAAGAGGTTCTTGATAAAGCTTGTGAAATAGGTCTTAGATTCAATAAAAATAAATCAAAATTTGAACTTAATAGCGTAAAATACTTAGGCATGATTTTCGACAAAGATGGCATAAAGCCAGACCCTGATAAAGTTTCTGCAATTATTAATATAACACCCCCTAAATCTGTAAAAGAATTACAGAGATTTTTAGGAATGATTAACTTTCTTGGACCATTCATTCCTAATCTCTCTTCTGAAACAAGTAACTTAAGACAACTGTTAAAAAAGGAAAATAAATATAACTGGGATAAAATCATTTAATAGATTGAAACATTTAATTACTTCAACACCAGTCTTGGTGTACTATAACACAAATAAACCACTAACGCTTTCAACTGATAGTAGTAATGATGCAATTAGTGCAGTAATATTGCATGATAAAAACCCTATTGCCTTCGCTTCGACTACATTAAACCGTTATCAAACAAACTATCCAATAATACACAAGGAGTGTTTAGCTATATATGATGGATGTGTCAAATTTCACCAATATGTGTATGGTAGGGTAGTTAATGTTGAAACCGATCATAAACCCTTAATTTCTTTATTTAAAAAACCGTTGCACCAGTTACCACCAGTAGTGCAAAGAATAATGCTTAAATTACAAAAATATTCACTAAATGTAACTTATGTACCTGGTAAATTTATGTCGATTGCGGATACCTTATCAAGGACTTCAAACTATCATGATAAAGATACATTAAAAGATATAGATAATGATGTAAATTTGCACATTAACTTAATTTGCAACAGCCTGGCTATTTCTGTATGCAGACTAGAGGAAATCAAGGAGGAAATTAAAAAAGATCAAGTTAGTCAAACCCTACTTAAATATATTTCTGATGGATGGCCTGAAAAAATCTCGAGTGTTTTTTTCAGATGTACAACCATATTTTAAATTCCAACAAGACTTGGATAGCACAAATGGATTATTGTTTCGTAATTCAAGTGTGATAATACCTAGGTCATTAAGATTAAAAATTCTAACTATAATTCATGAAGGACATTTTGGAGAAGATGGATGTAATCAAAGAGCTAGAAATCTAGTATTTTGGCCTAATATTTATGCTGATATAAAAAATTTAACACAATCTTGTGAAACATGTCAAATTTTTCAAAGCAATAATTCTAAGTTACCAATAATCCATCATGAAATAGGCGATTACCCTTGGGAAAAATGTGGAGCAGATTTTTTTTATTTTGTCAAACAAGTGTATCTCTTGGTAGTAGATTATTATTCTAAATTCCCAGAAGTTAGGTTACTAAATGGCAACAAATTTAATGCTCAATGTGTAATTAAACATTTAAAGTCAATAATGGCCCGACATGGAATTTGTAAAGAGTTTGTTACAGATGGTGGTCCCCCTTGGACTTCAAAAGAATTATGTAACTTTTTTCAGAGTTGGGACATAACTCATACTGTAACAAGCCCTGACCACCTTAAATCAAATGGTTTAGTAGAAAAAAATGTAAGAACCATAAAACAAATGCTAACTAAATGCTCACACTCAGGTGATGACCCTTACTTAGCTCTCTTAAACTTCTGCATACAGCTAGTAAAATTAGTAATGTGTCACCTGCACAGTTAATAATGTCTAGAAGACTGAGAGATAAATTACCTGCCACTAAAAATGTACTACAACCAAAATTAATAAATAAACAAAAATACAAAGAATGTATAACAAATTATCAACAAAATGTATCTAAAAATTATAACAAAAATTTGATAGATTTAACACCAGGAGATCACATAAAATTTAAAATGACAACAACTAAGCCATGGTAGAGTAATAAAGGAAAGTGAGTGTCCTAGACAATATATAATAGAAAATGACGATGGAAAATTATTTAAGAGAACTAGGGAACACATAATGTTACCAACTAAGCCTAACAATCAAAACCAAGAAAGCATTGTAACGGAATAAAATAGTACCAGATCATCTGGTAGAACTGTTAAACCCCCTAAAAGATTCAGTCATTCCGACTATACTTAAGAAGTTAATAAAAATTTAATAAGAAAGTAATAAGAGACTTACATGTTGTAAGAATTTATCTTATAAGAAATTTCATGTAATAAAAGACTTATACGTTGTAAAAATTTAAGAAAAAAAAAAAATGTTAAAGTCATGTTATAGTCAACACTGTTCAATGTAACCAATGAGGGAGTATATAAAAAATAGATTCTTGTTACCAATGTTAACATGTGTTGTTTTGTGTCCCTGGTTCATAATATGTTTAACATACATGAATGGGGAAGGTGAGCAGAGCCAGGACCCTATATTATACTAATTAAATTTGTAAGTATCATATCTTCAATAACTGCTGTTATATGTAATAAAAATATAGGCGATATAAATGGTAGTCAGTGATTTGCCTATGTGCAACTCCACTGAAATTTAATGTTAAATTCTGATTATTGAGTTTTCACTGACTAATATGTCACACATATATTGTTTATTTAAAATATGTGTGGGTGTCAATGAATGAGATAATTAACCAAAATTACCGTTTACTCTATTAAGGAAATGTAATTTTTCATAGATCTTAATACAAGTTAGTCGTAATTGGTAATAAAAAAATTATTAGAATCACAGACAGAAGTAGTTGGATAGAAACAACTTGCAGTTATACTAGTTACCCTCACTTTCTTGCCTAACTGGTTTAATCAGTTTCATAACACTTAAGACAGAAGTATTGTAGTTACGTAGCAAACCTAGACCCTTAACAATCAAAACCTACCAATAATTTTGAAAGAAATATATTAACGAAGTAAAGTCATGGGTCTGGGCAAATATATGATGTTTTAACCAAGCCCGAGATACAATATTCTCCCTAGACACACGAGACACCCACATATAACCCGCACAATAATTAAATACTTGTCAAAGACAATACAGATCATCAGGCTTATCAGATGAAGCATAAGAGACCATACTTTTATCTTGATCTGTTTCTTCATATCACATATTCCTGAGGAGACCCTTTCCAAGATATCCAATAAGTTTTAATTATAACCTCTTCTAGTATCAGTAATGATTCTCAAGTTTTATGCCCATAAAATAAATCCATGGATTAAAAACTCATGAAAAATGTCAACTGAAGGTTGTCCACAATAGTTGGTAGGTGACGCTGAAGTACTAGTGTGGTTGGGCCAGGCTTCACTTTAAGAGACTGAGTAAACCTTGACTCCAGCCGCTGTCAGATTGGTGATCTTCGTGGCGAGATAAGGGGCTCCTGTAGGTCAACCCCAGGTAGTGTTAATTATACAACAGGATCTATCTACCTGCCAGACAGCAAACCAGTGATTATGGCACCAAAGTCAAGTTAACCAAAAACGCTCTCAGTAAGAGAAAGCAAGAAGTCTTCTAATCAACCTCTCATCAAGGAAAAACAGGTCTGCCTATACAGGGTCCCTGGTTATATAGGTATAGACGGCCATGAGAAAGTAGTTAAATTAGCTAATCAGGGAGCGGTTTGTTGGTCCTGAGCCAAGCTAAAGTCACATTTGCCTCCATATTGGAACGGTGGATGTGGACCAACATGGACAAACTATGGTCAAACCACATTAGATTTAGACAGACCAAGCTGGTCATCAGCAGACCTTCCTAACTAAATAACTCACGGATATTGAATTGTAGCCAAAAAAATATTAACATTATAACATGCATCTTGTCCACACTGCAAATTAAGCTATAGCTTATAACTATTCTTGCAAGGTATATTCAAGAACTCCATTTGTCCTAAATGTAAACTGAAGGAAAGTTCAAACCACTTTTTAGGAAAATGTGACACATTCAGCAAACTAAGGTTTTATACCCTAGGCTGAGGACAGAATTCCATTAGAGGAACTTAATGCCATCAAATGTAACTCAATTCAACTTCCTCAGAAGGTCGGGAGATGGCCGGAGGAACAGACGTATGGAAATGGGCATAATACAGGGGTGGACA
The DNA here is from genome assembly GCA_930367205.1 of Acanthosoma haemorrhoidale. NCBI lineage: Eukaryota > Metazoa > Arthropoda > Insecta > Hemiptera > Acanthosomatidae > Acanthosoma > Acanthosoma haemorrhoidale. The sequence continues at coordinate 87,565,148 of OV884009.1, read as the reverse complement.
AAAAAAGGGCATTAGGTCCTTTTAGATCATTGTCGGGCCAATAAACCTTATAATGGGTCCCCTTCATTCATTTATATAATGTTACGATAAATTTATTTTTTTTATATAAATATTTTTTCTCTATATTAAAATTTTTAATAATTTATACTGTATTTTTACTCTTTATATTCAACTTTTACTCCATTCCAGGGTTCTGTTAATTAAATAGGACAATTCTGGTAATAGGAATAATTGTTTATTCACACACATTTTATCCAAAATTTAATATATAAACAACCATTAATTTACAATCCAAAAACTTATCATTAACCAAAATAATCTAAATTTACCCAATTACTATATAACGCTATACTGATAATGATACTGTTATTTTTATAAGTTATACTGATAATGATACTGAATTCAAAATTACATTAATTACTATTAACATCATACTGGCCAGTATTTCGATGTACATTCTTCGGATGTTGGTATTGTCCTCTTCAGCGTCCCCGCTCTATGCGTAGCGTGTGAGATTACGTGGGAGCCGGCCTTATGGTATGCATATCTGTCGGGTCTTGTGTGCCAGAGTGTCATTGTTGCGTCTCTTGTGCAGGATCGGATGAAAAGAGCACGAGTCCGTCTTGAACCCCGCCTTTTATAACCTTCCGCTGCCTTCCGGATTTTTTGATGGCATTGGCCATTCAGTTGTTTCGGATTTTTATGCTTTGCTCATTTGAAGTTTATATTAAAACACAGCCAAAAAATCATAACACTAAATATCACAACAATAAATACATACTAAACTTATAAGAAGCCAGAAATCAAAGCTGGGTTTCTACAGTTAGAAGTCAGCGTATAACTGAAATAACCATATCAGAGTAATTTTGTCAGCTAGACATATTTATTTGTACCTCATTGTTATTCTTAGGGGACCATGTGGCAGAATTAAGTCTTAATTTTAAAATACACAACCACAACTTGTCTACTCATTTTCCTTCTCGACCCACCAACACCATGTGGCACACAATCAAGTCGGAACTTTTAGTCTAGTTCAAGCTGCTTATCACTTCAATTATATAATCATTGTTATTATTAGACACTTTAAATTTAGTTTTATATTTTATTAGTGAAGAACTCACTTCAATTGGTAAACATAAGTTTATCTTCTCAGCGATTTTCAATTCTCTCCCGACTTCATCAAATATAAAATAAAACTCATCACTAGATGTAGCACAGAGACGACATAAACGAAGACTGATTCCTAAAAATAAAATAAAAAATCATCAACATTAAAATAACATTTAACTAAATAATTATTTGTTTACTAAATTTGATTTACAAAATTTAATTTAACTATATAGATCATATAATATATTGTAGTGTTATTTTATGATGGATTTAATTAATATGATAAAATAAAATTATTAAAGTTGATTAAATGGATAAAGTTCGATTAAACAGAAAGTCTTGGTAATGGCCAAGTATGGAATATAACCTTAAAATCGGAGGAGGTTGCGAGGTCACCTCTACTTTAGGTGTCGCTCTGGGTTGCCTGGGATGAGATGGGAGTTTAGAGCATTAGCATATGGATTAGGAGGCTAGGGAGGCAGGATGGGAAGTTCAGGAGCGGGAGGTGGCTAACGTCTTGAATGAATGGGATGTTGAGATTAGTTAGAAGGGTACGGTTGTTGATATAGAAGGGAGCACTGGCTATCTTGAGGATTCTGGATTGGATGCGAAGAATATTGGAGGGCTTGGCTGACCCCCTCATACTTCTATATCCCATATGACCTGGTATATTGAACTATCATTGTGTAAATCAGCCTCTCGTTTTCTATTATTATTTTTGAATGATTGTCCATGAGGTGAAGGAGCAGTACGAAGAATCGTATGATAGTTTCTTGTCATTTGGATGAGATGAGGGGGTCCCAATTTAGTCACTTTTCTAGAGTAATTACTAGATAGGTGGTCTAGGATTTAATAGGAATGGGTTGGTTCAAAAGCAAAGCTAGAGGACAGGATGAGTGGTGGAGTGAGAATGTGGCACGAGAGGACTCAACGTGTTGTGACATAGCAGTGACATTAACAAGGTCAACAAGGAAACCAACTAGTCTAGAAGGCTACAGTAGATTCAGAGGTTTAGCGAAAAAAGTATGCCGGCCGGAAGGCATTGTTGTTGATGTGATTATTAGTGTTTTTAATATAGTAGTCCTGCAGAAACCATGAATCTGGAACACCATAAACTGAGTACGGGGCATGTACATTGTGTTTATCTAGGTTAAGCAAAGATAATGTTTTTATTAAATTAAGATGTGTCAAATTGAGCCAGTTATATCAGTATGTCTCAAAAATTAAATATTATAAAGATTGTAGAAACTTGTTCTTGTTTGTCACAACTGTGAAATCATGTAAATAAAACAGGTTAATTTTATATGCAAAATCAATTTCACAAGTTATTCCAGGTACTGATTATCCCAGAGAGATAATATCAGCATTCACTTCGAATCTGTATTAGGAGAGCCAAGATTCTAAAAGGGGAAGGTGTTCCTGCAAAGCTGAGAAAGCGACAATGGGGTCAGGATTGGAAGAGAGAATGACTGCCATCAGTTAATTCATTGAGGGGGGTTGCAGGATAAGTAGGCATATCGCGAGTCCAGAAGGAACAGGAAAGGATAAAGTACCCCATCCTAGGGTACACCAGGCAAGTTGCATAAATATGGCGGATGTGGAAGAAGTATAGGATACACTGAAATATCTTTCAGTAAGTGATGAGCTAGTTAGTGGAAGGAAGGTTATCTTTTAGTTTATGGGGTAAGCCCCAGTGCAATAGTCGATCAAAGAGCTAAGAAATACAATTGGGCAATACTCTTTCTTCTCAAATGAGGAGGAAGTGAAATCAACTATGCAATGGAATTTATAGATAGTGGAGTGTGAGGAGTGAAATACAAACAAAGGTTTGTGTTTTTATAGTGTTGGGTAATGATAAGATTCTTTTGGTAGCTGAGCATAGTGACAGGTCAGCAGGAATCAGTCAGTTAGTAAATTCTGTGAAAGTTTTGTTGCATATTTTTTTGTAATTCTTCCTGAAGTAATTCCTTGTGAGTTCGTTCAATCGTCTTTTGTTGAATGGGTAAGGAGAAAGTTGATTTAATTTCTTCCCCTCTTTGTCAGAGGGAAAAGAGGCACTGGCAAGGCTTGTCTGTTTGTTTGTTTAAGTGGGGCATCTGCATGGTTCATTTAAGTACACTGGTTTGAACTGCAGTCTTGAGATCTTGTACACAGCATCACCTATGTCCTCCTGAGTTTTGAGTGGGGAGTGAAAGTCAAGAGAGGAATCAATGTTATTCTGGAATGACATACAATCAACTAGACCTTTAATAAGACAGGGTCTTTGGTTGTAATATGGATTGATATCATTGTTGAATGAAAGGATAGAGCTGAGGTCAGAGGATAGGTAAAATAGGTTGGATAAGTTGGAAAGACCATTGTTCAGATCAGGGGTTATGTAATAGGTGCCTATGTCAGAGATGTAAGGGTAAACCTCAAGATGCTCCTCCAGGAGTTCGAGGTTCTACAATGGTACAAATGTTAAATGTTCGGGATTGAAATTTCCTCTTGCAATAACAGCTTTATTTGGAGGGCAGTACACAGATGAAATGGAGATAGAGGCGCGAGTAAAAGAGTAATGGGTTACAAAGCAGTTTTTAAAGCATTGGAGGAGGGAGGTAGGGGTCAATGTTTCTGGTTTGTAGTATTGTAAGTTTGTTCTAGTGTCAAAGAAGGTCATTGGAGTTCCATAGTAGAATGGATAGATGTTTGTAGGGTGGAACTATCATGTTTGGGTGGAGGGGGGGATATGAGGATAAGTAGGTCGGTGTTAGGGGTGTCAGAATCTAGTAACAGAAGTGTAATACCTAGGTGCTGAGGTGGGGTTGATTAAAGGCTGATGTGTTTCTAGTATAGTATTGTTGAAGAGAATAGTTACTGGTGCTATACTTATTGTTGGGGCCGACCTTGAGGAAGTTGCTGGGTTTGTTACCATTGAGTTAAATTAAGATTAACGCTAAAGCTTGTGGTTATCAGGTTTATAAAATATTTTCAAATAAAAAATAATTATTTATTACCTTTTTTAGAATCTTCAGGTTCTTCGTAAAAGAATGTGCTATTGTCATTTTCATAATTCCTAGGAGATTCATGACCATCAAACTCATTGAACTGAATATCCAGATTTAACATTTTATCAGATGGGAAAACTTTAACACAAGGTACGGCTGTTCGTTTCAATAATGTATTAGTGTTTTTCACAAACTGATCTGGTCTGAAATGATCACTGCAAATTGTTGATTCAGATGTCAAACTTAAACGTTTTTTTCCAGGTCCCACATTTAAACGTTGACAATATAACACCCACTGATGGCATCTAGCAAGTAATCGTATGTTAAGGAAAAAAACAAAACACCATAGGTCAAATATACAATGAACAATCTCATAAATATTCATTTTAATTTATTTTCTAATTACAGACTAGCTGTTGAATTGGGCATGATGATCACACATAATGAATGGTGTAAAAACATATTCCCGAGCGTTGAAGATCCAAATGTAAATAATTCTCGTAAATCCAATAAAACAAACAAGAATTATTCATGTAGGGATTGGATAAAATTATAACTTAATTTAGTTCCTGGATTACACTTAACAGAAGTGATGCTGAAAATCTACATTCTGGATAATGAAGTGGTAAGCAGTAGTACACAGGTTTAATTTTATTCATCCTTAAAATCAATAGCATTTTGGCCCAGATTATTTTAAAATTTTAGAGTGAATTTTATGTATAGGCCAATCAAATTTAAGTTCCCTTACATTTTCGATGAGCCATTAGTGCTGTAAAATGTAAATGTCTTTATTGTTATTAGGTTATAATCCTCAAAGAATAATTCATATTAACATAAAAGATTGTCTGGCCAACATAATACATAATGTGTAGTAAATACGTAGTTAATAATGAAGATGAAATAATTTGTGGCAAAATGCATTTATCAGTGTAAAACACAAGACAAACCCATTATTTTTCCAAAGAAAGTAAAAAGAAAATACAGAAAGTTGAAAAAACTATCCACATAGTTTTACCAAACATAACCACAAGAATACACATACAGCATACAGAGTTGTAGTATAATAAACAATAATGGATAACATATGGCATTTTTAAGCATTAAATATTTGAAATTGAATGCTATCGACAAATCAAAGTGGTGTTTCATGCTCATTAAAAACCCTGAACAATAAAAAATAAGTGAAACTATGTCCAAACAAGACTGGTTGGTTACATTGGGCAATTGAATAGTCAGGTTTTTTTCAGTCTTTTCTTAACTTAATTCAGTAATTACCTTTTGGTAAATAATTGGAATGGTAAAAAGAAAACAATGCAATTAACTAAACAATGATTACCTGATTTCTTCAGAAGGAAATTCAAAAAATACTTTTTCAGGATTCACTGCTTTAGTATTTTTACAACCTGGTACAGCACAATAAACATTCGTGGGTGGTTCATCTTCTGACTCCCCTATTAAAAAAAAGAATAAATAAGACTACAATTTGAAGGTGCATTCTAGGAGTAATTCTGCATTTAGTTGGGCTTTACGTCTCTGCGTACTCCCAGTCAATGCAGGTAAGGCAGGCTATCCTATAAACTTAATAAATATTTACATATATCTATACTATTACATATATCACTTGCAAATTACAACAATTTTTTTTTTTTTTGTAAAATCAGTAACTCATGGCCATACAGGTATGCATATATTAAGAATATTAAGCTATCATCATTGACATACAATCATTACTACTGACAAACAACAATTATTAAAATGTATACTAGATGGACATTATTAACATGTATTCTAAAGTATTTTCACAAAAACAATTACCAAATGATATCACATAATTATGAATCACAGCTTAGTTAAGCAAGCAAGTCCTGTCCACTCATGACCTAATCCAAATTTCCTATCATATTCAGACCCCATCCTCCCAAAACCTGCCACAATCTGGATGCCCTAACCTCTGATAACATTCTACCAGATCTCGAAGCCTACTATTTACTCCTGCTCCACAATTGACTCCATGGTGTACATGCTTTCTGCCAACCTGCTTAATATCCTCAATGCCCAAGCACCCCTAAAAACCTTTACTTTACATCCCCGGCTGGCTTTGTAGATATGTTAGATCAGGGATGTGCTAAGAAGGCATGAGGTTGCTCAAAGACACTACAGGTTTGTAGATGACTATCAGGTCCGGCAGCACTGTTAACACCCTGTGCGGTTACAACACCCAAATCTATTTATCTTTTACTCTCTCTCATTTTTCAGCTGTGTTCGCCAAGATTCAGGGAGACCTAGATCGAATCAGTTCCTGGGCAACCAGGATAAGCTCCAGTTTCCTCCTCAGCTCCTTTGCCAATATCTCGCTATAACCCTTAATAACCATTGCATCACCTACTGGTCCTGAAAGCCTAGGGATAACTATTGAACAAACCCTCTCTTGGAACCAACATACCTCCTAACTTTCTCATCGGTCAATAGGTACCCTGAAACTATTCCATCACCCTCACCCTCTGCTCCCACTGCCAACATGTCAAATCCCCATATCCTCCCTCATTTTGACTATAGCTGTGTGATGTATGGGGGTTTCTGAGTGGGACTCATTAGTTAGATTTGTCTTTAAGACTCAGCGCTCCCTTGTTTCTGTCACCTCTACGCCGAGTTGGGGGTGGCTCCTCTCTCTCTCTCTCTCTCTCTCTCTCTCTCTCTCTCTCTCTCTCTCTCTCTCTCTCTCTCTTCTCTCTCTCTCTCTCTCTCTCTCTCTCTCTCTCTCTCTCTCTCTCTCTCTCTCTCTCTCTCTCTCTCTCTCTCTCTCTCTCTCTCTCTCTCTCTCTCTCTCTCTCTCTCTCTCTCTCTCTCTCTCTCTCTCTCTCTCTCTCTCTCTCTCTCTCTCTCTCTCTCTCTCTCTCTCTCTCTCTCTCTCTCTCTCTCTCTCTCTCTCTCTCTCTCTCTCTCTCTCTCTCTCTCTCTCTCTCTCTCTCTCTCTCTCTCTCTCTCTCTCTCTCTCTCTCTCTCTCTCTCTCTCTCTCTCTCTCTCTCTCTCTCTCTCTCTCTCTCTCCTTTTCCTGGGAACCTTTTAAAGATGGGGTCTGTACTTAACTGAGTACACCTGAATGGATGAATTATGACAAATTGATCCATTTATAAATTAAATGGTAGTACCCTAAAGGTTTATAAGATGAGATCATTGCCATTTTGAACAAACAATAATTAAATTTATTGATAAGTTTTACTGGGGGTTTCAAAACCAATTATAGGTTATGTGCCACACCTATATCCAATTCTAAAACCAGACAGGTTAGAAAGAATATGTGGAAATTTAACATTACATATTACATTAAATGCCGTTCTATAAGGTACTTCCATATCTTGCTATGAAATAATATTATTTTGATTGAATTGATTCCCTCTTATATTCAGTACGAATAGTGGATTCGATGATATGAGATCGTGTGTAATATTTGTAAGTTTATATAATGCTATAATATTGTTTGAACTTGTGTGCAATAGAAAAGAAACTGAATTAAATAACATATGGAATAGGAAATAAACACATTGGTGATTCCACGGTTATCATAATATGACTCTCTAGGTGTTTGTCTATTTTAAGAACAAAACATGTTTATATCAAAATGTCTTAAAATCAACATAGTATCAAAACTAAATTTAATTCTTTTAAAAAAAATGATACACATGGTTTGACACCCTCTGATGAGGCAAGGCCAACTGAAGGATGTCACCATAGCTGTCACCTGGCTCTACTACTAAGTGCACAAAAGATATTTTTGTTAACACAGTAAATAACTAAGTACACAATAGATAATTTACAATTATTTTTAATATCATTCAATCACCATCCCGAAACACAGCAATAAAAAGTTAAAGTTATGATATTATCTTTGAATACTTACCATAAGATAAAAAATATTCCATTACTCGCTGAGATTCGGTAATTTTTTTCCCTTTTAATGCAATGTCTTTCAAATCCAAACTGATGCCTGCCTCTTCTTCCACTCTTTCTTTAAGATCCAAGAATGTTTCATTTGATTTTATCTGAATGGAGACTGTTTCTCCAGCATTATTTTTAACTATTAACTTCATTCTTTTGAATATGTTTATATCCTGGAATATAATCTACTATGAGTATCAGATATTCAATTTATTAAAATAATACAGATCTCATTACAGTAAAATTTTAATTATACAAAACATTTGTTTATTATCATTGACTAAAATCTGATAAATAAACTGTTTTTGACAGAAAAAAATATAAAACAGCAATCAGATCTAACCTAGCACCAATACTGTTCATGAAAGTTTACTTAATTCTAATTAGTAAATTTAATTAATAATAACACCTCATTGTCATTTTTTTCATTGTTCTTTGCTTTTTCATGAAATAACTATTTGTCTTGCTTTATTTTTATGATAATAATATTTGCTGTTTTGAAGGATGTGTATATCTATTTATATTGTAACTTTATTTTTAAGGTTTTAAGGGAAAGAATTGTTTTAAAACCTGAAATAGGAATTTTATTAGTTTAGAAGATTTAAATTATTATTTAATTATATAATAAAATAAATTATTTAAATTTATTAAAAATATAAATTGTGAAATTTTAAACAACTCAAATATATTTGAGTGAAATTCAAATATTTGCGGGAAAGTTCATGACGTTGCAGAGACTACTTTCTTGAAGCATGAACCAACCATTATGCAGAGTATTATGATATTGACATGCAAGGTCAGGTTCGTTAAATTTTTGTTTCTACTCCCGAAGCGCCAAGGCGTTCACATTGCTACGCAAGGACCTTCCTATTTGCGATTAGTGTGAATAATGCGGAGCAGTGATGTATTGGAAAGGATGGAGGTGTCAGTACGTTTGGATGAACTCAGGTGAACAGAACCTGAACAAAAGTGAAGGAATTCTTTTCTCGCCATTATAATTTAATCAAGAAACAATTTGTGAATTTCAAGACGGTTATTGTGAGTACTCAAAATACAAATGCCCTTCTTTGAAATATAAATACTCACAGCCACAATGTGGACATGTGCTTTAAAGTTACATAAATTCCTAAACCGTAAAGGTTTTGTAAGTTTGTAAAAATGATTTAAGTGGAATTATTTTTTAGTTTTGTGAGTGTTTGGTTGTCAGAATCCATCCTTAAAAATTTGAAAAGAGTCAATTTTAATTAGATTCAAATGTTTGATTGTATATGATGTTGCCTGTATGTGACAAGAACGTTACAATGCAGTGCCCAACCAGTGTGGCTTAATTTGTTAATAATAACTAACTATGGGAACTAAACACTCAGAATTTTATTTTGATTTTATTGTTGTTGACAGGGAGACAATGGAAACGAGTGAACAGAATTTAACGGACATTCAGGGAATGACACAAACGTCCCTTTGTTTAAAAATCTCACTGAAGTAATTCAGTCCAGAAATGACAGTGTTATCTTGAGAAAATCAGAAGTACAAACTATTTTGAAACAACTAATGAATAAATTTAAATAAAATAGACGAAAAACTTGAAAATAAAATTGAATAAAATAAAAACGACTTAAAAATAGTTTTGAAACTTTTAAAACAAAAATATAAACCTATTTACAAAATTGCAAAATAATTTTGAAATATTTAAAACCGAAACGAGCAGTAAATATAGTTTAGCCAAAAAATGGGATGAAAAATAGTATATATAAACAAAAAAATTGAACTTTTTGAAAAAAATTTTAATCACAAAATCATATGAACAAGACAGTTCCCTGTTAGAAAAATGAATGTAAACAAGAAAAACTTAAAATTAATGGTAAATTAGTGGATTTAGAACAAAAACAATTCAGAGGAATCTTTTGATTGCAGGTAGAAATAAAAAAAGAGAGTAACGAAAATATTGGAATACATTCAGGAGATTTAGGAACATATTGTTCAAATGTTAGGTGTATAAATGGTAGTCTGATAATAATAAAGAAAAATTTATATGCCAAAATTTTAAGAAACATAATTCACATGGGTATTTGACACATTTTTCTACTAGAATAATTACCTCAAAAATATTAAATGAAATGACTTTATGCTGCATGTTAAGCAGACATGTTGGGAATTAAGTATATGAATTGTGTATCAATAGAAAAGTGGAGACCATTTCTGAACAATTCCACATTTTGAGTATAATTTCCAATCAATCCATAGTGACTTAAGGAATCCAAATTCCAACACGAAGTTTTATAACAAAAACTGGGTTAATTATAGGACGCAAAGATAAAATAATACGTGTAAACAAGGTAGTCAGGGTTACAATTCAGATAAGAACCAGGATTTTGGACAGGGAAACGAATCTAATCAACAGAATCAGAATGACGGGGGTCAAAATCAAAACAATTATGGTAATTATAGAGGTCAGAACAGTTATGATAATAATTGTAATCGAACTCAAAATTTTTATAGAAATAGTGACCAACAATACAATAATCAAAATTCAGGATTTGAACAGCAGAATGATAGAAAAGGCGAACAGGGTCATAATCAGCAACTAAATGTTTTTTTGATCATTTTTTAAATAAACTAAATTTTAGAGAATTTATAACACTACTGATCGTAAAACTAACATAATTTCTATAACAGGCAAAAAGAGCACCTGTATGAATAAACAAATTTTTATAACACTTCATTCAATTGGGGGAAAATTATTTTGAAGTAAATTTTCTATTAGCAACTGATATGAAAGACGAGCACATCCTAGGGATTGATTTTTATTGAAACATAACGCCATTATAAATTTCAAAACTAAGAATTATTGTTTAGTTTTTTGAGTTTGGTTGTCAGGATCCAACCTTAAAAATTTGAAAGGAGTCATAATTAGATTCAAAAGTTTGATTGTATATGATGTTGACTGTATGTGACGAGAACGTTACAATATGTAGGAGTTCAATATTAATCTAATCCATTAGATATAATAAATATAATTAGTTCAAAAAGTAAATAAAAAAGTAATACCTTAAAAAAACAAAACAAACGAATCCTCAGGTAGTCAAGTTAAGTTTTTTGGAACAAAAAACTTTGTGTTCTCAGGTAACGAAGTCAAGATGTGTCATTCCGACAATAATAAAACAATCAACTTGTCAGATCTTGTGACAACTTTTATTCAATCAATTTTCTATTCAATACTTTTAATTGTTTCTTGCTTAAGATTCTCCTCTCATGTTTAGATGACAAACCGAATGTTTTAAAATGAAAAACCAAACCATCTTCAAGTGATCTTCTTCCACCTGAAAAAATAAAACAAATATATTGTGATATTTAAAATTAAATTAGTTTTATTCCTATATATAAAGGTGAAATATGATGATGTTGAGGATGTCAGGGGCCTTTAATAATAAAAAGCACGAGTTTAGCTCATTTAGTAGAACAACAGAGTTTGGAAAGTATGCTTCTAAAATTTACTAATACCAAATGAAGAGAAGTGAAAGGTTTCATACTTCCATAAAAATTTCCTATATAATCTCCAAAATCTATAAAATCTATATAAATAATGCAGGTGCAGAGGGTGCGATGACACAATAGGTTGTTCGAGATGGAAGCAGAGATCAGGTGCTCAGATTTATTGATGAAGACAATAGCATGGCAATTGTCGTGCCGACATTTGATCCAGCCATTGGTAAACCAAACAAATCTAATCTTACCTGCTTCGCCCACCAGTACAGATGTTGGTCTTCACTGAGGTCAATTTTAACTTCACTTCTGAAATTTATCGGCTCTAATGATGTCTTATTCAGTCTTTCTATCAAGGAATGGATGGAAAACCATATATATCTCCACTCCTATCCACTGTTATGTCTAGGAAATTGATAGCATTATTATTTCCTATTTTCGTGGTGAATTTGATATTATTCTTGATAACATTTATATAATTAGAAACTGCATAATTTAAATTTCAGTTATCGTGAAGCAGGTCACTACATCGTCCACGTAAGTGATCCAATATTTAATTTTTTGGAAAAATGAGTCATTATGCATTAGTTTTCAATGTTATTCAAATATATTTTAAAGACTTAATACGTTACTCGCACAAAACCTCAGGCCAGTTTACAGTACTCATTGTAATAGAATTTGTAATAGTTTTATTTAAGGTACATTTTAAATAAAACTAGTATTTTAAAGCTTATTGCATTGGATTGTATTATTTTCTGTTGAGGAAATGTAACACTGTGTAGCAGGGAATTGTTTTACTATTTTGTATCGGAACCTAAATCGTTAATAACAATGGACCCTTTTTCGGTTTATCCACCATGGATCATATGACCAGTTTTGAGCCAATCAGCGCAGTATGTCGAGCGTGGGTAATCAAACTCAGAGATACAGTTGCACAGATTGCATCGCCTGGTTATTTGCATTTTTCCTGGTTGTCAGCACACCTTGCTTCATCCTCAAAAATAACTGTTCATTTTCCGGAGATATCCCAGGAGGAACAGGAAACTTTGTGGTGTCATGCAAGTAGCTTTATAGTATTTATTTGTGAGGACTAATTACCAGGTGAGTAACCACATGTAACCTACTGTTAATCAATTGTAGTACAAACCAGAGAGGTACGAGCTACAATCGATACCGACTGTCATCTCCATTTTGAACCTGAAACTTTCATCAGGAATTCACTAGATATATATTTTCTCAACTGAAGGTAGAAATTTTACTGTAGTTATTTTTAATGTAAATTTATAGATTTGCGGCTGTTATGATGAATATATCTGTTTGTTCTTATTAGTTTATATCCCTTTTAAACCTGTTGACAAGTGGTAACCTCCTATTAATTTTTTTTTTACATTGTTTAACCTAAAGCTGTTTACACCATGAGTCAACAGAAAAGGGATGATAACCTACATAGCAAATCCCCGTTTGAGTGACAACCTGGAGCCTCATATCAACCTACATTTGAGATTGTACTTTCAGCAAACCATCCAATAAACAAACTATAAACACTTTATAAAAATAATTCTGCTTCATGGTTTCTTCATCTGGATGTTTGCCACATTCTGCGTCTCTTCACCACATCTTAAGTTGGACGAAAAAAAATCTCATCGAGGTCACTGACGAGCTTTGACGACCCATGCCGCTTTATGAGAGAATGGCTTACCTCAATTTATAGCGAATTTGAAACTCACAGGATTCAGAAGCTCCTAGAGAACTCGCAGCTAGAAAACCAGAAGCCTTCTTAGCTCTATCTGCAAATGATACAGCTTGCTGATTATACCGTCTGCAAAAACAGTGCGAACTTTGAAGCTAATTAATCTCCCAGCATGAGTCCAGGAAATCTTAGCTGCAATGCAGCAGGAAGACATTATGGCGTTCATGATTTTAGAAATAGAATGATATCGACAATTTTCAGCATTTCAACATCAACCCAACCAGCGCCAGCAGTTGCCATCGCTAACCAGATATTTTAAAACTCCCTGTATACATACTGACGCAACAAGTTATAATGTCTACAACCAGACCAGCATCACCTATCCATAGAAACATATTCTGCTGCTATGTTGAAGAAAATATGACAGCTATGCGTGGAAGTTGCACAGCTCAAAGTAAACCACAGTGCCAAAAAATGCACACAACCTTGAAAGTAGACTCAGAAGCAGGCTTCAAACTAATATGGCAGACGGAACATGTGGCAGCCGTCCCAGCCCATCCTCACCGCCGCCCGCCTATTCATACATGAGTGGAAGTCCGGTACGCAGTATTTGATTGATACTGGCGCCTCCAACTCCATATTGCCACGACCTCGCAACTGCCGCAGACTCTCCTCTGACTTCACACTGATTGTAACAAACAATACAATCAAAACCTATGGTGAACTCACTTTTCTTGATTTAGGACTTTGTTGTCCATACAGGTGGATCTTCATCATAACGTACGTGGAAAACTACATTTTGGGAGCAAATTTTCTCGACGTACACTGGCTGACCGTAGAGCTACCGAACAGAAGAATGATAGATGACTTCACAGGACTCAGCACTCGAGGTTGTACCCGTCGAGCCACTTTTCTCACTATATCACCTATTCCGAGGGATTGTCCTTATGCCTGCTTGGTTAAGGAGTTCCCGAATATCATCTCCAGACCATCTCCTTAATAACTTAAGGAAGGAGGATCTATCATCGAGCAAGTCATCGAAAACAAGGGAAATCCGGTCCTTAGCAAGGAAGGTCACATACCTCCAGAAAAGTATGGAGTGGTCAAGGAAGAATTTAGGCAAATGATAGAGAATGGAATCTGCAGACCATCAAAAAGTCCTTGGGACATGCCCTCTAAATGTTGTCCCGAAAAAAGATAAAGGAATCCGCATATGTGGAGAATATCATCGATTAAACTCACAAACTATCCTGGACAGGTATGCAGTACCTAACCTGATGGATTTTAACTCCCAGCTCAACAGTAAGACGATCTTTCCCACTCTAGACATTCTGCGAGCTTAGTACAAACTCTGGATAACAGCAAGCTCAAGGGCAAAACACTCATCGACTGGACTTCTGAAGTGTTAAAAGCTGTTGAGGTTCTGAAGAAAAGCCCAAGAAGCTTGCTTATCTGCTACTTCTTTGTTAGAGATGGACTCTCACTTGATTGCAATGCATCCAAAAGGAATTGGTGGCGCACTACAGCAGAAAGATGGATTTTGATGTCTCTTAGACTTCTTCTCAAGAGCTTTAACACCAACATAACAGAATTACTCCGAGAACTCACAATTTAAAAAGCATTACGTCACTTCCACCCACTGATTGAAGGCTTAAAATTTAACATCATTACAGATCACAAGCCCCTCACTCACTCATTTCAGCAAAAGCCGGAAACAGCAGTTCCACGCCGAATATGACAGGTTAATTTTATAAGCTAGTTTTCCATGAACACTGTGTATCATTCAGGGCATGAAAACGTGGTAGCAGATGGACTTTCGCGTGTGGACGAAAGTAAGCTTCACGACAACTTCGCTGCCATTGCACAAGCTTAGAAGAACAGCAGCATTGAACAGCTAAAGAGGAACTCAAGACATGAGATGAAGCTCATCTCTGTCTCGGATCCATACATCCAAGTACTCTGTGACACCTCTACAACAGCAGCTTGTCTGTACATACCAGTAGAATTCCTAAGAGCCATCTTTGACTGCCTTCACAACTTAAGCCATCCAGAAGTAAAATTGAGCAGGAAGTTGATTGCAAGTCAGTACTTCTGGCCAGAGATGAATGCGGATGTTGACACCTAGGTAAAAACCTTCATCTGTTGCCAAAAATCCAAGACATGTCGCCATCCAGTGACACCTCTTGAAGCGTATACTGCACTACCGTGGTTTTTTCACCACATCCACTTTAACACCGTTGGACTGTTGCTTCTATCCGATTAAATGCGTACCACTTTACGATGGTTGACAGGACAACCCACTGGCCAGAGGCAATTCCACTTCCGGATATCACCGCATCGACAATTGCCATTGCCAATCCTTTATCACCTATTAGATCGCTTGATTTGGAACACCCCTGCGGATCAAGGTCAGCAATTAGAATCAGAACTCTTCCAATGCTTAAGTACATAGATGGGGATCTGCAAGCAAAGGACGACTGCTTGCTATCCTCAATCCAACTGATGCATGGAGCAGTGGGATCAGAGCCTAAAAGCAGCATCGATGGCGCACTTACGGTGAACCAGGTGGACACAAGTTTAGCCGACTGTACTTTTAGGATTCAGGTCAGCCTTTGGTGAGGACATAAGGAAGACCTCTTCATTTCAACTAGATAGACACTTTGTTGTGGTTATTGCTAATAAACAATTTAAAGATTTGCATCTATTCTGAGTAATATATTTGTTTGTTCTTCATAACAGTGATTGTTTTTATTGGTTGAGAGCAGCAACATCTTTTGTACCTCTCCACAACTGTTTAAATAGGGTTCTTAATGTTTTAGCACATTAGAATGAAAGGGTTTTAGCTAGATGGGTGTCGAATTTATCTACTTAGAAGAGGTTGTAGGAGGGCTTAAATATGTAAAGATTCTGCACCCAGTTTCTCTTCGGATTTGTGTTGGCGGGTCCTAGTGGGTAGGAAAATAGATGATGGTGGTGTCGGCAAGGACACGTTAAATTGGGAAGAGGAGGGGAGCTGAATTGCTTGCACATCCATATCATGGCGACCTTTGGTTTCAGAGAAGTGCCATTGGACTCAAATAGTTCATTTTTGAATTTTCTACAACTTTGACTATATAAATGATCTTAGATCTTCATAAAGTAAACGTTTTTGTATAAATCAATAAAAAAAAAAATGTTTAAATTTAGGCCTCTTGATTATATTGACATTTGAGCATTTCATATAAAACCATTAAATTATGGAGAGTATTGGTTAATTGTTAGTACCCAGTTAAGTAACTTGCCTCACAGATAAGAAGGCTGAGAATGGGGGAGGTACATACCTCTGTTTTTGTCTGTCTCTCAATTTTTTCATTCAATAATTTTTTCTCTTGAACTCCCTATAACATTGGATTGGGGGTATTTTGTCTATTCTCGGGTTCAAGAGAAAGTCCCTGCTCAACATTATAAATAAAAGGAAAATACATGGTGCTGATGTTGGCAAGGGCAGGTTAAGACGGGAGGAGGGGAGCGCTGAATCGCTTGTGTGTCCATATCTCGGCAACCACTGGTTTTAGAGAAATCCAAGTGATCTCAAACTGTTCATTTTTAAATTTTATACTATAGAAAATTGTCTAAACTAGTGTAGAATCGATTCTCTACAAAACCCAATAAAAGTTTAAAAATGTGAATATGTACGCTCTTGTAGGCCATACGAGTACTTAGTCATCAATACTCCTAATGAACATGATTCGTGCAAAATAGATCCTTTCATAATTTTCCTAAAGTATTGTACATACACACCTACAATTAGTTATTTACAATTTTCAATTATGTATTTCATGTGGCTGAACATTTAAACTCCAAGTATCATGTACTGATACTAAGCCCAGACATGACACAGACAATTTATGGAGTCAAAAAATTGCTCAATGACTCCTAATTAAATTCAAAAATCAGAAGGGTTCGTTTCCTACTTTTCAATGTTGGACGAGTTGTTAAAAGAATCAGTTCACTTTAATGATAAATTACAGCATGTAGCAATGACGTATTTCATTAGAACCTATTAGTCTTTACTTTGTATTAATTCTTATAACATTATGGGTAATTGTAAAACCTCTACATACGTATTTCTGATAATGTACTTGGTCAATGGCGGCACGGAGGTCTTGCTTTAAGAGCAAGTTGGGTGAAAAATCCTGGCCAGAAGCTGGATTGGAGGGAATTTAATTATTTTTCAAGGAAATTTGGGGTTTCTAATTTTTACAAACAGATTTACTAGTATACAAGTATTTACTATACTAGCAGTACTTGTATTAAATGCAATATTATATACAAGTACTAGTAGTGCAGCAAGTATGTACTTGTAAGTTAAGCTCCGGGCAGCATCAGTACTCAACCTTAATCCCCAAACGTCGGGATGTAAACATACAGGGTTATAGACTTGAAATAAACAGTCTAGTTCTAACTTTCATGCGTGTTGTTTCTCTGTACCTTTTTTTTCCTTTGTTTTTGAATTCGAAAGCCGATTAGCATTAACTTGTATATTAGTAAGTATGTTTGTAAAAGGTCAAATTACTCAAAAAAAACTTCGTCTGCCATTGCATAACTACATCTAAATTGGAGTGAACCGAAAATGAGAATTCAGAACGCTTAACATTATAGAAGATACTGAACAATGACACTCATATCTCAGTGCATTCATGAGTCAGCACACGCATAGTGGTTGAAAACCTACTTTTTTTGGATGTAATCAACTCAAGCTCAACCGGTAAGCCATTAGAAATATTTTTTTTATCACCTTCTTCTGAATTAATTGTTTTTAATATTTTTGTGCTATTTATTTTTCATCATAATTTTTTATCAAAAACTGTCGTTTTAGGTGGCTTTTATTTTATGAGGTGACCACGGTTACATACTTTATTTTTAGCTTAATTTATTTATATGGGACATCAAAACTGATTATTTCATTGCTGCTTGGATACTAATTAGATCATATAATATTTGCTATGTAAATGAAACTGCATTAAACTATATCATATAACTATAAACATAGCATAACTACATCCAAATTGGAGTGAACTGAAAATGAGAATTCAGAACGCTAAACATTATAAAACATACAGAAAACACTACTCATATTTTACTGAATTCATGTGGCAGTGCACACATAGTGGTTGAAAATCTACCTTTTTTGGAAGTAATCATCTCAAGCTCAATCGGTACGCTATAGAAAATATTTTTTATATCACCTTATTATTAATTAATAAAATATTCCGTGTAACTAATTTAAATAGCAGTACTAGATAACAAAATAATGTTTCAAATGCTTTGAAAAATGGATTTATTTCCACCTATAAACCAACCACTCCAGATCTTATTGATAATTACTTTGATAGTATTTTAAGAGATATTGGTTTTTGCCCCCCCCCCTGAATAGTAGTGTTATTTACTATTAATGGAATGGTGTTGAATTTTAATTGGTTTTTTGTTTGTGTATTGTCACACAAGTCCAAACACAATTAATGTGTGTCCTGAAAAAAGATACCTTACCTATTTATGTTGATTGATTTTTCATTTAATTTCCCATTTATCTGTCATCATTAGATTAAGCCCGGTTCTTTATTACTACCATCATTAGGTTTAAATTAAAATTGTATTTACAATTTATAAAATGGCATAATTTTGTTGATTTTAAACAGGACTATAATATTGGGTAACCCAAGGAATTGAACTACAATAAATTAACAAAATTATCTATCACGTCTCACAGTTAGTTAAGAATATAAGAAATTTAGAAAAATTCACAAGATAGAAAATCTAAGGTTTCGTATGTCTCATTTATAACCATTAACCAAGCATGATTATGTTGGCATACAAAATCAACAATTTACAGTACCCTCTATAAGTAGATTGATAAGTGCTTAGTAATTAAAATATATGATGGTTTTTAGGTTCTAAATTTAAATTCCGTTATTGAGTTGTAGATAATATCACTTCAATTTTTTTTATGCATATACAAACAAGCTTTGTACATTTTTTAAAAATTGGGTCTCCTTTCTTTGCTATACATAGAAGTTCATTTCTTTCTTTGGAGACTTCCTGGTTACAGAAGGTTAAAATAATACCAAACCTCAAGCTACATTATTTCATTTTTTTGTCTTTAGTTCACGTTTTAATCTAATTTAATATTATCATTAGTCTTTTCTCTTAACAGTCATAGGCTTGTTCAAAGTCTATAAAAAAACATGATGGATATTAAGGCTGGTAGTACAGAATATAATGAAAAAGGAAAGATTACTACTAGATAATTGAGAATATTAATTCATTGGACAATCACACATACTAATGGAGGTTTGTTCAATACGATGTACAAAAGAAAATACAGGGACAGCCAGTTTATTTTTTTTAATTTAAAACCAATCCTAACATCAAATAAATAACATTTTAAGTAATAAAATGGACTGAATTATTTCAATTAAGTGAAAAAAAGATGTTTTAAAATGGTTATGAATTTCAATTTCTACCCTCTGGAATATAAATGAGAACGAATCATATTCACCAGCGTAATATTGAGAATGACACCGATAATTATACCCCAGGATATAATATTAAATACGTATATAATTTTTAAAAAAATCTAACTATCTTAAAATATTTTGACCATAAAAAATTTACTCTTAGGTCATTCCCATCTTATTTATAACATAATTTTTGTTATTTAAAAAAAATCTGATATTATCATTATCATGCATTTTTCTAAATACTTTTATGAGCAAACAATTTTTAATTCTTAATTTTGCTTTTCTCACAAGTTTATCAATTTTCCATTTGCAGACATTAACTAATTTATTTTATATACATATAAATAACAACTTAACAGACTTTGTTTACACATACTCGTGTTATTTATTTATTACCTTTTTTCTTCTAATTCAAACATATACAAACTCCAGCTGATGATCTAGCTAGCTGTGTTTGGTTTGTGAAGGTTACTTTCGAGATAAGACTTATTTTTATTGTTTGCTTATGTGTTGTGACTATCCACTAGAATACCTGGTAAATAACGTGTAATTTAATTAATTTTTACAGGTATGTTTATTTCATTTATTTTATATTGTTCAATCATTTGATCCTTTTAATTCTAATGCCATTATTAATCTTTACAGATTAATAAAATCAGTTATTGAATTATTAAAACCAACTTACACATATCTAATTTTACATATTAATATTAGTTCATTAGATACACCCATGCTCCAGTTATATATACTATATTTTGTTTGCCCCTAACTTTAGTTATTAACTGTTACCAATCATGTTCAACACCTACATTATTTTGATCTGAATATGCGTCTCCATATGTATACATAGTACCTATGTGGAAATGTTGTCCATTAATACATTTAAAGAAAGCCAAACAACTCTCTAACATCAACCTAAGCTGCTCTCCCAACAAATACTTTCTCATTTGTATAAAATAAAAATGTTTCATTTATACCTTTTGCTAAAAAGGTTGGAGTCTTCTCTATTTCACTTTAATTAATTATTTCGGTCTTTAAAACAGACTTAAAATGTTATTTATTTGATTTTGATTCTGATCAATTTCTGCACATCCTCCATCAATGTCATAATGATTTTTTCTTGCAGGTAGAATGTTACATATATATAACCTTTGAGTAAAGGTTAAGTTCTATTAATATTTTGTAATTTGAATCTTATTTAATTTTTTTTTAATTGTTGTAGCATTTATGTACCTATCTATGCCAATTAATATTTAATTAACTCCGTTCAACTTTTATTTATTTATTTTAATACTTTTAATGGTTAATTCATTGAACTAATAATGTACAATTAACTCAATGGTTAATTGCCATGTGATTTCTTCTTAATATTACACAAATCGTCAAATTTAATCTATAATTTTCCTGATAATTGTAGATGTTGACTGTATAAATGTTATGAAAAGAATAATAAATTAATTTAATTATTTTGATTGGTGGAAGAACTTCAGGAAAAAACTCATTCAGGTAAATTAGCAATCATTCTTAAAGAAAATTGCACACTAGTGTGGTATTTCTTGAGAGGACTATTCCGACCAGCACCTATGATATAACTTCAATAGGTACATCAACTGTCGGTGATGCAACATTAATCTATCCAGTTCATAAATAGATTGAGTGATCTGACTGCACCCCCCCACTGGTGCGAGGTTTAAAGGGTTAAGAGAGTCTAGCCAAACAGAATTGATTTCGATAGAATTGCCATTTATAGCTCAATTGCTAGAGCACCCGGACTGGATATTGGAGAGATCCTGGGTTTGAACCCTGACCCTGTCAAGTATTTTTTGTTAAGCAAATAAATATTAAAAATAGAGGGATCAATTCCACAAATAAAAATAACGATTTTACTAATAATTTTTTTTTTTAATGAAAAATAATATAAATAAAAATAATAATCTTTATTTGAAAAACATTACAATCTGCCCAAATAGGGATATCTCATTCATACCGTATATAAAATATTACATTCACTATCTTATTCATAGCTAATAAATATGATTTAAAAGTTATATGACTTTTCAGTTATTTAATTAAACAAAACAAGTGGTTCAGCCGAGGTTCATGAGGCCTAAATTCTAAAAAAAGTATTAACGCACATAATAGTGTAAGCTACGTTGGTACAACATGTCTAGTACTGTATTATACACACTACTACAGAAAATTAGATATTTATTATTTTATTAATTTTTGATTTTATTTGTTATTTAGGGCCAACGCCCCAGACAAAAAAGCCTAACATAAGTCAATTATCAGATCGAGTCTAAGTAACTTCCGATGCAGATAAGTAGAATCTATTGTGCGTATCTACCCGCTATGAGTTACCATGACAACAAGTTTTTGTTTTCACTATATAGACGAGGCGCTTCAGTTAGTCTTCTGTCAACTGTTTTGTGTGATATACGTTATGTTAAACTGTTTTTTTTTAACCTCTGAAATGGAAAATCAAAAAGTACATATTTGTCATGTAATGCTTTGGGAATTTAAACAAGGCAATAGTGCTAGGGCGACAGCTGAAAAAATATGCAGTGTATATGGTGAAGGACTAATAACTGATCGGGCAGTTAGAAATTGGTTTATAAAATTCCGTTCTGGAGATACGACCTTAAAAAACGAACCAAGGACGGGACGCCCTTCCGACTTTGACAACAGCCTTCCAGGAGCAAAATCCACGTCAATCAACAAGAGGTATAGCAGAAAGGTTGAATACATCACAATCAACTGTTACCCGCCGCCTGGAGAAATTATGGAAAGTCAGCAAGTTAGGAGGTACCTCACAATCTCAGAGAACGGAATAAGTCACAAATAAGGAACAATCGCCACAAGTCTGCTCTCAGAGTAACAATTGAGCCTTTTTTAAACAGAATTGTAACAGGTGATGAAAAATGGTTTACCTATGACAATATAGTCTGCAAAAGACAGTGGCTTAGTAAGGATCAACCACCCCTACCACACGAAAGCAAACATCCATGGCAAAAAGATTTTAGTGTGTGTGTCAAGGAATAATTCACCACGAGTTGTTAGTCAAATTCAACGATACGTTCAGCAGTTGCAAAGAGTGCAAGAGAAACTCCATGAAAATCACCCTGCACTTGTCAATCGCAAAAAAATCATTCTTTTACATGATTGAATGTCAATGCGAGACCACATACAGGCAAGGGTGACTCAAAAAAAAATTCTTGAGCTTGGATGGTCTGTATTACCACATCCACCTTACTCCCCGGATCTTGCCCCGACAGACTACCACCTTTTCTGTTCCTTACAAAACTTTTTGAATGGAAAAACCTTCAATTCTGAAGAGCAAGTCAGGCAGGCTGTCGAAAACTTCTACCAGTCCAAACCAACCACATTTTACAAGGAAGGAATTGAAAAACTGCCAGGAAGATGGGAGAAGGTTATAGATAATAGTGGTGAATACATAATAAATTAATATAATTTTGTTATTTAATGAGAGCAAAATAAATGTCTGATAAAAAAACGGAAGTTACTTATGACTCGACCTAATATTTCACATATAGTGGTAAAACACTCAACATAATACATTTTACTTACAATGTAATTAATTTACTTTAAAAACAAAACAGACGCGATTATCTATAAATAACTGGGACATGTTAAGGATACAATAAGTGAAACCTGAATTACATCACCAATAAATAAGACTAAATAAAAAAACAAAAGATCACATAAATAATGCATAAACACACTTGAATATTTAATAGATAAACTATGTGTCAATAGTCCAGTCAATAACAATACCAGTCCAAAAGATCTCTAAATCATTGATATACAGTGGTATATTTTTAAGAAATCTAGAATGTATGTTTAAGAAATAAATATATAATTTGCCATCTAAAATATTTTAAAAGTAAAGAAAATAAAACCAGAGGCCATCCGATGAGAGAAATAAAATATATAAAAAAAAACAATCGTCACACTTATATGTAAGAATTTAAAAATCACAGTACAACTTACTATAAAACAAAATAATAAGCAATAAAGAATTTATTTTAAGAGTTCTTTATCAAAAACTTTTGTTAACTACAGTTTATGTTATTGGTTATTTTTTAAGAATTATACCACTGTAACAGTATTTCTAGATTATTGATTCAGTAACAAAGTATATCATTATATAACATAAACCACTGTTGCATTTAGAATTATATTTAATTAAAGAGGCGTATATGGACACAACTCCAAAGCAACCTAATTTCATATATCCACTTCACATAAAAGGCAATTAATTCATATAATCACTGACCATTTAAGCTTAACTATCAGCAAGTTAACTGGTGGTCTGGTATAATGGCTGAGTGTCGCAGTAGCTTTTACTAAATAAGCATCCCAGAAAAAATCTTTAAAATATTTTCAACAAATCTAAATAGCTGTTTGTAAACTATTGATAATTTTAATAACCCAAACTTCAATATATATCACATAGTTATAGCTCAATGAATTGTTAATTGAAAATTTATTTCATACAAAGCAAGACATCCATCCCATGGAAGTTAAGTGATATTAAAATAGCGAATATCGAACACAGACAAGAAAGTTTAGGGGAAACTTAAAATAATTTTGAAATCCCGATCAGATACTTTCAACAAGTGTATAAAAGATATTAACTCCAATAATTAAATGTAGATGAAAGGTTCAGATAGTACTTACTACATAATATACATATATGTTATATAGGAGAACTAATGAGTGATCCTACACGTGACAACACACACCATCAAAATTACGGTTTACTGAACACCTCAAGGCTTGCTTCTAGTCATATTATATTAAGCCAGGCTAACTAATGATGAGACTAATAACTTAGTTCTAGAAATACAAGAAATTATGCATGTACATATATATCCAAACCATACATTCAAATGTCCACTTAAATTGCAATATATACAAAAAAAAGAAAACATCACAAGCATTAATACAGAAAGTTAGTTAATGAGATATCAAATTTAAGTACAGCAAATATTAAACGAAAAATTTCAGATGCCTGAACCGAAAAGTACTGATAGTTAACCCTAACCATAACCAGAAAATAATGATTTAACCAATCACATATTATTTGAATTTCTTAGAACATTAGCTAACCATAAAAAAAACAAAAAAAACAATAGGCTATGCCTTCTTAGGTCACTGCCACTGCTATCTCACATGGCCGGTTTAAACAGCAACACATGAGCTCTTGATTTCACATAAACCAATTGAGGAACCACATACACCCGTCACATAATAGTTGCTAAGTATTGACAAAGAAACCTTACCTTTATAGTTTCCCTCCAAGCGACCCAAAGAAACGAAATAAATCCAAGCCATCGACTAACGATGTAAACATTAAATCAATCTCTAATAACGTAGGTTCAACGATAAGAGCAACAACACTCAGTGTAGCCATATTGTTTGTTTCTTTGAATATTTTCGACAACAATTCAACTTTAGAACGTACACCTGTAAATTAATATTGATGAAAATTAAAATACTCTGTAATAACACAAACAGAGATAAATGGGTATAAAGGCATTTAGGACAAAATAATAAAGCTTGTTTTTGTAATTACCATATCGATGCTTGTTTTTGTCATTACTATATCGATGCTTGTTTTCATCATAATTGAATTTGAATGTTGGTTCTAAGTAAACCAAAGGATAAATCTATGTTTTAAAACATGTTGTTTAATTGATATTCACAATCCTGAACCTGAAAATATGGAACCTGAACAAACATTGAGTATTTTCATAGAGATTTAAAAGGGAAGGTGTCTGTCTGAGTGAGAAAATCATCTAAAGTGCGACAAGCGGTTGAAAAGAGTAAAAACAGGTACCACTAGGTAAATTGAATTTCCAAAGTGGAAATTTGGAACTTAAATCCGAAGGATGGAAATAAAGATCTCTCGGACATGTATAAAGTACCGAGTAACATGACCAATAACGCCATTTTAGCATTATTAGCTCCTCAGATATTTCAGTTTAAGTAATA
This sequence comes from Acanthosoma haemorrhoidale, assembly GCA_930367205.1. Taxonomy (NCBI): domain Eukaryota; kingdom Metazoa; phylum Arthropoda; class Insecta; order Hemiptera; family Acanthosomatidae; genus Acanthosoma; species Acanthosoma haemorrhoidale. Next base: position 87,539,423 of record OV884009.1, on the reverse strand, counting down.
GAAGTAAGGCCATTTTGTAGAGTTATTTCACATTTTATATCATAACTTTGATTCAAAGATTTTTTTTATTGATTTTAAATATATATATATTAGTTTACAATCCTTACTTACATCAGTTAATAATCAGGCAATCCTTACTATTTATCAGAGGGTGCTGTAGAACGTTGAGAGTGATTAATAGTAAGCATATTTAGCTGTCAAAGTGTAGGTTTTTTCTTAAATTATTATATGTTACTGTAGGCAGCCTATATATCAGCACGAAATCAGATAGTGGAGCTTTTGGGGCCCACCCTTAAAACAAAATGTTTTTGTGTTCGGTTGTGTTAGTGACTTTCGTAACATGCATCATGTAGAAAAATATAACTAACTCTTTTATATGTGCAGAGGCGTACGATGTCCTGCATGTCATACTAGCTTTCGGCCCGTGGCTTCCTGGAAATTTTAACACGATAAGACTATATTCTGAGAAAAAGCCGAGCGGTGCCAGGGCGGAGTTCTCTCGCTGGTGCAGCAGCGCGCTGATGCAATTCCAGCCTGGGGATTCGGTTGTCCAAGTTACATGGTACTATAAGGTTCCACATTGTTGTACAAAACAAGCGTTGTTGGCATCTTGTTTCCGAGTGGTGGAAATTTTACCGTTCTTGTTACTGTTTTAGAAAAGGGCACTCAACGGTCACTGAGTGTTGGCAGCTTGGAGTTAGGCATCGTTAGTAGTTCCTGTGGGCGGATTAAGTCTGGTTCACCGAGAGGTCTAAGATCCCGTTGGCATTAAGTCTCATTGTGACTTCATGCAGATACTGTCTGTGCTCGTCTTCTGGGTCGAAAGCAATCAAGAGATCATAAATGTACAGTAGAGCGCGGAAGATAAAGTCTACGAAACTCCTGACTCAATCTAAAGCACAGTCAAGTGAATTCCAACAGCCCGAACGGAGTGATTATCGCTATCTTTGGTGTGTCAGACTCGGCGATTGGAATCTGGAAGTAGCTAGAGATCCAATGGAGAGAAGGTCTTCTCGGGAAGTCCGATGTTGAAGTCGTCTATGTTGGGTATTCTGTAGTGGTCAGGGCATTTAGCCGTTGGTAGCTACCACAGAGTCCAGAGGCACCGTCAAGTTTTTCTAAAACGTGAAGAGGCTTCGCCCAGGGGCTCTTGAACGAGATGCCGAGGCCTTCGTCGATCTTTCGACAAAAGTCTTCCCGAGTAGTCTGGTATTTAGCTGGTACTAAGCGGTTCTGTTATTATTTGTTCATAGCTGTTGGGATAGAGTTACATTAATCTAATTTCTTATTATTTACGATATTAGTTATACATTTATTTTTATATTGGTTAATATTCGTACAATAAAAGTACAATTTCCTATAAATATGTCATTATTCTTATTCACATATATAGAGGGGTTAATATTAATTGATATATAATGAATATGCGCAGGTTTAGGTATATATATATAATATATACAATAACTAGTAAAGCTCACTTCATGTAGTGGTAATTTTACAAATACATGTACAATCTTCTGATGTGTTTTACAGTAAATCTTACTATTTGTCCATAAGACCTCTGGATCTCTAGATACTAGTGTTATTTTATGGTCGATATCTCTCAATACGTCAGTTATTAAGTTTGTATGTATATTTCCAAAATTTTAGTGATATTTTCAATTAGTGATAACTGTAGTCAACTAGTATTAAGTACATAATATGTATATATAATGTATGGACAGCAGTGGAAATACCCATTCTTATTAAGATTTTTAAGGTTTGCTTCAAAATTCTTATTTATTAGTTTTAGGTTATCTTTGTATTTTAGGTTATTTGGTACTTTCTGTATTAAGTCTAATTTAGTTTGTATTTTATTCTTCTAGTAATATATTATACAGGGTTTGGTTATGATATAATGGTAAGTGGTACTTTATATTTAATAATTCTTTTTCTAATAAATCAATATTTGAAAAAATGATATGTTTTGGAATAGTCCTTAATTATCTTTACATTATTTAGTGCGTAGTGTATGATTCCAGATAAATTTGTTGCATCAATAACTTTTTGTGATTGTCAAACATGTTTTAGTCCGTGGAGTGAGAAGAATGCTTATAATCATTCTCGTCAACTAATAGTTTTTTCTTCCTTTTTGTTGGACGTTTTATTCTATTCACATGCGTTTTACTGATTTTATTTTTATCCTTATAATGTACAGTCACTGGTATAAAACCATCTGTGTATTTGCTATGTGATGCAGATTTAAAATAATGTTGTTCATCTTCTTAAGTAGGAGGATTTTCTATACTTGTTTAACTTACTGGTTCTTTCGACATTTTCTTAAGGTATTTTATTATGAATCATTCGTTATTCATCATGGTACTTTTGGACTTATTGTTCAGTAGTATTATAATCATTTCTTAGTTGCTCTGGCAGAATACCAAATGTGATTTCATTAGGAGTAAGTTTTACGTAGTTGTTAAGTGTGTCATTGTACGTTAATACTGCAGTCTCGACTAATAATAAAAATTTTCTTTATTGGTGCTATGTTGTGTACTCCGTGGAATTTCTATTATAGTACTCTACTATAGTTCAGTAGTCCTAAAGAGTTAGCATTTCCAGTAGAAGTATAGTGTGCTTCAATATTAGTTATTTCTAGACGTTTTCTCGTAAACGTGATGTTCATCTCTCTTCTATTGTCCATCGCATTGTCTTTGGTTTAGGATAATGTTGGAAGTATTCTTTTTAGACATTGCACATACTTAGAGCATGTTTTGATGCTATAACTCTAGCAAATAGACGTTTCGAGAATGTGTCTGTGGATGTAAAAATTATCTTTCGTTCGTGGTGCAGAATATCTATCATTACCTCCTCAAAGGGTTTCGTTGGTGTTTGTGTCAATTGGAACTTTGCTCTTATGGATTTTCTATCATATTTTACTTTCTTACTATTTAACAATTGTTGAAAAAGTCGGTTATATGATCTTTCATATTAAGAAAGTAATGTTATCTCTTGAGTTATTCATGTTTCTATGGTCCTTCTGTTTTTTGATTTTCCTACACGATAGTTTGAAATTAATTCAATTTGTTGTTCTTTTTCGAGTATATATTTTGCTTTTTTGTCTGATCTCTCTTAGTCCTTATCGTGTGATGCGATATTTGTATTATCTTTGATCTTTCTTGTTGGTGCTTTACAGTACATAGGTTCCGTAGGTTTTGTTAGTTTTTAATAGTTGCTCTAATTGCGTTCCTATATTATTTATATCATTAATGTATAGTTTGTAACGCAATTCGTTAAAGGGTTTCGTGAATTTAAACATTTTTCTTTTTGACCTATCCATAATTGTTCATTTAACGATAATTGTGAATGAATAGTAGCTGCCCCAGTCATTGCTTCTTCTTCTGGTACTATTTCCATGTGTTCTTGTCTTATTTGTTGTACCCAATGTGTTCGTCTGTGAGCTAATATCTATTTCGATTTTTTCTATCACTTCATTGAGTATCTGGTCAATTTCTTCTTCACTTAAATGGTGTATTAGGTTTTCATGGTTCCTCGAAAGTGCATCAGCAACGTAATTTGTTTTTTCCTGCACATGTTTTACATCAAACTCGTACACGCTTAGTTACCAAATCCACTTTATGATGCGTGTATTACCATTTTTCATAGTAAATATCCATGACAGAGGTTTATGATCCGTTTGTATGATGAACTTTGTGCTGTATAGATATGGTTTGTAATCCTGTGTCGACCAAACAGTTGATAATAGTTATTTGTCAATAATGGAATAGTTTAACTCAGCTGGTCAAATTAAATTTACCCCCTACGCAAATGCAACAGAATGTTTTATTCTTGACTCATCTTCCTGAGAAAGCACAGAGCCCATTGATTTATCATTAGCGGCAGTTATTAAGATGAGAGTCTTATTCCAATCTGGGTACTTCAGTATTTGTAGCTTAACCATTTTTTCTTTACGCTCATTACAAGCGTGTATTATTTCTGTTTTATAAACTTTTGTTCTTAGTAAATTCCATAATAATTGTACAGTCTCTGGATAGACAATTGGGACGAATATACTTTTTTGTAGCTCCTGTGTTGATAAGCCATTTATTATGTTTGTTGTCAATCATTTTTAGCAGGGAGTCGCAATAATTTAAGGTATGATCATTTCTGGTGGCGGAGGCTAGTTTAGGTTCGGACCAAGGTCTAAAAAATTATTGAACCTTACCTCCATTTGTTCTTGTTTGTCTTTTCCTGTATAATGAACCCGATTGCTAGCTAGCTCATGGATACAGTCTGATTCTCGCGGTCCTCCAGAAAGACATCTCAGGCCATATGTATGGATGGTGGCCAGTGACAGGATCCCACCCCGTAATTAGCTATTTACAATAAATCAAGAGGCCACCGCCGCTTTAGGTGATGAGGATTATATGGATGAGTGTTACTTCTTAAGGAATTGACTGTAGAGATAAATTTTCACGGAATTGGGTAAAAAGTTGATCAAGAACAGAAAGAACATGGAGATCAATCATTGTTAAGTGATGAAGTGACAGATGCAGAAGGGTCCATTGACCATGCTTACTTCACTTCCATAGAAGTTCTGAGGAATTTAGACTAAAAAGTTTAAATTGTTTGATATTTGCAGGTTTGGCTATGCCCCACAGTCTAGTCCATAGGTCCAGATTGGTTTTAATAATTGTTTGGATAAGTGCAGTTAGTTTTCAAGAGTGAGATTAAAATCTCTATTAAGCAGTCTTTAAAGTTCCCCATAACCTCTGTTTAGCTCTTGTCTCTTAAGCCTGTTATGAGGGTTCCACATCAGTCTTATCCAGGTTTGACAGATATGATTGAAGAATTACAAAAGTAAATAGATTTTTAGCTTGAGCAAACCTACCATGTTTAAAATTGGCTTACACTATTTTATCACAAGTGCTGGATTTTATTACTGAGGTTTTGGGATTTGCTATAAAAAAAAAAAAATAAACAATGGAAATTGTCCCTAAAAATGAAAATAAATTAGTATACAAAGTAAGAAATCCATCAAGGAGAATAATAACACTATAATAATAATCTATATACACAATAATCCTATAAAAATTGTACTGAAATTGGAGTTACAGATGTTCTTCTTCTTCTTCTTTAGCTTCCCTCTTTAGTGCCTCTCAGCGTAGAGGAGCATGCATCCAGGAATTCCATTCTTCCCTATTTCCAGCTAGGTTCCTCACCTGTCGGAGGTCCTTCCCCCTCGCCCTACAGTCGTTCAATGTAGCCGAGATAGGACATCCTAGGGCGACCCTTAGGTCTTCTGCCATCTGGGACATATTCCATGGTCTTGGTCATGGATGAAGATTACAATTGCAAATAATAATGAATGAACTATTTATAATCTTAAGTTATTTCTAAAGAATATGTCAATTTTCCTAAAAAGTAAGTAAAGTAATTATTAAATTATCTAAACTTCCTTCTCATAAATGTTAGTTTCCCATAAACTAAAACAGTCAAAATTTGGTTTTGATTGACTCAAAATGTCTGCTTCGAATGGATATGATTATACATGAATTAAATAATAATGTAATAAGTCAAAAAATATACAGATATTTTTAATCTTATCTATTCTAGCAGGCTATGACAATCTGGACTGTGATATTTTCCAATACTAAGAAATGGAATTTCCTTAAGAAATACGAGTGCCAATTCACTGCAGCCGAAATAAAATAGCTTCTAAGAGATCTGGGAAAAACCAGAGCACTCAACCAAAATGAGAGGACATTACAGGGAACTGAATATCCTTGCAATTAAACATGCTAAAACAACTGAAGTGGATTGTGAATATTTGCTGGTTGGGAGAAGAATAGGAAAGGTGCTGCCCAAGAAGAAGTTGCTAGCGCAAGAACAAGAAAGGTGGGTACAAAGGAGAGACCCCGGCATGCAAAGAGGCGGAGTGAGAAGTGAATGAAGAATTTCATATATAAAATCTCAGTTTCAAGCATAATGAGAAACCAAAAACGACTTATAATTTCTTAATACCTGCAGTAGAAAAATTGGATTTATGTAAAAGTTTCTGAAAGTGCCAAATAATTATATGATTTTCTAATAATGTGTATGTTAATACAGTTGCTAAGGATTTTTTATGACAATATTACTTATTTATAAAAACCAAAATACTAATGAAACTATGATTTTAATCATCAGTTTTAAAAACATCATGACAGGTATTCAAAATATTCATTTCTAAACTATTTTATTAATAACCCATGGGATAAAAAAAAACACAGATTATATAAATGACTTGCAAAATTATTTTATTTAAAAATATAAATTGATACATATGAACTATATTTGACAAGAGTTTTTGAACATTCATACATTTACATATATACTTATACACAAATGCATGTATGTAATTAATCACAAACTTACAAAGATATGCAAGTACAAAATTGTAACAATAATTTCAATTATATCACTGCAGAAGTGCTTCCCTGCAAATTACGAAGACTTTCAAGCTCTTCCTTCAAATTAATAATTTCTTGTTTTTGTTTGGCTTCCTCCAATTCAATTAGGTTTTGAAGCCTATCCAATGTATCTTCCTGCAAATGAAAAATATATATTGAGTAGTGAATTCATTGGAAATCTACTAAAACAAAACGAAGGTATTACAAGTATACAGAAGAAACGTTAAAGTGCATAACAGGTAATAATACATGATGATTTATATTGGTGGTAGGCAATCGGGGGCCTGCATGTTTATTTTTGGCAGCCTATTAAGGGTTAATAATACTTACATAGTATATAATATTACTAACAATAATAATTAACAATAAAAAGTGGATTACCCTGTATGAAAAACAATGAAACAAGTGAAAATTACAGAGATGTACCTCAATTAAATCTGCAGCCAATCTTTAAATTTTATAACAGACCATATTGTGTGGTGTGTTCATCCAAGTGTAATGTTCCTAATCAATGTGCAGTAGAAGACTTTGAATAGTGTTGATAAATATAAACCCACAAATAATAAGATGAGAATGCCAGTTTAACAGCAGCAGAAAAACTGAATATATACAAAGTTAGTTGCAGAGAAATACCAGCTGTACTACACTTAGTGGTGGCAGCCACAACTCATCTGGACTATGTCTCTTTCTGTACTTCAGGAGGCTAAACATGTGGTATTCATTGACACATCATCAAGAATAGCAAGAAATTTCTTGAAAATAATTTACTAGCTGAAAGTAGTTGGTCGGCCACCCTCAGTAAAGAAATCGCAAATGTGAGATAAAAAAAAATATAATAACCTTATTTCTTTTCTGATGAAAAATCTTGGAAAATGGAGTTAAGAAAAACAATACTGTTCAATTTACAAAATTAAAAAATACACACAAGAAAAGTATTTTCTGTAATATTATGAATGACTTTATAATAATATTATTTGTTGTGAGGAAACAAACATATTCAATTGAACAACCACAGTATTAAAGTATTTCAGATATCATCTATACAAATTTTCAATATGAATTTAATAAAATTATTTTGTTTTGAAATATGCGAAATATTAGACTAGCTGAGAAATTTAGCTATTTTGTTTATTTTGACCATTTGACCGAGCTATGAGATAAGTATTTTCAAATCACATTCAGTAACATATAATTTCTTGGACTCATTTTGCTGATGGTCTTGTTCAACAATTGTTGATTGTTAGTTTTATAATTTTGTATTTATCAACTTTGTTAAGTTAAATTGATGATTAAGCTAGTTTGATACATTCAATAAAGTTTTAATGATATTATTTTTCTTAATTTTACAGAAAATATTATTAGATATTGTGTAAAGGTTAACAGACTTTCCCTAGTACAGATTATAATACAATTTTTTTACTTTGTTACTTTGAGGATGACATTTTGGGATTTTCTCCCATCCTCAAGCCATCTATCTAAAAAAATTACTAATATGGTCTACATATAAATATATATATATATATGTATAGTGTTTCCCATTTATCATAGTTACTTAATTCATTCATATTTATATTGTATACAATAATTTTCTTTACAATTTTTTAAGGTGTTACATATCTTAGTTTTAAATGTTAATAATTGATGAAGGTTATAGTCCATTCACATTATATATCTGTACCTCGGAGGGATACAACACTATGTCCATTTTCATAACTTTACAGGAGAGGAGTTTTAAACTTTTTTTCAACAAAAAGTGTTATTGGCACAGCTATTGGTGTTGTTTTAAAACATGCTATATCCGGTTCTAACTGGTTTTGGACATAGTGCTCTATAAAGAAATAGATATATGAGAAAAGCTGATTTTAACTCTGTAATAAAGTCAATATGGAAAAAAATGGACATAGTGTTGTATCCCTCCGAGGTACAGATATGTTTATTTCACTATTGCAGATAGATGGCTTGGGGATGGGGGAAACGTAGCCAAAGTAACGAAATCATTGTTTTTTTTTAAAGTCATTCATGACATGTTAACTAAATAATGAAGAAATAATATATACACTACATCAAAATTAAATAAATAATTTGTGCCCAGTAGGCAACCAGTAACTACACGGGCATGCTGTTTTTTAATGTAAAATAAAATTCTAACATTCTTCAGTAATTAAATGAGAGATGAGCCATCTATAGTTCTAACTTAATTATTTTAAAGCTTTGTAGCACTAATTTATTGTAGGTTTATTTTTAACTTAATCAGTGATTGATTTAATAAAAATAGGCAATATAATTGATAACAACTAGTTATTAGTATAAGTCACCAACAAATAAATCAAACATAATTTAAATAGATTGAACTTCACTTTAACACAAATTTTTAGAAATTATATTTCTTACCGTATCAGAGATTATATTTTTGTATAGTGTCACAATTAACTGCAGCTGTGAGTTCTGGGGTTTTAAATCTTTAGAAGAATTATTCATGTAACTTGCATTTACAGCTTCTTCCACTGACATGAGCCAATCATTGAACTGGCCCTAAAATTAAAAAAAAATTATTAATGATAATAATGTTTTAAAGATGTTTAATACACAAATAATTATAAAAAGATTTAATCAATAGTACAGTTAAAAAATAATAATAATCATAAACACTAGTGGGGTTTTTTAGGCCTAAAACCTTAAAATGTAAGTAATAAAATAAGATACTATATAATTTATAACTATGCAGGAAATGTTTAATCAAATTTGTTATATCAGATCGTAAAAGATTGAAAAAGTATGTGAAATTTATCTGATATATATCAATATCAGTCCTCTGATTAATGGTCCTGTATGAGAAACTACAATTTTATTGGTAATTAATTGTATTGTGGTGAATGACCAAAAATTTAGAAATAGAGGAAATATAATAAAGGGCTATTTAAAAGCTGCAAAATGTCTTTACTTATAAATTTATATCTGTGACAGCCCTTAATCAATACTTTTAAAGGAACCTCCAAAGATAAAGAAACACATTTTATAGCATGTCCTGTAGAATCACAGGAGGCTTGTGGTACTTGCCTGTCAATAACTTTAGAAGATCTCCCTTTCTATAGAAGATATATTTTTTAAAGAAAACCCTTATTCTTCATCTCATTTATTACCAAGAGGTGCCATTTATTTTAATTCTATATTATGTATATATTTCGTTTAGGTGATTAAGGCTTATTTATTTATTTGATTTAATTTCAGTTATTACCATAGCTAAAGCTTTTTTAACTAAATATAAATAAATTTTGTGAAAATAGGTGCTTTATTACGTTCATACACGAATATCCCTTTTAACATTTTTTTTATACCATCTTTAAATGTAATATATAATATAAAATAAAACCTAAATAACTTACTTCATGCTTTTGTATCACAATATTTGGAAATAAACGATCTATGAAATCATTTACATTGTTTTTTAGTTCATCAGTTGCTTTGTTAATGTTTTCTACCTGCAAAAAAAAACAAACAATGAAAGTATAAAAATCTACATATAAAAAGATATATATCAAAAAAGAGAGGAGGAGTGATTGGTGGAAGAGGGATAGACACTGATTAGGCGGCATCCTGGGAATCAGAAGTGAACAAGGTTTGGAGAGATGAAGCTGGACAAGTCATATACATGCGTGTGATCAGTAATAGCACCTTCAGAAAGGGCTAAAGAAAGAAACCGACAAGTCATGAAGGGTGAGTTCTTTAAGAAAGTGGCACAATGGAAAACTATTAATGGTGATGAAAATCAAGCTTTGCCTAAGATCATAAAGTGAAAGTGGTCAAAAATATATGTATTTTGTGCAATTTCAGACCAATGCAAAATCAAGGCAAGGCTGGAACCCTTACTTTCTGTCATAGCACAGTTATACAAAAATAGATTGAGCCAAAGATTTTTTTTGCATTCATAACATGGGCTCATCTAATACATGATCACAGATAAATATAATCTCTCAAGTACTGACTTCTAATGCCTGCCCTTCACCAAAGGCGGAAACATTCTCCTCGTGAAGGCGGGAAATAAACAAATAATGCCAAATCTTTCTGACCAATCTACATACAGTTTGTTTACATGATAATCTTAGCAGTATTGAATATTAATATATAGTCGAGTACATATGTTTTTTTATTGCTGTACTGTTGCTCTAAATTCAAATTTGTATTACAAAATCATTCCCAATTGTGTAAGTACACTTTTTTTTTTAAACGTTAAAATTCTTCATTTTGTTTTATGTTGCATGGGCTCAACACTTATAGTTGCCAAATGCCAGAGCACCTCTAATCTAAAACTAATACATACAACTAAAATGTAAATATCCACTTATTTAGTTAAATTATTTTTATCTAGAAAAACAACTAAAAGACTAATTTTAGAGGCCCTTAAAAATAAAATAAATTACATTAATTTATCTTCTTTTTAGTTAATACATTGTGCACAGCACTTTTTACTAAATTATTATTGCTACACTTACAATTGCAAGAAGACTTTTGGGTGCTTTATTTTACAATATTATAAATAAAGTCAATGTTAGTGCTACATGCATTCAGGAGATATCAGTACAACTAGGTGAATTAGCAATTATTTTTACAAATATATTTTGTATTTTCTGCTGTTTAAGAAAGTTACTATAGTCGCCGTCATGAAATTAGATGGTTAGGATGAAGGGGCTTCTTGGCACAGTGTTGCCACATGTGGGTGGGAGGGGGACTAATCACCAATTTTCTTATTGCTTAATGATTGACATTATCAAAGTAAAGGGGTCACGTGGATACAAGAGAAGTAGTGCACAGAGTAGCAACAGGGTTTGCCATGTCTCCTTCCTGCTTTTAATTTTGTGACGACAACTATGGTACACAACTCTGGTCTGCAACTTCCTTTCAGCTAGGGTGGGGGTTGATGTAGGGGATGATCTGGCATGAGTATAGGATGAAAACTGTGTGGCTGGCCTCGGCTTAGGCTTCCTTACCAGCTGGTGATAAACCTGACTTGTTGTAGCACCAAGCGGTTGGTACCTGGAAAGGGCTCAGCAGCGTGTCATGAAGGGACACCCCGAGGCCTCTTGAATTTGCCACTGCACCACTATGTTCTTTGACCTATTAATTGGAGGGGCTGGAGTGGATTCCTACCAACAATACATCATTTAACTAAACAGCAAAACTTGCAAACAAAAAAACCCCTATGAAAGTAAGTAACCAAGATGAAATTATATATAAATGAAACCCTCACCATTGTCACCAACTTCAACTCCTCCAAAATTCCATACAAGGCCCTTCACTGGCATAGGTAACTTGATGCATGTTTGCTATTCATCCTCCAAGGACTATGTAGTTAAAAAAAACCTGTTCAGCCTTTGACTGGGATGACCAGCAACTGTGCCAGCCAGTCTAACAAGGTCAGAAAGTGGTGAAGAAACACATTTCCCCAAGATGAGGAAAGCAGGCAAGACCAGAAGAGCAATGAATGGTAAATCTTTCCAACTCAATGCTCCCTACATTGGCTATTGGGGCTGAGCAAACATACAGTTGAAATTTTGATACTAGGTTTAGTATGTGTTTCTAAAAGAGTGACCAAATTTGTGCGGTGCCTAAAACAGAATTCGAGTTAACTGACAATGTAGGTGGTTGCTATTTTAAAACTGACCTAATTTTAAAATTTGATTAAATCCATTCAACAAATAAACTTGTGTTGAGATTGTGTTCGATAGATTACAATAAAATGCAACAAAATTATACTGACTGCTCACAGTAGTCGCAATTTGACTACTGATTTCTCAGTTGACCAATTCTCTAAATTTCTGTGGTACATTTACCTGAAAAATTGTAGCGATTTAAAAACTATATTCTGTTGCTCCCAAGAACACAGCATAAGAAGCAGAGTGCTCCAATTTTGGTGGTCTCTACTTGGTTTACATGACTGCATAATCTTCTTCCACCAAAAAGGGAAAAAAAACCTTGCCAAAATCGTATACCATAGATAGGCAAGAGAACTCATCGTCTTTCTCAATGTGCTATCTGCCTATAAAAATGGATAGGGATCTTCATTCTCTACCAATTTTAGAAACAAGAGAGAAAAATTAAGACACAAGTCTTAATGGCTTTCGCACTTGTTAACTTCACTTAGTTATCATTGCATCTCAAACTGATGATATATAAACGTTTCCTGCAGCCAGTTCTGTTCTACGGTGCCACACTATATACTCACTTAACTGACAGTACAGCCTAAAGTCTCCCAACAATTTCTGAACGGTATCATGAGAAAAGTGGTTAGACATACCTCTCTCCAGAGGTTAAAGAATGCCAACCTGCACCTGTTGCTTGGTGTGCCATCGGTGGGTGAGTTTATGCACTAGACACATCAAGTTTTTTGACTCGTTGCAGGCACATAGCAAACCTAGTGAAATGATCCCACCCATATTCCCGCATCTAGGGCAATAGGCTGTCCGGGAAAACTAGGTTAAGTTAGTTTATTTAGATTTAGGTTAGTGTTAGCACAATTCTTAAGGTGAGCCCTATCACTTTCTCTGTTTACACGCCTTGTATTGTGTTCATCAGCCTACCATAGCAAAATTCTTGTAAACCTTACAAATGTAGTAACACAACAGTCAATATAATAAACACAATGTGCATTTATGTAAAGATTTCAAGTGTAGAATCTGGTCAGAAGAGGAAAGAGGTCAGTCAATGTGATTTGGCTACTTTTATTCTAATCTACTGAATGCGAGTATTTTGAGATACAATGTTTTTCGTTAAATAGTATCAACTCCAATTTTAAAATTAGGTTAGTTTTCCAATTGCAACCACCTACATTGTCACTTAACTCGAAATCTGTTTCAGGGTGACATGGTTCAAAATTTGAGCCTATTTTCAATCATAAGTGTCTTTGCCTTAAATGCACCACACAAATTTAGGGTCTTTGAGGCCATCAGTTTTTAAAACACACCCAGGTATGCGGTCAGTTAAAGTTATTCCTCTTTTAGGAACACATACTAAACATAGCATCAAATTTCAACTGTATGTTAAATGAAACAGCAAATTTTGCAACTTTAATTTCAATTTTCATGTGTAAAGCAATGGCTTTTGAGCGACTGACTAGAGTTGTGTATTCAGATCAGGACTATCTATCATTTAAAATAGTTTTTAGCTGTAAGTTCTTCTATTGAATGAATCCGAGTGTATAAGTTTGATCTCTTTGGGGGTCCCCATTCGGCTATGAAGGCAAACACTGCTACCTCCGGGGTCGAAACATCAGCCCCAATAGCCAATGTAGGGAGCATTGAGTTGGAAAGATTTACCATTCATTGCTCTTCTAGTCTTGCCTGTTTTCCTCATCTTGGGGAAATGTGTTTCTTCACCACTTTCTGACCTTGTTAGACTGGCTGGCACAGTTGCTGGTCATCCCAGTCAAAGGCTGAACAGTTGTTTTTTTTTTAACTACATAGTGTCCTTGGAGGATGAACAGCTAACATGTATCAACTTACCTATGGCATTGAAAGGCCTTGTTTAGAATTTTGGAGGAATTGAGGTTGATGACCAAAGTGGAGGTTTCGTTTATTTATTTATAATTTCGTCTTGGTTACTTACTTTCATGGAGGGTGTTCTTTGTCTGCGAGTTTTGCTGTTTTGTTGGATGATGTATTTTAGGTAAGAATCCACTCTAGCCCCTCCAATTACTAGGCCAAAGAACATAGTGGTGCAGCGGCAAAGTCAGGAGGCCTAGGGATGTCCCTTCATGACACGCTGCCAAGGCCTCCATCAACCAGCACCTAGTCTATTAGGGCCAGTGAGCCCAGAGGGAATCCTTTCCTGGTGCCAAGGTTGCCCCCTTCTCCCAAACAAACTAAAAGGCAAACCTCACCCAGTGAGCACAGAACTAGCTTTCACAAAGCGGATTCCAGGTGGTAATCATAGGAGATGAGGAGGGGGACAAAACACTAAAGAGAAGGCCATTTTATGCTCCTTAATAGTCGAGGCGGTACTCCACATTAAAGCAAAGAAGGAAAAAAGCTAAATTTCAAAATTATAGATTGTTAGGTATGTAGTATTCAAGGAGTCCCAGCCCAGGAATCTCCCTCAGCTGACTACCCAGGTTAATAAGATATGTTGCAGGGAGCTACAGGAACAGTACTCAATGCTCCCCCACAAAAATATTGAAGTCACCCTTGGCAATACTAAGAGAGAGGTAACAGTCGATTTAGGCTTTTCACCATAACTTTGGTGTGTTCTCAAGAATGAGCTTCTCTCACAGACTCAACAATGCAACCTTTTATTCACAAGCCTATGCAGATGATGTACTAGTAATCGTCACTGGCCAGTTTTTACATACATCAGGGGAGTACAAGCAAAGCTTAAAACTAGAAGGTGCGTGTTCCAATCGGTCCTGAATTCTTAAAGAAATCAGCAGCCAAGTTAAAAACCATCCAACGAATGGTATAGCTAGGAATCACTGGGGCAGAAGAGGTCTATGGGAAAAACCCTGACCAAAGCAGTAGAAGCCTTTTTCCACCTGCCTACTCTCCCCATTTGAATAAAGAAGACGAAATGGTGACTGCTATCAGACTGGCAGTCAATGGAGATCCCTCAGATAACCTGACGCTGGTGCCCATATCTCCAATACAGGAGATAGCATAAACCGAGACATGCTAATGTGTTAGGGGGGATGTGGTTAATATGGATAGCAGCCTTACACCCCAAAAAATAGTAAGGAGTAGCCTGCTGGACATGCATATGCTTGGACAGCAAATCAGCCATAACAACACTTGTTTCAAGTAAACCGAAATTGCATTTAGCAAGTCCTAACCAACTTCGGAAGATTAATCTTTATAAAAAAATCTTTAAAAAAACTTACAGATGTAATCGCATCCCAATGACATAACAACATTTTAGAAAGCTGACAACAGCTTTGTTGGTCAAAATAAGAAAATGTTGGACAAAATACATCCGAACATCCAAACATGAAAATCTAATGAGGCTTAGAGGCTTAAGCCACTATTAAAAGAGTCAAACTTCCCATAAACATGTGGCAAATGTAACATATAAAGTCTTTTTCCTACTGTCTATGTCCATAGTTCTTTAACACGTTATATTCAGGTGACAGCAAAATTACTAATTAGGCCGCCTCATCCGTATTCAGGTAAAGATTATTTGAATACTTACTAGATATTTAAGCAGATATCTAGGAAAATATTCAACATAATATAATAAGATTATTAAATTGTTATAAAAGTAGCATAGTTTATAAAAAAAAATTATTTAGAATGAAACACTTTAATATGGGTGATGCAGCAGTCAATGTGTAATGAAGAGTAGTCTATCTAGCCATTAAGGAAGAAGTGACAGTGATCCCACAATTATAAGTTGAAACATGATACTGGACAAGCCTAACAAAAGAATAATTTGGTTTATTCATGATATTAATATATCATAACAGATTAAAGATAAATCTTTAATAACATTTTAAGAATTATAATCATACGGAACTTTTTTCTTTCTGCAGAAAGCATTGGTCAATTTTATTTTAAACTGTTTACACTTATAAACAACTAACAAATTGGCTCCTGTTAACACTGATGAAACATAACCAGTACCCCAAAAATTCGGATTACACTGATTAAGAGAGATAGTCCAGTTAATCTACTTTTCACCTTGCACAAAATTGGGTAGTTCTGATTTTTTTAAATGGTTGTCACCTAATAATGAATCGTAACTTTTGACCTTTAAGTGCTGAAATTACCTAAAATAACAAAAAAAAATTATTAGCTAAAGAAAAACTATACTTATAGGGCCGAGGCTCAAACTCATGACCTCCCCAATATCTGGAGGCGTTGGTAGAACACCTGACAAGAGATCAGGAGTCCCAGGTTGCCCCTGTCGGTATATTGTTTCTTTGGCTAATAATTCTGTGGTGCTAGGGTAAATTGGGATAGGTACCGTTTTTAAATACTTTCGGAAAACACAAAAAAATAAACCTCAACATATTTTCACTAATCAGCTTTTTAGTTTTTGGTGTTTTCTGAAAGTAGTAAAAAAGGCGCTTCTCCCTTTTTACTCTAGCACCACATAATTATTACCTAATAATAGTAGGATCTATGTGTGACAATATAAAACTTTTATTAGAAACAGAAATTCTTTTATAATAAACGAACAAGACTCCATGGATAAGTGACATAAGAAGTAAAATCTAAACTACCCAATTTGATGCAAGGAAACCCCTCTCTATTGATGTTAGAGTTTCTGGACTAAGAAGATAAAAGAGTTTATTGTATATGTAGTAAGTGTACATACATTTTCTACTTTATCCACTTTTAATTTATCCTGCAAACTTTCTTCAGCCTTTAATTTAGTCAGTAATTTTTCCTCTCTGTCTGAAAGAGTTTCAACCAGTTTCCAATTTTTGTTTCGCAGTTCCTATAAAATAAATCGTGATCACATATATATTTTTAAAAAAGTGTTTTAACATTATTATTGTCTGAAGGAAAACTTAAAACAAAAACATTCAGTTAAGTTATTTTACTATTTATTTAGAGTTTCCTTGTTTATTATTCTACCATGAAACTACTTTAGCCTACAAAATTAATTATAATTGGACAGGGCGGTCTAGTGGATAAACCCCTAGGCAAGTAGTCACAAATTATGTTTCTGGTAGGTCCTTTTCAAACGTTCATGGTCCAGAAAACTTTAGCCTCACTACTTGAGCTACCTGCTTTGGTTGGTAAAACTTGAAATTAGTTGTTATCTTACATACAAAACACAATGAAACAAATATAAATTGAATATATATAAATTATCATATAATATGAAAAAGTATAAATAATATAAAATACATTTAAATTTAAAAAGACAACTCATTAGGGGGAGAAGTTACCCGTGTTGTGATTCTGACATCATCTACCTATTACAAACATTATTCAAGGTACAGTGGATACTTATCCAGTTTGACTGAATGAATTTCTTGCTTTCCATGGGATAGAATGACACATGCATGAAATATAAAATAATCACATAAAGTCTAGATAAGATTGAGTTAACTTGGGCTCATCCAGCTGGTTAGTAGCTGCTAGGAGTAAACTCACTCAGTGTAAACTGGCTTGTTATTGAACATACTGGGCGAGTTAAATAGTTGCCAAATTGTTTATAGCAGTAGCAAACATTTTTTATGGTAATAGCCAAGCCCAGAAAGAGAGGCTTTACTTTTAAACTGCCTGCATGTGTAATTGAATTATTGAGCTGTGATTGAAATTAAGCTGTGGAGAGACAGGTTTATTTCTTAATATACTCACTCCACAGTAGCAGCACACAAACCATCAACACTATGAATGCCAGTCGAGAATGAATGATTATGAATGGCCAGAGCGAGGTTGAACTTTGGGAGATAGACAGGAAGATCTGCCAGTTCAAACCCCTGTGAATCACGCTATAGTCAGCCACAAATGAAAACAAATAAAGGTGTGGAGAGACAGAAGGTGTTTTATTTCTTAACCAATTATTTTGCAGGAATTCCTTTGAGAAGTTTATCGGATTGTGAGATTAACAAACAAAAAGTAAGCAGCTAACACTTACTACTTAATAATTAGTTATTTTATATAAATCTTTATTTATTAAGTTCTTGTCAATCAGATTTATCATCTGAATCATTCTTTTTTAATTATCAGATATTGTAAAAATTTTTTTTCACTTTTTAATTATAATATGGATGAACTGGTGGTCCAGCAGGGTGCAGATTCACCATTTGTCCGTCCTGAGCCTGCCATTGGTCAATCAAAAGCCACATCCACCTCCATAATGGAACAGTGGGTGTGGACTAAGGGGGACGAACCATGGTCCAACAGTGCTAGCTGAATACAAGACAAGCTGTTTGTTCATCCAGGTACCCACTTTCATTGCATCTATTTATCTATACCAATTATAAAATGGTGTGGTGGCTTACGACCAATGCACTGTTCACTATTAAATTTGATGAGTGGTTAATGAGAAAAAAAATTTTATGTTGGAATACTGACAAAATAATGATTTTAAATAGAAAGTGAATAATAAAAATAAGAATAATATAATAAAATAAGTAATATTTTCGTTATTTTAGCTTGCCATGTTGCACTATTGTAATAAAATATGTCTGGTTCTCTTACGGATGTAAATTGATTATTATTATTCCCTATTACTTCAATTAGTGGATTTGTGGAGTTAGGGCGATTGCCAAAAAAACATTTAGTTTTAGTGTCCAATAATTGTTCAATGAATGGAATATTTAATTCATCATGCATTTTTTAATTCTGGTGTGGTAAAGGTTATTCAGAGACATTTACTTTTAATAATTTGCAGTTTTTGTTTACAGGAAAAATTCCATACTAGGCACACGTACATTAAGTCAGAAATAATATGGGGTCTCCTTTAGGTAAAAATTATTGCTTCGAATTTTCTAAAATTTATTTTCAAGCTCCAAGTCTTAGAAATTTGGCAGGTTGCATTTTGTAGATTTTTAATTGGTTTTGGTATTACTACAAGTTTTGCTAGTTTTCATGGTGTTAGAAAATGTCCTATCCTTAAGCAAGTGTTTATAATTTTGGTTAAATGAAATATGGCTTTTTTGCATACATTTTTTAACTTGGGTTGTTTGAATACTGTCTGGATTTTCCACATAGTGTGTTTTAACTGAATATTTTAGTTATTTGTTTAATAATTCTTTAAAGTATTGATGATCTGTTTTGTTTTCCAGGAAGCATTTGGGTAAGTAATTTAAATTTTTTTTATATCTGAAATAGTATTTGGAATATTTTTTGTATATAGCATTTAGGCTATTTTGATAGAAATGTGGTTATAAGAGTTTATCTTGAAAATCACCGGGTAGTGGTCTGAACTGAGTGGAGCAATAGATTTTAAATGGGAGATGTGGCAGAATGATTTTTTTTTAGATGCTTGGATTTCAATTTTCTTTTGGTGGCAAAATTAACTAAATGTTTTACATTTTTATTGTTTTGACTGCAATGCCACATTGTATGTTTACAGTTGAGGTCCCCTAACACCACTATTTTGGAATTTAATTCGAAGATTATTTTTAGATCATTGTTAATTAAAACTTTTATTTGGTGGAAGAGAAACAAACACGAACATTACATTGTTTACAACAAGGTCTTCAATAGATAAGAGCTGAGGGATCAGACGATAGCGGTGTTTAATATCATTATTTACCAACAGTATGACATCTCCTCCTCTTAAATGGTCTCGGTCTGGTATTTTGATTTTATCTGAATTTCAGTCAGGGTTTTAGACATACCTATAATGTGTGGGTTGTTTATGTATAAGAAAGACTTGAGTTCAAGTATCTTATTTCTAATCGATTGTGTGTTCAAAGTTAAACAGTTTAATTTATAGTTGGTGTTCATATCCAAATTATTGAATAATGAGCAATGAATATTTTTTGTTTGTTTATATTTAATGATAGTATAAATGTCCACCAGTTTCCAGTTTTGTAATTGTATAGGTCTAATTTCATCTCAACATTTTTGACTGAAAAATAATTGCTGTTTGTAATTTGAGACTTAGGGTGCTGTTATGCTAGCAGAGTATTGTTAATACATTGTTATCAGTTTGAAAGTTACATGTTTTAGTTAGCTGAACTATGCTTTTAAATATGTTTTGTGAGCGTTCATAGTAGTTTTCATACCATGTTGAGTTATGGGAGATTTTACACAATCTTAGAATTTCCTAATGGAATTTGATGTAGTCTAATGTGAGTAACTTCATATAACTATTATATACATATTTAATTAACAGACATTTGTTTTTATTAAGTTTTTTTCTTCTATTTAAATACTAACATTACAACTTCGATTATTAAAAACATTTTACTCATAACATCTTCTGCTGTGTTTATCATTGATTGACATTATTCTTTTTATTTTAGAATTATGATACCTATTTTAATGGAATTAAATTTTTTTTTGATTTATTTAAAAAAAATCCATCAATGAAGATGGTTTAGGAAGTGTTGGGAAGTCACCAGTCACCAGGCCTGCAAATTAGAGATTCTGGATAGGATAGGATTTTTACTTACTTTAATTTCTGCATGTTTTTTATTAACTGGGCATTTTATGTAATATTAGTGAAGGGGCCCTAAACAGTTTTACACAGGAGTCAAGTTTTCAGTTGGATCATATATATACTCATAAGAGGTATTATACTTATTCTCCATTAACGATTAAAGGTAACTGGTGATTTTGGTTAAGGCAGATAGGGTCGAAAAACTGATTGAAATCGATTGAGACTGTTTTCAAAAAAGGAGGAAGTTTGAGTTTGAACTAGTTCTAGAGGTTTCGCTAGTTTGCAAAGAATGGAGATGGGGAGTAGTCACTTGGAGTAATGGGGCTGGACATTTTATTTAGGGGGTGGTTATTATTTGTTTCCATGATAGTGGAATATATAATTCTTCAGAGTTATAAATGTGAAGTAGGGAATAAAGTATAGCAGGGATACAGAGCTTGATGAGTTTAGCTAGGATACTTAGTTAGGGATTACATGATAGCAGAAATTAGATTGGTGGGTAGTATTAGAGGAAAAAAAGAAATTGTAAGGGTTCAAATTATGGTTTTTAAGTATTAAAGAAGGAATTGGTACTTGTGAGGATGATAAGAAAGCGAAATGGGAGTTGAGATTGCCACGGGAAATGTGACACTGGATGGGTGGAAATATTTTTACTTGCCATATCGATTGACGAACTGGGTGCTGTTCTGGACCTGTTTAAAATAACATCCATTTTCAGCTGTTTTGTACAGGTAAATGTCCTTCCAGCGAGGATGGATTTCAAGGGGCCATGCTTGTCCAGAATGAATAAAATGTTGGAAACGGGGAAGTCGATTATTGTTGAAGGAATGGAAGGAGGAAATTGTGTCCCAATCAACGATGTCAAGATCTGGTTGAAGGGTTTCAAAGGAGAGTGAGTTGGTATTGTGGTAGGTGGTATATCAGGGAGCATAAACAGTGAAACAAAGGTTGTATGATAGTGCTATCAGATCATCGGAGGATAAAAATGGTACCGGTAAATGAAAGAAAGATTATTATTATAATGATATAAGAAAACATCAAACAGACAAGGTGTCGGGGCGTGTAGTGGGGTGAGTGGGAAAACATGGAGTGATAGGAAGGTCGCTGAGGAATCTTTTGTCTACAGAGGGTGAGAGATCAAAATTAAAATCACCAGTTAGAGGATTACCTGATTGAAATAGCAGAAATTCATAAAAACTGTGGTAAAAAGGTACTAGAGGCAGGGTAAATGTCATCATAGAGTAGTTTGGGAATTTACTGTAAGGTCAAGAGACCAAGATAACACCAATCCAATGGAAAAAGCACCTTGAGATCACCAAAGCCTCATGGGTCAGGTCATATCTATAGCTTGGTCTCCTACAAAGATTCTGGTGGCGATGGCTTCACAATTGTTCTGTAATAAAGCCTCAATTTGGTTGAATGAAGAACTCACAGTTGTTTGAAGATGAATCCAGGAAGTGGAAAACCCATCCTGTAGAATGGAACTTTTAGACATGATATAAATAAGATAAATACAGAGTGGTATGATATCAATTCATATGGAACAGCGCACCACCTTGAAGAGGAACAAAATATTTCCTGTCAGTCCCTGACAGGTTAATGGCAAGAAATGTCTCCCCAAACTATGGTAGAACACTTCCAGTAAAGCATATAATCTTTATTATTTGCCCTATATGGAAGGTTTAGTCATTCAAGATCTCCAGAACAGCTAAGTAAGTGGCTGGGCACCCTATGTAGGACCAAGAATCCACACTCGCCTCTCAAATAGGCAGAGGATGATTGGACTACAAGAAGCAATGGGCTTACGTTTTCTCCTCAGAAATGGGATTCCACCCCCATAAAGAAATGTTTTTTAATAAGTATATATTTTCATAACTATCAACCGCACTTTTTGGACAATTAAGTAATCAAAGATAGGTTTATGAAAGCATTAACTCTCCATTTTATTAAAAAATTGAGATAATTAATATCTGGTTATTTAATCAGCTTATGTAGAAAACATTTAGGCTTTTAACAATTAAAATAAATTATCAATAAAATGTTACATAAGAATTGATAGAATGACATAAATTTTAAATATAATCAAATGATTAATAAAAATAAAATAATAATAAAAACAGATACAAGAAAAACTCACATTATTTCTTTGCTTGCAATTTTCGACTTCTGTACTTAATGAAGATAATTCACCATTTTTTTCATTTATGTCATTTCGTAACTTATTGATGTTTCCTTGAAGTTCATCAATTTTATTTTCCATTTTTTCTTTTAAAGCAACATTTTCTTTAGAACTTTCCTGAGCACAATTAGCTAGTTTTTTGTTATCAATATTAATCCTTATCAATTCCTGGTTTAATTCATTTAGACTAGCATTACTTTTGTCCAATTCTGAATTCAAATGTTTTATTAAATTTTCTTTTTCTACTAATCTAATAAAACAAAAGAAAGTTATGTAAAATATGAAAACACAGAATTAAAAAGTTTAACGTTTATTATTAAATAGTCCCAAATTTGGGCGACGGCTTCGTAAAAATAATCATTTAAAATTAAAAATGTTTTCAAACCTTTTTATACAACAAAAACTAAAGCAGACTAGAAATAGTAAATAATAAACACTTGACCATTAAAGTAGTAAGTCCACTCTTGAACAAATATCAAGCTGATAAGTTAAACAATAATTATGTGGGATATTAAGACATAGTGTGTAGCCTCAATACAAAATTTAATATGCTCGAGAGTTAATCACCAGGAAACCTTTGAAAATACTGAATTTGTAAATGTATACAAGGAGTAGGAGGTTGAGTTCATTAAATTTATAGTGGGAGGGAAAGGAAAATATTTTAATGTGAAATTTAAATGTAATCAATCAATCACAATGTAGCTTTATTGAACACTTATAAGCTGAATAATAACAATTACTGGGATTTTTCCCCCATTCAATACCTGCAGTGGTTGCTGGCTTCTCAGCAATTAAATTCTTGTAAACTAATATTTTGTTGCCAACTCCACTGGCTAGCACAAGTTTCTTTTCAAGACAACCTATCTTGCTTGGAATGACTCTAATTTTAAAAAGGTGATAAGGAAGGTAGTACGGGTACATAAATATGGAAGGAAGGTTGGGATCTTTATCAACTATCTGTTCTGTTTCCCATTCTTTCCATCTTCTCAGACTAATCTTCTGATTTTATATTGGACAAAGTCTGAATAAGTTTGGACTTTTGGAAAGACACAGAAAGAGCTGGTCGTTCCCTGAGCATCCTATTTTAGCATATCTGTTATCTATCAAATTTCCAAAGAGGCCTGCAACCCTACATTAACACTTAAGTCAGTAATATTTATAATGTAATACAATGTACTTAATTCCAAATAGGTTTGTAAATCTTACATGATACTTTTTTTTATGAATTAGAGGGGATCAACCTTCCCTATTGTTACAACCCTAAAGACACATATAGGTGAATATTTAGATTCTCCTGTGACAATCCTAAGCGTTTTAAGCATTATCAATGAAGTTAGTTGTTGCCTTGAAAGCATTATAAATGAGTTCTTGTCCATTTCCACTAAACGTCTAATGTTCTACTTTTAGGTTGGATTCAAGAAGTGATTATTGGGGCCCCTCTTAATTACAGTAGACTTCTTCAAAGGGTTAATTTGTTTCTTTGCCTAATTTGCGATCACCCTGATTGTTTCACCAATTACAGCCTTTTATCAAACTGCATTTCTAAATATGTAGGCTCTTTTTGTTTAATACTTATTCCTCGATATTCAATTACAAATGATACTTCATAGGTAGGCACCTGACAAACAAACAGTGAATGTAGAACCGATCTGTGATCAGATTAATGAGGTCAGAGATATTGAGATGGGAGACCAGACCACCGAAATAGTCATGATTTGATGAGGAAATGCTCATCTGAGTATATTACATGTTTGCTGCACAGAACCAAGACAATTAACAAAACATATTGAAGGAGGCCAGAACTCACCATCGAATTGATGCAATGCATTCAAATTATATGCAAATGAAATTTTATTACAAAGACAAGTTCTCTTAGAAGAGTATGTAATAGTTGGTTCAAATAAAATTCAATTAGAGATGTGTTTGTTTTTCATGATGTCAATAAAGCTTATTTTAAGGTTCTCTAATCCTTATATTATATCATGAACTTCTGGAAACTTTACATTTCAGGATTTAAACAATAATGAACTTCAATAACCTGAAGTACTAAACTTAACAACTATGTCAAACTGCTTTTCTGCATAGAACTGGGCTGTATGAAACTGGACCAACAATCTATTTCTGGCATTATTTCCTCATTTCACATTATATCTAGCTTTGTTTCCAATCTGAATGTGTAAGCGACACATTCTTCAATGGTCTCTTATTCATTCTGTTTCTTACGTTATTTTCAATAATGAGTATGATGTGTCAAAAGTTTAATAACCTCTATAAGAAAATTATGGTTACTATATAGTTAGTTATTAGTATGTAAGTTGCATAATTTTTCTGGTCTCAAAATTTACTAATAAAATTGAAAGATTAAATTATATTTAGGAATTTTATTCGTACTTCTTAATATAATCAATAGTTGATTCAGTGGCTGTCCATCCAATCTGTCCAGCGCCTAGGATTTACCACTTACAATTCTATTTATTATTTATAATTTAACTTTAAGTGTTTCACCTATCCCTCTCGCACTTCTACCAAAAGCAGTTAACCCCTCTGAGGTCAAATATCTTCTGAAAAAATTACCTTACCGAAAATCTCCCAGATATGGTTTTACTCCTCGAATTCTCCAACAACTTCCTCCTAAAGCCATAATCTTCCTAACCTACATATATAATTGCATTATCAAAACGACCCACTTCCCTCTCCTCTGGAAACATTTCATTATAGTCCTATTCACCATAGGTTCATAAAATTCCATAATAACCTATCCAACCACCCTAATCCCCTAGCACAGTCATTGCACTGCACCACTCATCCCTATAATCTTCCTCGGAGACTAATATGGCAGTGGCCTTGTGACCTGCTATAAATACGTGACAGTGGGAGTCCAGGCAATGGTCAGTTTCTCCAATCATGTCCTGAGCGTCAGTGGCTCTCACGCTTTTGGTCAGCCTCCGCTAGCTCTTATCCAGTGACACGGCTGACGGAGGAGTGTGGGGGACTTCCCAGGACTCCGCTTACTCCTTCGCACGTGAGGGAGGTCTCTGGGCTGTTTGAAAATACTGTATGAATGATCGAGTGAATGAAAATTTTAAATATGGTATGAATGAGATCATTTATCACAATTACTTATTGCCCAATGACGCAGATTGTAATTTTATCATAATAAAGTTGTTTTGGTATCAGTTTAATTTTAAGTGTTAGCACTTGTTTACACACTGTCCTTGACTATGTGCTAGTACTCAGAAAAAAAAACCAAAAAAACATTCGGATTAGAAAGACAGGGCAGGGATAATAACTGTAGCTGTGTTTATTTTATGTACTAACCCCTTTTCTTTTCTAACAAACTATTCTATTATCAAGTTACTACCTTAATTAATTAATTAATTATTTCAAATGGAACATTGTTTATAGTGAAAAAAAGAAGAGGAGGATAATGGTTCTTCGAATAAATAATGATCATCCGCAGAAAATTATTTATCACAAAAAATCTATGAATACAGAGTGCTGGGGGAATAAATTAATGAGAAAAAAAATGGTGAATTAGGAAATCCTATAATCATCAAGGTCAATTGGTCACATGTGCTAGTTTGCAAATGTTAAGGGATTACTGGACTGATAAAAAAAGTGATAATAAAAACCAAGAAGAAAAATATGTAGTCTCATGGAGTTAAAAAAAAATTCCTATCAAACGATGCCATTGTATGCGGTGCGTTAAAAAAATAACCAAACAACAGTCAGACATAACATTGTGTACATAAGAAACAGAACTCTGATAAGAAAAAGTAACCTCTAGCTACAATTTAATCCATGGACTATTCCAAATATCTTGACAATATCCAAGCCAGGAAATATTAATGGTAATGTTCATTTCTTTATCTTTTTTAGTATTAATTAATTTGAAGTGATACAATATGTGAGTATTAAACAATTGTTTTACATTTGGTGAAATATTGTTTTAAAATGAAAAAAAAGAGTTATTTATTTCTTGAGATTATAACCAGATTTTTATCATCTAGTTGTGTAAATGTTGCCTGAAAATAGGCTAATTAAGTCTGAAACATTACCAGAAGAGATGAGTAGTGAATAAAGATATTTTGTAAAGAGGGATATTGTGGACAACTTTTTTTAAAAATAACTAATGTGGATATTAACACACTGCATTTGGTCTTGGTCACATAGGATCTTCAAACAATCTGCAATGGTTAATTTCTAAGCTGTATTTATTTTCTGAAGGTATGACTGAATGATTTTTTGTTGTTTTGGGATGAGTGACTTACTGATACTAAGTAAAACTGAGAGCTAAACTCAGTAAAAACTTCACCAAGACACACAAAGATCAACATAAACTAGAGATTCCATCATCTAAACAATCCTCCAGTCCACTCTAAGGCTATACTGTCATTTTGTGCCAAAAAGTGAACACAATCCCTAACATACTACACATTTCCAACTGATTTTTTTTTTTTTATCTAATATTGACAAAAAAAGTCAAGAAAATAAAGTTTTTAATAATATTCAATAGTGTTTACCTTGAAGAGTAATATAACACTTACACAGCTATTCCATAAAGATTTCTCTGGGACTTATTCCAAAAGTGGAAGTATTAAGATGTTGGAACGTATATCTAATGAGGAGGATAATGAGTATATATAGCAATATATAGCAAGCAAGTGATCAGTTGATTTAAGTTCCATTATTTTTTGTAACAAAACACCTATGTGGGTTTGAAGGAATCCACTGGGTCAGACATTCTAAAAACAACTTTTGTGTATGCTTTTAAGGTTGAACATGCTCCTGTCTGACTTTGTCTTGACCTTTGAATTCTCGATAGTACAGTACATTTTACATGGAATTGTTTTCTCTTATGCTATAGCAACTGCCAGTGCAGCTATGCAGTGTTGTTCAACCCATTAATGTTTGCCAGAACGTATTCATTGCGTCTCATCAATTTACATGGAAGTAGTAAAAGTAAGTTTATAGCAAATAAATTTAATTAAAATTAAGAAGCATAAAATAAAACATTGAATTCCAACATAACTATAATGTTGTAAATAACTAATCCATCAATAACCAACATATTCAAACTTAAGTCAACCATCACAAAATTAACTTAATGGAATGCTTTTACTTTGAAGTTTCTATAATAAACTCCTGGACAAAATTGCACTTCACTTTGTATTTTATCTTCGTTTCTTTACATCCTCATTAGAATTAAATGGAATTGCTCTAGCCAGCACTATTATTAGTATTAATGGAGTCAGGATTAGAGATAATCCTCTAATATAATCTTTGTTGAGAGAATCAATGAATGGCTCAGTATGAGGTACACTTCCAACTGTGTCTTATTGTGTCCCTTTCAGTAATTAAGTGATTAATTTTTTTTTCATTTTTCCATTGTTTTTTGAAAGTTCTTTTTGAGTTTGAGTTTTCTGGAGCTTTCATATCAATAGGTCTGAAGAAATCACAGTTAGAAGCACTAGCACTCTTAGAAGCCTTAAGACAGAGGTTCCAGATAAGTCTTCAGCTTCAAAATAAACTTCATTCGGACAGAAATGTGTTGGTTTCAGACTTAACAATAAGACGACGCCCCCACGAAGCGAATCTGACCTGCACATGCCCTGCAACTAGTCCACTTCTCACCAGACAGCATCGAGTAGCCAGATTTGAATATTCACAGAAGTATGCAAATTAGACAATCGCTGACTGGAGAGTGATTTTGTTCAGTGATGAGTCAAGGTTTGCCTAACATTCTCCAGTGGGTTGGACAAGGGTGCTAAGATGACCTAGAGAGCGTTTCCTGCTGACAACATTTCTCCAAGAGTAGCGTTTGGAGGTGACTGTAATGGTATGGGCTAGCGCAAGTTTGGAAGCCCACACAGAGCTGCATATAGTAAACGTTGGCTCACTGACTGAAGAGTGGTATGTGACGGACATCCTGGAACAATGTGTAATGCCATATGCACCATCTATTGGTGAAAATTTTCTTTATCTCCAAGACAACACAAGACCAGATACAGCTGCTTTAAATATATAATTAATCTTCTGCCCCTTCCTGCAAGAAGTCTGGACCTCAATTGGATAGAGCACGAGTGGCGTATCAGAGCTCGGAATCATGCACCAACCACACTTCTTGAACTTAAAAACGCATTATTGGAAGAATGGGAGAACATTCCTCAGGAGGACATTTCCCATGTCTTCCGGTCAATGTCGAGACAAACATTCAGGCAGAAAGCGAGAGATCAGGCGGGCTTTAGAAGGACCTTTTAAGAATTTTTGAAAAATAACAGGGAATTAGACCAACTGGTGGATTTTTAATTATATCACTCTTTGGAAAATATGATTATTCTAAGAAAGTTCATCCATATGGTCAAAGTGAAGACATTAATGGGATCAATTGCCTGTCAAAACCACTGTCGTGTTAACAACCACTAGTGTTTGAAACATCCTCAGTGAGATTTTCAGACCTAGTCAGTTGGACATTTTCTTTGTGATGATGATGTGATGACTTGAAAGCAGTGAAGTTCATAAAGATAGGAATACTGTGATGAGAAGATCAAGTTATAAGCAGAATTGACAGTGAGATTCCATAGATGACAAAATAGTTCTTGCTGGTCTACCCCAGGCTTGTTAGAGGAGGCTTAGATTCACTGACAGGTTGTTTTGCTGAATATATATGTGCAATAGACAGATAAAACTGTGGGGATCCCTGGATAGAACCACAATTGGGCCCGTCAGCCCTTTTTTTTTAACCCCTATATTTTTATTACTGCTCCTTTTGAAACCTCTCTGAAGTCCAGGTTCAATGTATGTATCTGATATATTTTATTTCAAATAGACAAAAATTGATTTAAAACTTACAAATATTCATATTTTAAAGGATCATGTTTTTCATCAAAAACATTTCCATTATTCTGAACCTTTTGAAGTTCCACTAATTCCATTGCTTTTGAATCAACTTCTCCTTTCAAACTTTTAATTTCACAGCGACACAGTGATATCTAAAAAAAAGTTAAATATTATTTTTAATTGAAAAGTATCGAAAAAAATATACATAAAACTTTAAAGGCAAACAGAAGATGAATATAGATTTTGAACATGAGTTAAATCCTATCCTACTAACAGGTAATGTTAAATTCTAAGATAGTGGTTGCAACATTTTCATGTCATGCAATATTTTAACACTGGACCAGGATGTAGAAAATCTTGCAAAGATAAGTTGTATATGTGAAGCAGGGAAGGAACTATAGTCGGGATGCTCGGTTTGATCAGCTTAGTGGGGGCTATCAGCCTAGGGCCTCCTAGGAAAGGAGGCGATTAGGTCAGAAAACAGTACAGTATGTAAGAGATTATTAAATTAAAAGAAGGAGAATTAAGAGTTAGGGAAGATGTTAAGATCATATGGAAGATTTGTCAAATTAAAATTAACTACCATGGGAGAGTTTTTAGAGGAGATTAAATTGGGTGCGGCAATCAGGTGCAGCTGCAAATGGTCGTACTTCATACAAGCAATTTTAGATGAGATTCTGAAGAGATTTAAAGGAAAACTTGTTTTCAGCATGTGCAAATTAATGTCCTTTTGGCTGAGAATTATTATTATTACTATAGTACTATCGTCTATATTAATTGGAATTATATATATAAATTATATAAAAAAGGATCAAAGGGAACATCGGGAATGGGAATACAAGAAAGCAAGAAGTAAATAGCTTGAAAATAGTCACAAGAAAGATAGCTAAAAATGAGAAGACTAAGTATATAGTCTGGTAGAACTTACATACTGTAGTAGGAAGTAATATAAAATAATTTGAGTATCAACAGAATATAGTATAGGCCAAAATTAAATAAGAACTAGAAACTAAAATTAGAAAAACTAGAATCTAACATTATAAAAATAACCAAATGTTTGGAGACATAAGCAAAATGGGTAGCAAAAGGAAAGAATAAGGAAAGGCCAATTAGAAAAGGAGCTAAAGTAAATGTTGCAACTACACAAAAAATAATCCCATCTCTATAAAACATAAGTGTCATTAAAAAATTAACAAGTAGGTAATAATTAAGTTTTGTATCATATTGAGCTGGGTATCAAATAATAGATCTTGACATCATTAAATTTAATTCACTACATGTTAGATATAAAGGCATGACATACATAGTAGTTGCACTTGAAGCCCTTACGATGCTAAAAATAAAACACACCCCATGAAAAATAATGAAGGGTCATTATTTAATCAATTACTTGGTAATAAAAAATAAATATTTTCCTACTGCACTGAGAAGGGTATCAAGTACTGATTAATAGTGTGTAATATGTATCAGGACTTTGGTATACTATAATTATAAAGTCATTAAAACTATCTTCTATAAATTTATTTTAATAGCCATAACAAAATCTCTAATTGAGTGTTAAATCATACTCACCTAATTTTTTATTTTTTTTTTAAATTTAATTTCTAAATAATTATAATTCCAATAAATATTTCAACTTTATTCATCAATTATTTCACAAAATTGTTTAATTTATTTTTTATCTAACTCTCTGTTCTTTGTCTGTATCTTTACCTCATTAATTAGTTGTTCTCTATCTTTTCTTAGATCTTCATTTTCCAATTTTACTGTTTCTAGAACTGAGTTCAAGGAATCCACCTGCTGCTTTGTTTCATTAAACAATTTTTCATTTTGTTTTACCTGAAACAAAAATCATTTCAAATAAATTCTATCAGTTCAAGTAATTGAAAATATAAATAATGTTCAAGTACTATATTGTAAAAAATAAATATAATCACTAACAAACATCAATTATAAAAATAAACCACTATTATATTAGACCACTCTGTAGTCAGTCTGTTTTGATGAACATACAGAAGTGTAAGATATAAAAATCTACCCAACAACTGGGTACATCATATCCATCAACTGAAAAATGCATTGATTACTGGAGTATTAATTTTTAGATGTGTTATTGACTCCACGATTTTAAATAATGATTAGCCAAAGAAAAAATATCTTGACAGTGCTGGGCGGGCCACAAACCTTTCCAATCTGCGGTATGGTTATTCTATCCCAGCGTGAACGACTGTAAATATTAATTCTTTGGTTAGGCTCTCGACCTTAAGTTCACACCATTGATTGGTGGGGTGGGTTCAGACTGAGGAGATAAATCATGTCCATTAATTTAACTTTTCAGATAGTTACTTTGCTAGCTTTACAAGTATAATATTATATATTTCACATTTATGTCATTTTTATATTATTAATTTTTAGTTGCGGTATTGAGTCCACTATTTTTAAAAGTCTAGCGAAAGAGAGTTAGTATTAACAGTCTGTGCAAGGATAGCTCAAAGGAAGAATATCCAATCAGAGACTAGGGAGGAAGTGGGATCGAGCCCCAGCCCTGTGCAGATGATTGTTTTTAGGCTAATAATTAATGGAGGGGGGGGAAGCAACCAAATTTTGATTCTAATATAAAATAAAATAATATTTAAAATATAGTCTATTGCGATCCAGTCGTTAGCCATCTTTCAGCCTGTTAGTTGATACCTAACCACCACTTTAATGATGAGGAATGGTTGTAAAAAAAAATCCTACACCTCAACTTTGACTTCTTAAAAATTATGAAAACAGTGGACCATGGATCGAAACCTACATTAAATATTTTATACGAATAAAAGTGTATTTTAATAATTAATTTATTATGATATATCCCAGGTCACAGAAAAAAAAGCTTTTTTAATAATTTATTGTAATTATTTTTGCTGAAAACACTGGTACTTTGAGGAGTTTTACAAAACAGGAGGCAAAGCTCAGCTTATTCTGTAACTGACCTCAACTTTACATTTACATGGACTAAAAGCTTATTAAACAAAGAAGTTTTTTTAAAAGTGGGGAATCTGTATGATCTGTATCAATCTGAAACAAAACATTTGCGGCTTTGCTGTGGAAGATAACAGTATGGTACAAAGAAAAAAAAAATCTAAAAGTCAGCCCCACTGGTGTAATATGAGGTTTTAATAGTTTCATACACTATACAATTCTTGATCTTAAGTAATTTCTGAGCTGTGACTTGTGAAATAAGAAATAATACAAGTTAGGAACTGGGATCAACTTTTACTTCATTTTTATTTCTTTATTTTTTACTGCAATTATATTGTAACCAAAACACACACAGCATAATTAAGGATGTAATGAATACCTTTGAAATTTAGATCAATTTTTTACGATCAGAATGATAGAACACATAGACGGATAAAAACAATTTCCCTGCACCAGTTTTAAAGTAGAGCCTCTCCTTTCGGGGTCAACAACTAACAACAATATGTATATCTTCATTAACAAGGAATAATAAATAATAATGGGGTCAACAACTAACAACAATCTGTGTATCTTCATTAACAAGGAATAATAATAAGTGTTAACTTATAATTTTAATAACAAAATATAAATTGTTAACACTCAAAGCACGGTCTTAGCCTGTCTGCTTGCTAATAAAAAATACAAAGGAAGGAAAAAAGCTTTGATGTAACAACAAAACATAATTGTGCTATTCAAGTAATTTACCTGGTCTTTCATCAGATTCACAGATTTTTCTGAGTCTCTAATTCTGTCTTGACAGTCCTGTAGTAGTTAAAAACACAGAAAAATTACTAAATAATGCAGACATTTATTTGAGCTATTGTAAATATAATCTTAAACTAAACCTGCCTTATGAGATTTCAATTCTTCTTCTAAGTTTTCAACTGCTGATTTAAGTGTTATGTTATCATTTTCAACAGCATTTAACTGAGCATTTAATAAGCTTAGTTGCTTGTTTAAGCCTGCTACTACCTTGAACATATTGTATATACATTAATTAACAAAGATTCAAAAAACTAATGTAGGCAATATTGAATAATTTAAATTAAATTCATTTTAAAATTGTATTGCTTCATAAGATTTATCATCGGAATCCCCAGAGATTGACGCATATTCCACTGGAACACCAACTTAGCATGGTAATACTCGTTCTGCCCATCAACAATATTTTTGTGGATCCTTTTTCCCCACTGCAATCTTCACAAAAAAAAAGAAAGTTTACTTGTATTACCTCCTTAAATTCAAGCCCTCCTCTAAATATATTGAAGTGTCAAAAAATTTAATTATATCGATTTATTTATAATGCTGTTCTTTTAATAATTAAAATTCAGGTTGGGTTCTCCTCAGGCATATATGTTCTCCTAAGCATCTAGGCCTCCTTCCTCATCAGCAGCTTTTACCAAAATAGACGTATATAACCTTATATTCCCCACTTCCATGAAGTTCTTATCATGGTCTCTCCCTATTGGTCCGTTCTTATCAATGCCATAGGTAGTGGGAGACATGAACTCAATTTTAAAGTTATATTCGGCATATGGCCATTACCAAGACTCTCTGTTTAATCAAACTTTATCCATTTAATCAGCTTTAATAATTTTGTTTTATCATATTAATTATAAATTCACCATAACGTAACACTACAATTTATCTAAACAATATAAAATCCTGCCTATTTGATCTATTCTCTATTTCTCATAGAGCAGTGTAAATCTATTTATCTATGACAGATAATCTCCTATCTTTCAAATCTTGACTCTTCCATTTCCTTATTATCTCTCAATGAGGACTATACATAAGATTTTATGTTAACAAATTTTTTTGTTAAAGTCCCACTATTATTAGCTATACCACATATTTCTAATTTAAATAAGAAAATATTTTAATATTATGCCTTAACAATGGCAAACTAGCTCTCATAACAGGAGACAGGAATTTCTAGAAAAAGTGATCAAGTTCAATTAACTCTGTCAATAATCAAGAAGAAGTGAAAAAAGTGTAGTAAGAATGTGTTCTTGAAACAACTTATTGATTTATCTGTATAATTTCTTTATTTTCTTCTTTAATGACATAGAGGTCAATAATTGAACTTGTTCACTGGTTTAAGAAATCCTGTTTCTTGCCTGCAAATTATGTTAAATTTACGTTGCAAAATCATTAGGCAAAGCGGTTTTCTTGAGCAAACATTAAATAATCAATTTCCATAATCAGGTTGGTTGGTGTACAAAACATTTGACTGATTACTTCTACTAAAAATATGTACAGCAATTTGTTAAGTAGTTCAAGATGCTTATATATCTTCATAGCTTAGAACGGCATGGATAATAATGTTTGATTCTGCTGTATAAGCCTGAGAAGATGATGGAGATATAATACTATTATTATAATTATAGTTATATGATGAGAGTCAGTAATTGCTGTCTTAGGAATACAGTCAGGTAAGCATGTAAGATAGGCATCTGCTCTCCTTGTGCTTACCAGTACTATGATTCCCTGGGTAAGAAGGAACACATCTTATATTGGACGAAACCCACCAGTGTAGATTAGCATCTTGTTTGACTGGTTCCAAATTAAAAATGGATCAAACTTCTACAT
The DNA here is from genome assembly GCA_930367205.1 of Acanthosoma haemorrhoidale. Taxonomy (NCBI): domain Eukaryota; kingdom Metazoa; phylum Arthropoda; class Insecta; order Hemiptera; family Acanthosomatidae; genus Acanthosoma; species Acanthosoma haemorrhoidale. Next base: position 87,504,326 of record OV884009.1, on the reverse strand, counting down.
TTCAGTAAGCCTAAAGGTATTAAGTCAAAAAGGCTATAAAAGACATTAAAAAATATGCTATTGTAAGAACCCTTTAACTTATTTTTTTCAGTGAATTGTTAATCACCGACTCTTTTAGTAAGACAAAATTAAAAATAATCACAATGATAAGAGAGTAGTAATTTGATTATATTACAACTAGCAGTTTCCTTCATTGTGCTATACTTACTTCATGTTGTTGATCATTATCTTGTTTTGTTAAGTGTTTTACTTTAGTTAATTCTTGGCTAAGTTGTTCTTGCAACTACAGAAAAAACAATTGAATATTAATATTCATAAATAAAATAATTGATATCTATAAATTAAGGTTAAGCACGGCAACGGACACCGAAATACAATCCCTTTGATCTGATCTTACCAACCCATGCTAGCTAGTAAATGGTTTCTTCCCAGGAAGTGTTAACACTATGGCTCCAGGGATTCTAAAATATATGAGTTTCGTTGTTTTGTTTTTATTTATTTCTGTTTCAAATATAAAGAAACTTGGATATGGAGTTTTAATGTTTATTTAGAATGAGTATAAATGTTGTTCTAAAATTATAATTTTTATCTGGTTATTAAATGGAAATTCGTGACATAACACCTCAATCAGGGTTAAGACTGACTGAGATCACCACAGTAGTTGGTGGACGACGCTGAAATTCTAGGAAGTCACTTATCAACCTTAATCCTTGACCTAAATACACAAGAAAACTTCTTGTTCAAGTGTTATATCAGGGGGAATACCCTAAGAGTTTTAGCAAGTTGCAAGAGAAACGGGTGGGTTTCATGATGACGGGAAGCATTCAGATCAAAGGGGGAGGGAAGTCCTGAAAACAACACTTTCCAAACAAATTGAGAAATAACATACAAAAACTTTGCAACAACATTTTAAACAGTTAGATTTAATTAAAATAGAGTAAATTTTATTTTAATTTGAATCCAGGGTTGAAAGCATGTTTGTGTTATTTTCAAAAGTACAGAGAAATAAGCCCTAGGGTAAATCCCCAGGAAAAATCACAGTCAGATATCAGAGGAACACACACAAAGAACACCTTAAAGATGTTACACTGAAGGAGGACTGACCTGTTTAGGTGGAGATAGTTCAGGTTACTTTAAAAGAATCACATGTTGCAAGTATTCCATGTTTGACCCAGCTAGCCCATATAGCTCATTTATAAGAACCAGGAACCACCACTAGAAGATTGTAGTTTATGCAAGTTAAACTGCTTTTAATGGATCCAAATTAATTAGTATTGAAGCTAGTAAATAACAATTAGTAATTTAAAAGACATTGCCAAAGCACATAGGTTGGAAATAAAATTAGAGCATTGTATATTGTTTGTTGTTAAGAATTTGTGAAAATAAACCCTATTTAAGAAAAAAAAATCGAAGATTTTATGAAAATTCCCTTTTATTTAATAATAATAATAAATATATATATATTATCATGGTTATATAATTACATATATCTTGGTTTTCCTTCATTTTTAAAACACTTAGATGTTATTGTTATGCCACCGAAACCCAATTACTTCCGATTTTGTTATAACTGCACACATTAACATACCAATGATCTCAATACTATTACTTCCTATCTCCTCATTTAGAACTACACTCACTTGAGTTATAATACAACTGCAATCTATTGAGTCTACAGAACAACTAAACTACTTACATGTATCAACTGACACTCTAGCCAATCAATAATTAATCTATGACCCAGAGGATTCTCTTCTGCCATGTTCTTCCCAATCCTTCTATCATTTATCGCCTTAGATATATAATGACAATTCTTCATTTAGTTAAATGTTATTAATTATAATTATAAAATTAAACATATATAGATACACATCATAGGGCTGTTAAGATTACATCAAATTTTTGTTTTTTATATGAATTGTTAGACAATATATAAATATTAATTCTGAGGAAGACATATTGTTTTAATGGTAAAAAACAAGAATCACTTGAAAATGAATAAGCCTATGACAAAATAATTGTTCAAAATAAGTCTTTACAAATATAACTAAGCATTGTGCTTATCTTTCGTCATTTATTTATTTCTTCTGATTCATGCACCAAAACCCCAATTCATAAAATAATAAGAAAAAACTTTCAGTAAAAACAACATATATCGAGAAAACTTTATATTTGGACGTGTTCAAGGGAGGCCGCTATGGCCCAAAGGAGTACAAGATACCAGAACCGTAGCAGAAACATGTGCGAGCATTTACTTTTGTCTATATTGTTTCGAATGTATATATATTTAATCAACATTACATGAATATATAATCAAAAATATTTATGTATTTCACAAGATAAATAATTATTTTAAATTCTATGTGGCACTCAACCAGTTAAAGAAATCCATTTTTTTTTTTAAATCAATGCAAAACCTGCCATTTGAGAATAGCAAACACAATCTTATAGGAACCTCAACCATACCCTAATAAAATAAATTATCAAATTTACCAAAGAATAAGAAATTTTTGATGAGGAACTTATTATTAAAAATTAGTAGTCAGTTTAACACTAAAAGCAAAGTATGTTAAACTTTGTAAATTATTTTGAATAAAAAAATAAATAAAGGAGAGAATAAATATTTTTAAAAGTTTTTTTTTGAAAATTTCAAAGTTTATTTGGAATCTGGACAAATCAAATAATGTGTTTTCTAATTCTTAGAATTACTGACATCCCTACACCAGTTTCACCAACCAAAACCTTGTTTTCCTACTTTCGACCTTCTTATCCTCAATAAATGACATATTTTGTGAATATATCAGATTCCTATCTTTCTACAAGTTTTTATTTTATTTTATACCGATAGTAGATCATACATAATATTTGTATTATATTATATTATTCAAAAAAAAATAATTTTTTTAATGAATAGTGCCTTCCTTTATCTCTTTTGAACCCCTTGGATTTAGCTTTCCACTTAGCATATTAGTAGGGGTGACATGCAATGTTTTTGATTACAAGTAGTTCTGTTAACCAGACATGCTAACACCTGATACAGAAAAAAATGCATGTTTCTCAAATTAATAGCAAACTAAAGTTAGAAGTATTTTAAAGGCAGTATACAGGAAAAACAGTTTTTATACATATCTTAGACCAGCATTATTTAGGAAATATTAAAAATAAGAATCTTAACCAAATAAGTTAATACTTATATAAACAATGAATTAAAAATTAGTGACATAAATAATATGTAATATATAATGACAAGATATTTATAAAACTACAATACAATTAAACATAAGCACACAATATATATTCATACTAGTGCATACCTCTTCCTTATCCTTGGAAACACTGTTAAATTTAGAAGATAGATCACTATTCTCATAAATCAAATCATCCTTTTCTTTTTGCAATTTATCAATAGCATCTTTCAGAGAAGCAATAGTGCTTTTGTCTAAAACAATTTTGATAACATCATGCAGTAAAATTATAATTATATGATATAAATGCAATTATAAAATGAATGAAAAAGTAAACTTTATCCTGGGACATAAATCCTCTAATAATTCCAAAAATGTTAAAAAATCTAGGTCAACAGCTATGGAAGGAGATAAAGGTAGCGGTCAAATAGTTTTAGGGTGGATATGGAATCTCTACAGTTTGTTCGCAAAGAGAATGCCATAGAAATTTGTCACAAGTTCAAAGATAAGTGACGTCGGTACACAATGAGTTAGTAAGGCGGGTGGGGGTAAGAAGTAGGGGAATGTTGGATAGTCGTGCAATGTTGTGGATAGGCATTCTCTTGGAAAACGGACCGTAGTAATGTTCATTCCAGGTTATTGATTGACCTAGAATCAGACTGATAAGATTGACAGATAAGGAGATTTGGATGGGTCAGGACTTACCATAAAAATTAGCTAGGTCTGGAGAGGGTAGGCAAAGAATTTGCAGTTTATGGTAATTGATTTGGACTTAAATTAGTACGGAATGAAAAAACCTAGTTATGCTGAGCTTAATGAGATTGACTGGGATACCATAATGGCTTATAGATTGGATGTGGGATTTTATGATCGTGGAAATTAATTCAGTGGGTATTATATGGGAGAAAAATAAATTGTTGGGATCATATATTGTTTAGAATAGAATAGAACAAAAATTTTACTCAGGGACAAAGGCCCCCAATGAACAAAATAGATTATAAAAAAAAATTTATTATATAAATTATTATATAATGTTCAGATAAAAAAAATATCTGACAAATAAAAATAACTATCATATTATAAAAAAAATTATAAAATAAAATAAAATATTGCTTAACTGCATTTAGTAAATAATATATAGTCTTAGATGGATTCACATATAAGAAACAAAAACAAAATTTGCAGAAGTCTGTACAATACAATTAGACATTAAATTAATACAAAACAAAAAAAGTAGTATACAAGCTATATAGTTGTGTATAGTACAGACTAGTCTTGCCATAAGTTCTGTTAGAAGGAACAATTTGGAAAAATCAAACACAGATTGAATTTTGACAGTGAAATTTATTTTTATAACACATCTTACTTAATGATTAAATTGTTCAAAATGGCCACCTCTGGCCCACAGGCTTGTCGTCTGCGGGGCCAGTCGTCTATTGCAGTACACAGTACTTCTTGTGGAAAATTGTCAACTGATTTCATTTTTCAGGCTCTCCAAACTAGTGTGTCCCCTGTGGTAAGCCATTAACTCCAGATGTGATCAAAGTTGGAAATCCAGAGGGTTTGAAACGGGGCTGGTCAAGGGCCAGTCAAAAGCCTTAATGAACTCAGGGATCTTCTCCTCCAACCAACACCAAGTTGGTCAATCCTTATGTTCAGGGGCTGAATCTTGCTAGAAAACCTAGTGTTATCCAGCATAGAGAAGCACCTGAATGCTTCACTATGCACTCCAGAATATCTTCCTTGTAGTTCCTTTTGATGCCATGTTCGCAAAAATGGAGTTTTGTGGTACAATCAAAGTGTACCCCCCACCAAACTATACCTAATGATGATGGTGGGCTCATTCCAACCTTCTAATCTTCACTTGACCTTCCTGGGAGTTGTGTGCATACACTTTGTCATTCTGACAATTAAATTTTTCTTCAATGTTGAAATTTTTTTCATCTGAAAACAATATCTTGTGATGACAAACATCAGTTTACTTGCTTAGCAATGCCTTTACTCTTTCTTCTCTAATCTTTCTAAGTGAAGCAGTGAGCCTTGGAGTTACAAGGGACGAGAAGAAACATCCAAACCGAATCACAGGCAGGTATGGCTAATAGTTTGAGATTTTGGGTATGGAATACCATTGTATTTTCAATCTTGAAGAATGTTTGGCATGTGGTGGAAGAAGAAAGAAGAATAGAATAACGATTCTATAATAATAATAATGATTCCCTTCAACCAGTCTTCGAGTACCACCAAGAGAATCCTTAACGACACACAGCCATAGTCATAGTGCGGGAAAATGAGGGAGGATACAAGGAGTTTTGACGTGTGGGCTGGAGGAACAGATGGCAAGAGGGACAGAATAGGTTAAGGGTACCTATTGACCAACGGAAAGTTAGGGAGATATGTTGGTTCCAGGAGAGGGTTTGGTCTGGGTTTTTGCTGCATTTAACCTTAGTGTATTCAGGTTTGATCAGGCACAGATCTGATCTAGGTCACTCTGAATCTTGGTAAACACAACAAATAAATCGGAGGGAGGAAGGATAGATAGATTTAAGAGTCGTCAGCATAAAGGTGATGGGAACAATGGCGAATAGAGTTAGGGAGATCAATTAAGTAACAACTACAAAGAAGGTGAGAAATGATCAATCCATGGGCTATGTCCGTGGAAAGTCAGGGAAGCCAGAAGGGGTTGATTAAGGATAGTAACTACTTGTGAATGGTTTGAGATAAATGATTGAAATCGAAGCTGACAGAGCTATTTATTTAGAAGGTTAATGATTTTAACTTGGAAACAAGGATTGAGTGGTCTATGGTATCAAACACTTATGAGAAATCTAGGAGAACTAGAACCGTTAGTTTTTGTAGATCAATAGTGACATGAATTGTACTAGTGATCTAGGTAGTGCAGATTGTGTAGAAGAATAATTGGGACGAAAACCAGATTGGAAAGGATCGAGAAATTTGGGCTGTTGAAGGAAATTGGAGATTTAGTGCACCCTCTTAAAAAAATTACCAATCCCTCTCATCCAAACGATTTCCTTCCAATCTCCATTCTTATCTCTTATCTCTCCAAACCCTTCAAAAGACTGATGCAATCACAAATCTCTTGCTTCCTAGAAAAATCTAAACTCATAAATCCCCTCGAGTCCAGTAAATTTTGATTATTCCACCCAGTCAGCTTTAATCAAAATTACCAATGACAGTTATGGATAGCAAAAAAGTAGCTGGCCTAATACTTCCCGATTTATCTAAAGCTTTTGACCACTATATTTTCAAACTTGAATCATTAACTTTTCCCAATAGTTCACTATTATGGTTCTACTCATTCCTCTTTAATCATAACCAAGTTGTCAGTTAATCATCTACCATCTTGGGCATTAACTACAACTTCAGGTATTGCCTAAGGGTCCAGTATATCTCCTACACTTTTCAATGCTTACATAAACGATCTTCCCAGTACCATAACCACTGCTGATACCATCAATATGCTGAACTAGCTATCCTTCTCTCCCTGGGAAAACCCATTCGTGTTTTACGAAATTCAAGAACACCTTAATAGTATCAGTGCTTAGGATAGTAACAAACTAAGGGTAAGCACTGAAAAGTTAATGACTATTGTCATAGGTTCCAGTTCACTTCTCAAATCCCTCCTTGTTTTGCCACCTTTAATGTTGGTCCTATCTTCTTTCGCAAATCCCAAAATAACCTAGGCATTTTTTTAAACCAAACTCTATCCTGGAAACCACAGCTAGAACCTGACACCATTCTCAGAAACCTTCTGTTTCTAAAAGATGAAAATATTATTATTAATCTTAATATTCATATAGTCTGAGGGAGATTTGCCATTTACATCCTCAGCTTTTTTCTGCTGCAATATATGGAGTTCCGAGTCAACTGCAACCCATTTAGTTTGTTTCACAAAGGAGCCTGGTAGGCAGGTCCAGCAATTATCTCCAGCAGCCTACTATGGCAGTTGCTGCCCTACCAAGGTTAAAAATAAATACAATTATCCAGATTAATAAGAGACTTTGGTAAAATAGATAATCAGAAATCAATACATGTTATGGGGGCTAAGGGTTTCACTAAATGTCCTTTCACCAACCAGGTTCGGAAGTTAAATAAACATTCTAAACCCTAAAAATAAAAATAATTAAAACCTTAAAGGAAACTGCATTAATTTAAAAAATAAGAATAAACCTGTATCATTAATAAAATAAAAATTAAAATAAATGTTCTTCAAAAAAATTAATTAAACCTATTAAAAAATTAAATTAAATACTAAACTCAAAAAAATGTTAATCACCACTTCTAAATCAAAATCTAATACTGTCCACAAAATCTAATAAAGGGCTGCCATCATTTTTTTTTTTAAATTATGTGCTACACAAAAATAAGACCCAAATAAAAATAAAATAAAGAATTCAGAGTAATATGGACCTGAAACGAATTTTTAGAAACCTCTATAACATTATTTCTCCAATGTATTCAACAATAATTTTGTTATGATAGGGGAATAAGGAAAATATCACAACAGCCCTCAGTGTCTGCTGTGTAAAGAAGGAGAATATATAACTTCTGAGCATATCTTAACTGATTGAAGATGCTAAAGCCAATGTTCTTAACAACCAAGGACAAATGTATATTGGGCTGCCTGCAAATATCTGGTAGATATGAATCTGATGTAGGAAAAAAGATAATAAAACATTAATTTCACTTTCTTTACAGCAAATTATCATTTAATGTTTTAACCGAATACCCTACAAGCCCCAAAATTAGTGCCGAGCCTAGAAGGGGGTCCTTGATGTGCTGCCCTCTACTAAGTGCTACGTGAACTAGATTCAGGTGATTCCTAACTCCCATAGTAATTGATTCCAATGAAAGGTTCTTATTGATAATTAATAAATGAACTAAAACCCCAAAAGTTTACAAAAAAAAAATCCTGAATTTCCTCCACAAGTTATAACTAATTAATTGTCTTATACAAAAATTTGAGTAGGGCATTAAATAGGGCCTAATCCCAAATACCCTACCTGCAATACTAATACTCCTAGAGGATTTACCATATATTCATGGCCACAACCATGATTGGCCCCAACAATATTCAATGATAATAACTTTACCTGAAGCATTTTCTGTCCTTAAATCTTTGAGTTTTCCCTGCAAGCTTGATGTTACTTGTTTTTCATTTTTCAGGGATGTATCTGACTCTATCAACTGTTTTTTTAGTTTTGTTGTAGAATCCTGACGCCCCTAGAACAAAATAATATCAGTATTAATCCAAACATTGACCAATCAAGACATACATAGTTCCTCCTAATCTCATTGTATCTTTCTCTTCCTATAAATTTATCAGCTATTTATTATTTTTTGAGCAGCTCATTATGATGGTTTTCTTTTCTTTTATTTATACCAGGCCTCTTTACAAATAATGCACTAGCTGTTATAATGCAATGCGCCTCTTTGCCGAGTTTCGGCTGTTGAACGCCTCTACAACAAATGTAGGAAAAATTGAAAAATGCATCTCTCACTTAAAGAAAAAATTAGAAAATAAATTTGGTGGGTGTGACGTTCTCGGGTTCCAATTGAAAAGCCTATAGTTTGGATGCTGAGGCATCATTCCCAAAAATCAAAAGTGAGAAATTTAACAAGATTAAAATCAATAAGAGCAATGGTTGTTTTAGACTTATTTGGTATAATTTATCATCACCTATTTAGATTGTCATCTGTCTTTGTTTTATTTCAATTTTTTATAATACTTAACACATTTTATACTGTATCTCTATATACTAATACTTCCCTGTTGATAGTGAAGACTACTGACATTATCTTATTATATTTCATTTCTATTTTCAAGTGAATTAATATGTTTTATTGCTATTTTATATATCTTATTATATTTGTATATTTATTTATTATAGTTGTATATTAATGTTAATAGCGATAATTACACCTCAGCAGAGTATCCTTTGTAATTAGCAATTCATTGAATTTGAGCAGTCGCATTTATTTTGTAATAATTTTTGAAGTGAAGTGCCTTTCTCTGTAAGTTCCTGTGATTTTGAACATTGGTCATATGTGAGTGGGATCCAAATCAATTAATCTTAATATTTCTTTATTGAGTTTTTTTTGCCCATAATGTCAGATTTATCTCGGAGATCTTTGATGGATTTCTAGTGAGAGATTAGAGAACAGGGAAGAAAGTTTTATTTGAAACTGTCCTTTATTTAGAGGTATGTGCTAGGGATTGATAGAGACTAGTCGATTTGGGAGAATTTATTTATCATGTATTTATTTATTTTGTAAGCCATTAACACTTTCACTGATTCTAGGATTGTTTATTATAAACAAATATAAAAATGACTGCTTCATTGTTATTGTAAAAGCGAGCTACTTTACTAATTATAATTAGTTGTCAATCTTTATTCTGTAAGCACAATAGAACCTCACTAACTGAACCCTCCGGATATTTCGATTATCTCTTGGCCCCCACTGTGTACTCAATATTCTCAGAATCCTGGGTGACTGAACTGGTGAGAGTTCATGATGAGAATTTTTCCAAACTTTCAGTTTTATTTCAAAATTGGTCTTGTGAAGTTGAGCCTAAATTATAATATAATCGCCAATACAACATTGGCATTGGCAAGCAAAAAGAAAACGAATTCAGGATATAAACCATCCAAAAAATACCTGACCATTTATTATTGCTTTGTTGTGTAGCAATGTGAGTGGGTATCATAAAACATCATATGTAAAACAAATAAAAATAAAAATAAAATGTTTAGCTGACTCCATCGAGGGTCAAGGCCACGTAGTTGTTTAAGTTATATATCATTTTGTTTAATTCATTTATAAATTATCATGACTCATGTAATAAAGACTTTCAATAAAAAAAATGTATTAGTCTTATTTCTGGTTAATACAACCTTTTAGCTGTTCCAACCTACCCCATGGCCTCATCGAGGTCGGATTAGCGAGGTTCTACTGTATTTGAAAAATCTATAACAATCTAAAGTCAGTAAAGTTTAGATATAAACTTTTAAAATTACTGAATCAAATATTATGGGTTTTTTTTACGGTGGACTTTCTTAACAATGCATTTAAATTAGTTATAATATTTATCCTAAGATATTATGCTTTTTAATTGTTGCCATTATCTGTCATTTTGTTTGTCATTTGTTACTAGTTTAGTTTTGGTTTACCTGTCATTTTTAATTTTGTACTTATTAACCCGTGATGAGTGATAAGACTTTAATCAGTAATATATCTACTACTTTTCTATATAAAATTCCATACTAAATAAAATATAGCACCTAAATGATTTGTTTCTGTTGCGTTATTTTCAGAATATTAATGGTTATAACTTAGTCATTAACACAATGTTGTTTTGCTAATTTTTCTGAAACTTTACTGTAACTATAATTTGTACATGTATTTTTTTAAATGTATAATAGTTCAGCTTACTTCTTATTAAATTAATAATATCTGTTATAAATTATTAAGGGTTTCATTGTTTTCTGTTATAAGGAATATATATTCACACCACAATCAACACAATGGGTTTACAAGGGGAGGGTCTACTTACTGACTCATTGCAAATGCTCACCTTTCATGTTTCTGTAACAGTTGTGGCATATAATATAATTACATTAAAATTCATTCAGCAGAATTTATTTTGTATCAATTGGCACAGACGTCTTAAACACGAACCCAGAGAGGTTTTTGAGATAAGGCATATGGAGACTAATGTTTTATAGGTTTTATTACATACATCACCTTAATCACTTGTCAAGTTCAGGGTTTATCAATGGAAATTAACTTCTCAAATATGTGTACCACCAGAGGCTGAAACAATACCACTAACCATGCCCCCCCCCCTGTTTAACCCTCTACTAACCTCCCATGTGACCTGTTTCAATTTCTTCCACCCCATTATAATGCCAGTAAACTGACTACCAAAGGAAATTTCTAAGAACAGATTGTCTAATTTGGGACTAAGACTATCCTTCAAGATCAGCCAAGTAGGTTCATCAAGGTAGTTTTCCTCTCAGCTGCTGCTCTTAATGATAGGTCTCGTTCACCGTGCTTAGCTAGTAAAGGTAGTACTGGTCAAGTGCTTGCGGTTCACCACCATGCCAGTAAAACATAAGCATCCTGCTCTTACAGGCTGGAGTAGATACAGGAATCCCTTTTCACCTGGTCACAAGACAGGCAATTGCCAATGCTAACAGAGGTAGCACGAATGAATTTTTTTCTAGTTTCCAAATAATTAAATCACATTTGCCTAATCATCATCAGAGCATCAAAGATTTTTTTTTAATTCAGTAACTGGTATAACATACCATTAAGAGCATGGATTACAAATTGACATACATATATTTGTACACTAATGTTTAACTTTAGTACAGATATTTGGATTGCTTTTTTGTTATTTAATGTTTTAAGGACTAAGAAACCTTAATTTTTTTCTCCTGAACCCCTAGAAATCATTAGTGCAAATATTATTATGTACTGAGTATATTAAATGAAAATAGCTCCCTGTACTGCATCAGAGCTACAAGAGATATGTATGCACCTTTGTTTATTATGCCATTGACACTACTACCATTGTTATCTGTTACCATTTGTTACCTAAAAAAATTGCTACCTGTGTCTGGAGATTTTTATTAAAATTCCCCCTTTTATAGGATCCCGGGTTAAATAGTTAATAGGAGTCTACTTTAATATTATAATTACTTCAAATTACACTAATTGCAATACATACGGAATCCAACTTCTTGACTTTTAACCAATCGGATGTTTCATCTTCACACGAATTTAATAACACATCTATAACAACCTGAATCTCCGTGCGAGTGAGTACAGCTTTATTTATAACAGTCAAAACTGAATTCACATTTATGTCTTGTTTGTCAGTACCTAAAATAAATAGAAAATTATTAAACTTAAATGAAAAAAACAAATAAAAAAACTTGAATACAATTAAAATATGGTACGCACTAGTAGATTTACGAAAAGATGACATATCAGTTTGCTTCTTCTTTTCACACTTTGTTTCAATTCTAATTTTTTTATCAGTGTCCTTCACAGGAGCTTCAATGGGAATTTCTGATTCAGAAGATTTTTCTAACAATTTTACCTTTACTTTTTTATCACTGATTTTTTTAAAATTAGGTTCATTGATCAAATCAAAAGTTGAATCAATATCAATGTCTTTTTCAACAGAGCTTGAAGGTTGAATCTTAGGTTTTATTGTATTTTTCGCAGCATCCAATGACTCAATGTTTTGCAGTGGATTTTCATTAATGGGTACCTGAAATAAAATAAAAAATAATTTAATAATCAGTTATTATAAAAAAGACAATAACCATAAATTGTATATTCAAATATGATTACTAAAATGACATATTTTAAAGTATAATTACACAGGTAACAATTTAATTAACTCCTAATACATTCAAAAATGTATGCATTAAAAAAATTATAGGTTTAACAGTTACATTTATCATAGATATACTAAAGAACAATTAACTTAATGTGGGAAAATTCATGAATTAGCTCATCTAAATACTAATAAGACCCATTTTTCTCCTCGTCCATAAATAGGCCTTCCAATATTTAATGGCTGAGACATAATATGCCTGTTCAATTATTTAACTTAAAAAGAAAATAGTATTTAATAAGGAACAAAAATAAGTACTGTAACCGTATTCATAAAGAACAATTATCAATATTCTTTATGAAATATTTCACTTCTCTAATAGCAACAAAAGAAGCTTGTATGGCAAGGCACTAAGCCATGTCAACCCAATTGATAAATAATACCAATCATGATCACACCATAATTATTTTAGACAATAGGCAGTACATGCCTCAGAAACAATTTTCATCATCTATCTACATGAACATCTAGATGTCATGATATGTCTATGATCACAGTTGACAGTTAATTGATACATCTAAGCCTAAATATATGGTTTCAGATAAAAAAAGCAAGGTTAAGAGAAACTGTAGCAATCAACAATTACAAGTTTCAAAAGGTAAGCCAATTTAAATATCTAGGTTGTAAAATGATTATCTCTCTGCTTTAGAGATATTTATGTGATGTCCAACAATCCGTTAAATATACCCCTTCCTTAATAAGTCAAGGGCTGAACACATGAAATTGTTGAATTTCTGCAATTCCTTACAAATCAAATAAATGTTTTTGAGAGGAGACTTCTTCCCTTTCTACCTTTTTTTCCGAAATAGAGGTATCACAGGTTCTAAATGGGAATCTGGATTTTATGAGGATGGAGTAAAAACACACCAGAGCCTGTGAAGCCTTTGTATTGAAATAACTGAAGATATATACGCACAGTATATTTTGAATTGCTACTAATAAACCAATGGTGCACCACTAAAGATCTTACAAGGACAGTAGGACTTCATACCCCTACTCCCCCCCCCAAAAAAGATATATATATGTAATGAAAGTGATCTCTCTTTCATTTGAATTTGCCGTGCTGCTTCCACAGGCCCCCACCAGATGGAGCAGCAGTTATCAGATAGAGAAGGTTATGTGAGATAACAGAACATGTAAACAGTGTGTAAAATAAAATAGTGTAAATAGAGAATTGATAGTTAGAAACTGTAATTGACGTTTCTTTGTTTACAGGTAAGATTGTGTAAATCAATATTAATAATTGTTATAATATAATATATAGTGAATAAAATTGCTAACTTTGTTTACAGAGAAACTGATTTCAGTTTATTCACCCCACCTTCAATAATTGTCTTACAAAACGACAATAGGAGTTACAATGGCGAAAAGACTGCAATTCACCATTAACTTTGTGGGATCACCGAAGGATAAGAAGACAAATGTTCTCTCAATTACCACAATTAAGACAGAGGAAAATGAAGAATATGTGTTGCCCCTAGAGAAAAGCTTTATGAGTGATCATGAAGAATTGACTAAGACACTTATTTATAAAAGATTGAGGAACAGTTTTACTCAAAGAGGTCAACAGAAGAGTGTGTGGATTACATTAACCGAGAAAATGAAAACAATATATTTTGATGAAGAAGGTAATGTAATGTTTGATAATTTATATTTAGAACAAGTAGTGAATAAAGATAAGATGGTTGAATCCACACAAAATAAAGAGAATGAGCTAAATTTAAAACATATAGCAGAGAAGTTCATGGTTGAGAAGTTTACATGTAAACACTCAAATGCTAAACAGTGGGTAGAGATGTTTGAGAAAGAATGTAGAAGATGTGGAATCAATGCAGACAGTAATAAGATTGAGATATTAAGGTTGTTTTTGGAAAAGTCATGCTTAGACTGGTACTCAGCAACCCTAACAATATTAACAATGGACTCTGTGTGGTCTGAGTGGAAAGAAAAATTTTTGGAAACTTTTGAAGACCAAGGATGGAGTACAGGAATGCATGCTATATCATATAGGTTTAAAGAAGGTCTACTGATGGAATACGCCATGAAAAAAGAGAAATTATTGTTAGATATGGATGAGAATATTAGTTCACAGACTTTAGTGATGCTTATAGCTGCAGGCTTACCTGAGTTCATTAGAAATAAGTTAGATAAGGAAAAATGTGAGAATTCGACCAAATTACTTCATGAAATTAGAAAATGTGAGGGTCTAGCGAACAAAAATAATTTTATGAAAAAGAAAGATGAAAAACTTTTTAGTAAAAATAAATTTCAAGAAAAAAAGGCATCAGATATCATCCAGAAGCTTCATGCTGGTTTAAAAAGAGAGAAAAATATGAAACTAGAATACTGGGAAGCAACTCAGTATTAGAAGTAGATCTAAATACAGAACAAAAAAACGAATAATCACACCATTGATTAAAGTAAAAATATTATTAGAAGAGAAGTTACAGGTAAATGGGACATATGATCCAGGATCCCAAGTCTCTCTAATAAATACAAAATTAATTAAGATAAAGAAAAAAACAGAAGATGTTAATAAGATATATTTAAAAACAGTCAATGGTGTGACACAAACAAAAGGTTTAGTAACCATAAAAGTGAAAATTTTTGACATAGAAAAATATGTTGATGTGTTCATTGTAGAGAGAGATGATTTTGAAGATTTTCTTATAGGATTAGATATTATCAAAAAATTTAGATTAATTCAAAATGAGAATCTACAAATATTACAGAAGAAAGAAGATGAAACAGGAAATACTGAGAAAAAGAAAGAAAAAAATGAAGAAGTTAAAGTGAATTTTAATGAACATATCGAAGAAGACGGGTTCAAAATAAAATTAGATCACTTAGATAATATGAGAAAGATTACGATAGAAAGACTGATAGAAAAGTACAGTACAGTATTTGCCAGGAACAAATATGATGTGGGCACGGTTAAGGATTACGAAGCTAGAATTGACTTACTGGTGGACAGATTCTGCAGCAAAAGGCCGTATAGATGCACTATAGCAGATAAGAAGGAAATAGAAGATCAGGTGGCAAAATTATTACAAAATGATTTAATTGAAGAGTCTTATAGTCCATTCGCAGCCCCCGTAACCTTAGCATTCAAAAGAGATGAAAACAAGCGATCAAGATTATGTATAGATTTTCGTGAATTGAACAAACTAGTTATACCACAAGCTCAACCATTCCCATTAATAGATGATTTAATAATACAAACAAGAAACTGCAAATACTTCACCACACTAGATATAAATTCCGCTTTTTGGTCAATTCCATTACGCATTGAAGATAGACAGAAAACAGGATTTGTCACACAAGAAGGGCACTTCCAATGGACATGCCTACCCTATGGTTTAAAGACATCACCAGCTATTTTCCAAAGAATTTTATCCAACATCTTAAGAAAGCACAATTTAAAAGACTTTTCAGAAAATTATATAGATGACATCTTAATTTTTTCGAAATCATTCACAGAACATATAGAACATATAGAAAAGTAATAAAAGCAATAGTCAATGAAGGTTTCCGATTAAAATTTAAAAAATGTACATTTGCAGCAGAATCAGCAAAATACCTTGGACACATAATACAACACAATACAGTAAGACCAATAAAGGACAACTTAATTTCAATAAAAAACTTTCCAACTCCAAAAACCCAAAAGAACATCAGACAATTTTTAGGAAAAATTAATTTTTATCACGAGTATATACCAAAAAGCTCGATGTTGCTAGATCCACTGCATAAATTATTAAGGAAAAATGAAAAATTCTTATGGACGGAAGAGTGTGAAAAATCCTTTGCAGAAGTAAAGAAATTGCTATGTTCCCAACCAGTGTTAGAAATATTTGATAATGATTTACCAATAAGAATTTATACAGATGCATCTCTAGAAGGTATTGGTGCAGTTTTGAAACAAGTACAAAACAATGGAAAAGAAAAGCCAGTAGCATACTTTTCAAAAAAGTTAAGCGAACCGCAAAAAAGGAAAAAAGCAATTTATTTAGAGTGTTTGGCAATCAAAGAGGCATTAAAATATTGGCAATACTGGTTAATTGGAAGAAAATTCACTGTATTTTCAGATCACAAACCATTAGAAAATTTAAACATAAGAGCAAGAACGGATGAAGAACTTGGTGAATTAACTTACTATTTGTCACAATACAATTTTGAAATTAAATACATTCCGGGAAAGGATAATACCGAAGCAGATAGTTTGAGCAGAAACCCGGTATTAGAACCAATTGAAAATAAAGAAGAAATCCTAAAAATAGTTAATTTGATAAAAATACAAGAAATAAAAAAAGATCAAGAGGAAAATAGAATATTACAAAACACCAAAACAAAATTAATAGAAAAAGATGGAGTGTTCTATAAAAAAGTAAGAAATAAAGAAAAGATAATTTTATCTGAAAACTTAAGTTTAGAATTCATTAAAGAAATACATTCTGAATGGTGCCATATAGGAATTAAACAAATGATGAATAGGGTATGCCCTTATTATACAGCAAAAAATATAACTGCAAATATAAAAAAAGTATGTAAAACCTGTGAAATATGTATTAAAAACAAATCCAGAGGGCAAGAAAAATATGGGCTAATGTCACAACTAGGGCCAGCAACAAAACCATTCGAAATAATGTCAATCGACACTATTGGAGGTTTTGGAGGACAACGATCAACAAAAAGATACCTCCACCTGCTTATTGACCACTTCACAAGATATGCATTCATTTCAACATCAAAAACTCAGAGTGCCACTGACTTCATCAAGTTAGTAAATAATGTGCTGGAAACAGAGAAAATAGGTATAATACTTACAGATCAATACCCAGGAATCAACTCAAGAGAATTCAAAGATTTCCTAAGGGAAAAGGAGGTTCGATTGATATTTACAGCAGTTAATGCACCCTTTTCCAATGGTTTAAATGAGAGACTAAACCAAACTCTAGTCAATAAAATCAGATGTAAAATGAACGAAAAAGGGAAGAAAAGAGCCTGGACAACAGTCGCTAAAGAATGTGTGGATAAATATAATGAAACAGAACATACAGTAACTGGTTTTCCACCCAAGTATTTATTGGATGGCACAGATACTAGCATTTTACCTGAAGAATTAAAAAAAAGAAACAATAAAGAAAACTGGATGAATGACAGTAAATTAGCCTTAGAAAGAACAAAAAAGTCTCATGAATACAACAAGAAAATATTTGATAAATCAAGAAAACATTGGGAATTTAACACAGGAGATACAGTATATATAGAAAATGGCAACAAATTGAACAGGAATAAACTAGATGAATTAAAAATTGGTCCCTTTGAAATAACAGAAAAGATATCAAATTCAATATATAAAATAAATACCGGAAGAGGAAAGCAAGAAACTGGATTCTTTCACATAACAAAATTACTTCCGATATTACCAGACTGAAAATTTTCAAAGAATTTTCACCTCAGAGAGGGGAGATGTAATGAAAGTGATCTCTCTTTCATTTGAATTTGCCGTGCTGCTTCCACAGGCCCCCACCAGATGGAGCAGCAGTTATCAGATAGAGAAGGTTATGTGAGATAACAGAACATGTAAACAGTGTGTAAAATAAAATAGTGTAAATCAATATTAATAATTGTTATAATATAATATATAGTGAATAAAATTGCTAACTTTGTTTACAGAGAAACTGATTTCAGTTTATTCACCCCACCTTCAATAATTGTCTTACATATATATATACAATAAACTTGTATATATATACAAAAAAGATATATATATATATATCTTGAGATGCAGATAAAAATATTCTGAAAATTATCACATAAAAAGAAGATGAAGATCTATTATAAAATGAACTATTATTTAATTATATTTTATTATGGGTGCTCATACTTTTTCTGTTCATGAATCCATTTGAGAAACATTTACCAGAAGATTACAGATTCCACGCAGAAAGAAACTTGGGGACACCGGGGCCAAGTTGATCAAATCAGGAAAATGGTGCACGAGGATGATCATGTTCATACAGAAAACTGTAGCCACACTCAGAACAGACTAATTGAATGGAATCAACCCAGCTCAACTCGGCATAGAAGGAAGAATGATAGGGATGGGCTTCAAATTACATTGTAAGAGTCTGAATCTCACACCCCACAGTCTGGTGGCCTGAGGAAAATCTCCTTAGAGCCAAGAATAGAAAAGGGCATCACACTTTGGACACCCACCTTCTCACCGCAGGATTTTAAAAATCCTAAATCTTACTTTAGGCTGTTATAAGAAAACTATATTATGTATCACCTTTTTTTTTTTTTTTTTTTTTTGTGAACATCCTGCTATGAATTTATGTGAAAGAATTACACATGAAAAATAAACGTAAATCAAACCCTTTTCTCATCTATGGTCCCCCCTAAAATATTAGTCGTCTCACATCAAAATTGGTTTTACTAATTCCTTGATCAGTATCTTTATTAGTATATTTAACAATAACATTTTGTTATAAAAATAATACTGTTTAGTATGACTATCCTACCTCCTTTGGAGTGTCTTGATTATCATGTTCTTGGGGATCTTCTGAATATTCATCAGCTGTATCTGATTTCTTTTCTTTTGCTTTTTTAATATTTTTTTTTGTTTTTTTTTGTTTACTTTTGTCTGAATTACTGCGAGATTGATCTATATATTCTTTAATTAGTTTTCGCCTATTTGCTCTTGCTTCATCAAACGAATCTTCCTTAATTGAGTAGAAAGATAATACCCCGTACACAATTAACGAAGCCAGAATTGAAAACACACCACAAAAGATTCCTGTTTGCATATCCATTGTCATCCTGTGAACATTTAAAAATATACAAATTAACGTTGCCAATTAAGAATGAACAAAATTAATAACATAAAATATTAATTAATTAATAGATGAAAACGTACCATAATCCACAAATTTGACATAATAATTAACTCATAGGCCAAGACTTAGTGAAAATAGAATATATTATTTTTACTTATCAATATACATATATGTTATATGTATAATAAAAACAGGATCATTTATAATGGTACAATATATAACTTAATGGATGAATTTGTTGAGATATCGGCTGATGAAAGAGAAATGTTATAATTTTCATCAAATTTATAAATGGATGTTTCGACATACTGTCTGCATCAGGTCATAGTATGTGTTGGTTAGAGCTTCTGACTTTCAAAGACCTATTAGAGAACTGGGCCTGATGAAGGCATACATAATGTGCCAAAACATCCATTAATGAATTTGAAGAAAATCCAACATCTCTCGTTCATCAACCTACACTGATATCCCAGCAAATTCATCCACCCAGTTATGTATTCATGACTGACCATAGTTATGAACCCCCAGTATGATGTCAACTTTATTCTGGGTGACCAACCCCTAATCAACTATGGCTGGAAAAGGAAGATAATTTATAAATAAGCAAGCCCTCCTTACTACCAAGCTTGTACATTGAACACAAATCCTAATTATAAAAAACATAATGCAAACAAACTATTATGACTTCCTTTGAATAATTTGTGTAAAAGCTCACAGTTTGGGACTTTGGTTGGAAATTTGTTATCTGTTTAATAGAAATGGTAACCAACTAAAGGTTATTTCAAGTATTGTTACTTCCCTGCTCATTTAACATTGGCATTATGAATACATGTTCGGCTTCAATCATCCTGTCTGAAGTTGACAGTCCTTTGAACTCATTATCATTAGCTCTCTGAACAATGCTATTAATTTATATTTCTTACAATTTGTTCTCCTCATTGTCACATAATAACACCTATTGCAAGAATTCTCATAAAAACAATGATTAATCTATGGCTAGTGCTATGCCTCTAGATTTTTATTTTCTATCTGTTGATGTTTGTCTGCGGAAAATATTGTTGGGTTGATAAATGTATATTGTATCATGTTCATGTTACAGGTATATTATATGATAGGTGTTTTATAAAGGTTTAAATAGTTTGGATGTGAAATCAAGATTATAAATATTTAAATTAAAAATACTTGTTCTCTTCATGGAAAACCAGGTAGTGTTGGCCCACATTAAAGACAATGTTCAATTGTGCCCACCATCTCCTCCCATTACAAACTCTTGGTCTCCTATCTTGTCTTCCCCCACAATTGTGCAGTGCATGGTGGACTCTCAGAGGAATTTGAATCTCAGGTTAAGACCCCTACAAATACAATAGTTTCCTAAGATTACTATTTGGAATTCCTGAAGTCACATTTCACATCCCTAATCTGAGTTGGGATGGCTGTACCCTTCGGCCCGCCACCAATATTTACATGGATCCTTCTTCTTCAGTACTATCATTAAATAGCCTCCTTACCTTCTAGCCTTGTTCAATTCAAATCAGTGATCAAATATCATAATACTAGATACCACTCATCCAACCTGTTTCTTCCTTCCCTCAAAACTGGTTCCTTTGGGACAATATTGGTGGCCCCCTATCTTTCCTACACTTTAAAAGTCAATTTTACCAGTTCCTTAAATCCCTTAAATTTAAAAATTCATCATCATTATCCTTTTGATTATATATATATATATATATATATATATCTATCTGGAATGAATAAAATTTATTAAAAAAAATATATTGTTATGATATTTTAAAATGGTGATTTTAAATGGTGCTTATATAAAAAATCTCGGAAAAAATTGAGATTGAAGGAAAAGAAGGCATCGGACAGGAGCGGAAGGGGTGAACCTCCTGAGATGGTCGTTCGTAGAGCAGACACAGTTAGAAGAGGTGGCGTACCCAAGCTGGCCCCTGATGGTCCTTTTTCATTTTTCACCAGATGCGACAACAGGACAACTTTACTTTCAATCAGCATGAAGACAAGTCAGAATAAGCATGAGTGATATGAACAACGAGGATACCAACGCGAAGAAGCGCTGGCCAGCATAATACGAAATTATAAGTATGTGATTATGTTTGTATGTCAATTTTTAGCTGTAAATGTTTGTAATAATAAAATCAATATTCCTTTTGCCAAAAGTTTCCTAAAATAATTAACAGAACCCTGAGATAAAGTAAAAGTTTGAATATAAAGTTTTTATAAATAATTAAAATAATGATTATTATTAAGAGTAATAAGAAAATATTAGAATATTATATATATATATAAATTAGGTTGAATATTATTTATAAGCTACCTCAGTGGTGGTAGCTAGCTATGTCTATCTTATTGTTGATTCTTATGGGGCAATGTCCCAGAATTAAGTGTTTTTGTCATTCATTCAACATCAAGAAGGCATAAATTGGATATCAGGGATGTAAGCAGCTATGGTAAAACCCCACCATTAACATAACAGCTACCAAGGTGCTGCCACATCAATATCTGGTCCAGGGCAAGTACAGGTAGCAAATAACTTGTCAAGCAAAATAAAAACCGTGTAAAGCCCACATTTCATCAGTCAGTATGCCAAGTGCAGTCACTACAGAAGTTTGTATTTATTTATTTTTTACACTTCTTTTGCGCGCTATTTGTTTATGAGATGGCTGATTTTTGTGAACAGCACACAGTTGTGAAGTTTTGCTTCCTGCTAGGGAAATGTCCTGGAAGATCGATGATGGACCATCGAAGAAGTGGAGAAATTTGGAGTGACTTGGAGTTCAGTACAGCAAAATTTGAGTGAAGATTTGTGGATGAGAAAGGAGGCTGCAAAATTTGTTACACGACTGCTGAATCCACAGCAAAAACAAAGTCGCTTGAAAGCATACTCTGCTTTGAAGGAAGAGTTCCAAAATGACCCAAACTTTATTTCCAAGGTCAAGTCAATCAAGCCAAAGGAAGCCTCCAAATTCGCCTCATCCCAAAATAGCTCATCAGGTGTGATCAAACATTAAAACAATGCTCATTTGTTTTTTCAATGTGAGAGTAGTTGTCCATTCAGAATTTGTTCCCCCGGGCCATACAGTTAACCAGGCTTACTACCTGGAATATTTAAAAAGATTGCGCAACAGTTTGAGGAGGAAAAGTCCTGATTTGTGGCAGTTGGGAGGGACTGGTGGGTTGTTAACTTCATGATTTTGCTTGGAGTTTATACATTTGAACTTATTTTTATCTACCTACACCCTCTACCGAGTAAATACTCTGTATTAGTTCTAGTCTACTAGGAAACTCAAACAAATATTGCAACAGAAAAGAGCCCTCCACCTATGACCTGGTGTAAGATAGATTAAGTTTCAGTTCATATAGAAAATAAACAAAATGAGAAGGTAATGTAGACTAGACGTTCTGCTATCAAGTCAGGCACTTTTGACATTCAGGATTCCTTTCCATTTGTTAATAAGTCGATTTATTAAGTTTCTTTGCTATAAAATCTCATCACTACTTTCCTTATGTTCTGGACAAAAGATATAATTTATTCCCTAAATAAACAATATGTCCAACCCTACCAATCTGAACAATTATCGCACTATCCCCATCCTTTCCAGTCTCTAAAAGTCCCATGAGTGATAAGTCCAATCCCAAACCTCCACTTCTATCAGAACCAGTCTTAATGCATTTCAATCAGGCTTTAATCGGTTAGTAAAAAAACTAAAACCTTCATTCCATAAATTAAACTCCATAGTTAAGTCTAAATTAAATCGGAGGAGGAATATAATTTTTTCAACTATATAAATAAATTTGATACAAGGGCAGAAGCTTACGGACGGCCATTTAATAGAGTAAAGATTCTCAGATAGTATTGCCCCCAGTATAGTTCAATATCTGAGTTCTTAACTTCGATGAAGATAAAGCCTGATTACTCGCTTAACTCTTTTAAAACATCCCTTAAAACGGAAACCTCAACATTAAAAATTAGCAACAAGTCACCGATATAGTTGTGAAAAAATGTATCAATAAAAAATACCTGGAAAATAGTTTTATTAAATTAAACCTGATCACTTAAAGTACATTATTGTTAAATTAAAAAACAAAAAATGTATGGGGCCTGATAAAATCTCAAAACAAATGACAAAGGCACTTCAAAATTAAGCAATAGTCCACTTTCCTGGAACATCAATATTTCTCTTAGGAAAAAGAGCAAACTTATTATAATCTCTAAGTCAGGTAAAGACCACAGTAATCCCACTAAGTCTGTTTAGTAAAGCAGTTGAGAAACCATAGCTAATAAATTAAATAACTTTTTAGAGGAAAATAACACAAATAGAAATAAATAAGCTTTCTTGTAAATCATTAAACTATATCATCACGGTATGTCTTTCAGGCACAATCACAAAAAAGTTCAATATAAGAAAACATACTGGCACAGTATTTATAGATTTGGAAAAAGTGTTCGACGCAGTGGCACGAAGGTTTAATATATAAATTAGTTCATAATCAAGTAACCAGTTAGTTAATTCAACTTACACATTCTTGCTGGAATGCCATGCCACAAGAATCAGTTTTTACCGTATTTATTCAATGTCTAACTCTATATTAACAATTTTGTCTTCACTGACCAAGTACAATTTCTAGGTCAATGTTCACCGACGATATGAGAATAGTGACATCTTCTAGGCGATGTGACACAATCGCTCAAAGCTGTGAAAAGTCAATAACCAAAGCAAATAAGTTCTTTCACCGTAGCCATTTAAAACTAAATATTGAACAAACAGAAGCAATTCTATTCAAAGCACTCAAAGTTTTCTTGAAAATTGTGAAAAAAGTGTATCAACTATAATTTAGTAAAAAATGTTGTGCATAATGTATCAATGAGGAAAAAGATACATAAAGATATTCATTTTATTTTTTAAGCCCACTAGAAATTAGTATTTTTTTTTGTTTTTGTTTCCAACTACAAATAAGTGGATATTTTAGTTTTAGTTTAGAGGTGCTCTAGCATCAGGCAAATGTAAGTAATGAGCTTTCATAACATAAAATGGCATGAAGCAATTCTCAAAGTCTCTCTCAAAAAAATCAAAATAGGGTTCAATACAATTAGTTCACTTTTGTTAAGATTTTAAAAGATCTTCCATGCCCTTTTAATAAAAATTATATTCTTAGAAATTATGAATTCTAAAAAGAGCACTTTCCAAAGCTTTTTGGTTATAATATGTTTTTCTTGTAAGGAAGGGCCCAGGTATCTATAATGTTGTAGTTGCTAGGCAAGATGTCTGGAGAATAGGATGGATAATGCAAAATCTCATATCCAAGCTCCCACAATTCAAGTGAAATTAAGGTTTCTCTTATATATATGATATAGGATAGGATGCCATGGTGAAAGGATACTTTAAGTTCTAGATTATTTCTAACTAGTGTTTTCAACCATGTGCCAGTCAGTGTAAGGAGTCAGTATAGAGATGATCAGTTGGTGTTTGAGACATTATATAGGTCAGTTGATTTATTAGTTTTAGTAATGTATACTATCAATTGTTGAGAGGACATAAATAGTCAAGATAGTTACAATATAGAAAATATAATATACAAGAAGTCATACAAGCCACTGCCAATGAGTACAATATTTCTTCTATAGCTAAAAATTAATTAAATAACTATCTACTTTACATCATTTTATAAACATGTTTTAAAATTAATTAGTACGCAGAGCTTGTTCCGTTAAAACATAGTTTTAATTTTTATAAACAAATAAAGAACCTATAAAGAATTATTTTATTCCATAACGGGTTACTTGATATATAAATAACTAAATTTAGCATATATAATGTACAATACACCAATAATCTTATTTTTTCAGTGACTTTTATAACTTTATTATGTTTTAACTCAGCCTGCTAAAATATACCTCTTTCAAGGTAGTATTTTTCCCTGAACTACTCTATGGTGGTGAGAGAGGGACAATACTACATAAACAAGTCAGAAATATTACTGCAGCAGAGATCTAAGTACCTTATAAGCAGTAATTGGCAATGCCAGAGGTGCTCGCATAAGATGAAATGTTTCTAAAAATCTGGCTCCACAATCCCGAGTTTTACAAGAATATTCCACAGTTACTCCAAGTTTGGCTGGTCACTACCATTTGCTCGACATAAATATTTCCTAGGATCTTTCCTCTCTCTCTACCTTGTCATATTAACCAAAAACCCACCATGCTTATTAGAACTTCAGCTTAAATCGAAAATCCTCATTTCACTCTCATCAAAGTATTACCCTCACCATGCTGAATTAAATGATCAAATCTTTAATGAAAAAGTTTATTTCCATCAGAATGGTATAATTCAGACTAATGTTTCAGATATTTTACTAATTGGACAGGATTAATATAGTTTAATTATAACATTTACTTCATGTCCTATTTTATGTTAACCTGTTCAATTTTTATTCTAATTTTCTAACTCCTATAATTTGTACTCCAACATTTTACTCTTAAGGAACTATAGTACCAGAATAAAATTAGTTTCACTTTCATTCATACCATTAATATTGTGGAATACTAAACCAATGGTGCACCATTGATTCCTGAGGACTATTAAATCACAAAAGATTGCTGCTGTTAATCAAATAGCTTTAAACGGAAACATTTTCTAGGAATTCATGAAAACATTAATTTTTATATCACTAAACCAAAAGCATTTTTCCTAAGATACTGAATGGCAACTTTTCCAAATTCGGTGAGAATATGTAAATAAATATGAATTATTTGGGTAGAGTCGGGAACAGAAAGGGATCATGACCCCAACATTGAACTTTGAAAGCACTAAACAGTATTTGGGACAAATTTGGTGTGAATCTAATGATAAATACAAATTTAGGGAAGTAATTGGAGTTGGAATTTGTGAGGAAGGAGTGAAATGTAAGTGTTACAACCCCTTCTCGCCTACAATTTGCTTAAGGTGCTAAATTATATCTATTTAAAATTTAGTGGGAATATGTCTTTGGGTTCATATGCCTTAGCAACAGACAACCAATTGAAGGCTCAAAGAGACTAAGTTTCAGCTCTTCAGATCCTGGGTGACTCAAGAGAATGTTGTTTTTCAGATGCTGGTCATCAAGGGAGTGAGTGATAGGGACATGAAATATTCACTCCTAGTATCATAAAATAGCTGAGAGCATAATAGGAAGACTGCTTAAAGAATAGGGATGCCCTATGGATAGAGGAGCCAGATTCCTTTAGGCTTAACCATAAGGTTTTAGATCGAGGAGCAAAAGGTGATTTTAGTAGGTAAAATTCCCACACTGAAAATCCAAACTTCTTAACTTTCGATCATAGATTATATTAAATACATAACTATTTTATATTATATATTAGATGAGAATGGATAATAAAACTCTATGTTGGTGATAAGTTGTAGTAACATACCAACCAATAAAGACATTTGTAACCAAAAATTAAAATGACCAAAGAAGTTTTTGAACACACAAATGACATTTAAGAGGCATTTATTAAGTTCTCTCATGAGCTAAGTGAATTACTGCTTGTTAGTTATATTTTACTTCTACTTCTTAATAGCATAAGAGGTAAGACAAAAAAAAAAAAATGTCCAGGTAAGTAAATGAACAAACATAGAACCATAAAGAAACTTATTAATGTTATTTTAAGAAACAGATATTTCTATAAAATTCACCAATAATGATTCATGACCAAATGATGATTCATTTGTCAAGACACTAAGTATCATTTGATTAACTTTCTAGCGAGATTACTTATACTTATTTTTCAATCTGTAACATGAACTTTTTAAAACTAGATATTATATATTCAAAGTGAGATGAATTGAAAGTCTACTGAAGATAAATCTTGATCATTTTTTACTCATGTAAACAATGACCAAGACACAAAAACAGTAAGTAATAGCACATTGCAAAATAAATAAAATTTTCAATTCATAACCATTAATACTACTGATTCAGTTAATTTAAGGACTTATTTTATATTCACATTACAACTAATTCTTATCCAACAAAAAGAATTTAACATCAGAAAATAATTTTGTGTTAGTATATTACAATTAAAAATAATAATGCAATTTTCTCAAATGACACTGAAACTTACTTATAATGAAATTGACATCTCTAAGTATTTCTTATATAAAAAAAGAAGTTATAGGACTATGTATGAAATATGACGTGGGTAGGTACTGTAATAACTTATAAGTAAATAATATCATAAATAAATAATCCTTTAACAAAATAACAACGTTCATCTATGACAACCGGTTGAATAGTACAGCCACGTATAAATAATAACCTGTTTTTAGGTAAAACAAACAGCGCGATTTTTAAAAAATCGATCTTTGGATTCTAACTATAAAAAGCCTATCGTGGGAATGTATGAAATAAAAAATTCAAACTAAATATTTTAAATAATTAGCACTGATACAAAAAAACGGACAAATGAACGCTATTAAAATATTTTTCCTGAATAAATTGCACCGAGAATAAAAATGAACCCGGTTATTCCGTTAAATGTATTCGACAGTTTAACTACAACTGTAGTTAAACAGTCATAGCCCAGAGCAAATCATAAATAGTTGTAATTGTAATAATAATAGACATACTGAAGTTCAGTTTCTCCAACTTTTTATTTATTTAGTTTAAAGTTAAATTATTCCAAAAAAAATATTGAATCAAAATCTTATGTTTATTATAAACTAATATAAATATATATATTATTAGCTAGGAAAATTAATGGAGTTAGTTATTTTATAATAAACATAAGATAATGATTACACATTTTTTCAAATAAAATTAACTTTAAACTAAATAAATGAAAAGCAAGATAAACTGGACTCCTGTATAGCTATTATTACACTTCCAACTAATTCTGAATGATATATACTCTGGTGGACAAAATTAACCCAACACAATGAAAATTTTTAATTCAGGTATCTCTAACATATTTAATTTAAATGACAGTATAAATAAGTAAGATAACTCCGATTACGGCAATGTTAATACTGGAAATAGTGGAAAACCCCTTGTTTACTGTCTACCATCTATTTGTTCCTCTTATTAATTACAATTCCTGTTTTCAGCAATGAGCTTACATTAGTATCTCTCTTAATGTTATTAGTATAAATCTGGCTGCCTTCACACACTCATGTGCTAGGTATATTTTTTTAACAGTTTTAATTCCTCCAATCAGAAACTTTAGTGAGAGCTATGTTGTAAGGGCTCTTACACTGTGAGGAGAAGGATACATCCAGTGAATGGTCCCCAGGAGGTTTGGTGTTGGCACACAATTGGTCGGGCACTAAGGCGTTCTCATGAGACATGTTCAACCCCCAGAAAGACAGGACAGTGACGACCGAGATTTAAAAACCTAACTGAGGACAACTTTATTCGTAATCAGGCATTAAAACATTGAAGTGTGACTGGAAATGAACTCAGGAGCCTGATTAGGAAAGTAAGCAAAGTTTCCATTTCCAACCAAACAGTGACGAGGAGATTATCTGAAGCATCAATGAGTACTAGACATTCTCTTGCACGGTTCTTTGTTCACTCAAGCTCACAAAAGATTTCTACTTTGATTTTCACAATCATATGTTGATCGGAGTTAGAAAGACTGGAAGCGAGTTATTTTTTCTGATGAAGTGAGAGGGGGTCTAAAGTCATCAGATGGTCAAGCTTTAGTAAAGAGACGCCCTGTAGAAAATACACTGAATAAAGTATGGTCCCACGGGTTTCACTCCAAGGAGGATCACTGATGTTCTAGAAAGAAATTTTATGCATTGCCCGCTCAAAATTAGTGGTGGTGCGAGGGAAGTTCTATATACTCAACGGTACTTGGACGGCACCGTACAAGATCACATAGTACCATTTGCCCTCTAAACCGGAGGAAGATGCGTCATGATTCATGATAATGCCCCAACACATAGAGCTTAATGTGCGAATTGAGTATCTCGAGGAGGTTGGTATCTAGTACCTTGAGTGGCCACCATGTAGCGATGACATAAATCCCACTGATCATGTTTGGGAACAGCTCAAGTGATGTGCGTGCTGCCGTGAATCCTTGCCAGTGAGTTGATTTAGATGAGATAGCGAGACCACCTACTTAGGCACTGCTCTGGATTTCCAGCGACGAGATGGGAGTGTGGAGCTTTAAGATAAGGATTAGGATTCCAGGGAGGTATTGAAGATTTTGACTTGATGGTATGGTTGGCCATATAGAGTAGGATTCTAGCTTTGAGGGATTGGATCCAAAGAATATAGGAGGACTTGAACCCCCCCAAACTTCTTTCCCGTAACTACAGGTAGATTGAAGTATTTTCGTGTAGACCAGTCTATTGATTCCATTGTTATTTTAGAACGTTTTCCCATGCGACGAATGTAGTAAGTAGATTAAATTGTTATAACGTTTCTTGTCGTATGTCCCATGTTAGTCGGTTGTCTAATATAAATTCTATATATGTGGTCTGGGATTTAACAGGAAAGGGCTGAAGAGCATAAGTGGTTGCTAAGAATGCCATCCTGCCTTCTACCTCCACTGTACGTGGGTACAGACAGTGGTGTCTCTATCATTTTTTGGGTAATCTTATTATACCGTGCTAACAGTTCCCCGGCTTACTGCCCTTTTGTCTGTTTCAGTCGTCTTGTTTCTTGGAACATCTGAAAGATGTCTTCCTTCAGTGTCCATCTGCCGCCCCCGTATGCCTTCTTCAACCTTTCCTTTACTACCGCCCATGGGGTGTCTTCATCAGCCTGTATTAGGTTTAGTATACTTCTTTTTACCCTGCACACCAGTTCTGCCTCAATCGACTTCGCGTTGCCTGGATCGAGTAGACCTTCATTCAACTTAGCTTCCACTCTCTCCATAAATCTATCACCGCCTTTGATAAAATGGCTTAACTCACCGAGTTCACCTGAAAATTTCTGTAAGTCCGAAATTGCCTTTCTCCGGTCTTGCGACGTCGTCGCCCACACTTTTATCCAAGCCAGGGAGTTTGCGTGAGCTTCCGCCAATGTTTCCTTTGGCAACAGTGGAACTTCGAAGGCTGCCGGCCGTAAATTCACCATTTTACTCGGTTATATAAAAAAATACCACAGCAAAAAACAGCAACTAAAAAAAACAGACCCCGCACGTCGTTTAACTGAACGTTCGTAGTCCCGGGTTCGGGCACCAGTTATCGTCTATCGGCTTTAGACGATTAAAACAAAGAGAATGAGAGTAAAAGGAATTGATATCTGAATAACGGCTAGGTTTAAACTGTCTTCTAATTCTCTACCTCTATTTACAGCCTTTGTTTACATGGGGCTACGTGGTATTAGGCCTAACATTGCCATACCACGAGCCATAACTTATATATATAAGTTAAGTCCAGGCGCCGCTAGTGCCCAGCCTTAATCCCCAAACATATGTTATCTGTATATGTTTACATGTAACACCTATAGATAGAGGTGACTTGGAATAAATAAAGCAGTCTTATAACAACGTTCTACCTGTTCTGATTACCAACCTTTCTGAGATTTTAATTCAATAAACATTAACTGGTGCCAAAACCCGGGAACCGTGGATAAAGAGAGTTATAGAGTGGGGGCATAATTTTTTTTTTTTTGTTTTTACTTCTATACGCAAAAGAGAGAAGATGACTGAAGGAAGAGTGTTGAGACAGCCCGTCTTGAATCTCGCAGAGGGAGCAGATATTAGAAGAGTGGGAACTACGCCAGAAGCTCATGCCACGGCGCTCGCGCTGATGAGGGTAAAAGCGATGAATACCCAGGATCTGAGGAAGGTGGTTTTGGAGCTAGAGAGATTCACTGGGGAACTGGGGGAGCTGAACCATTTTCTAAAAGAAGGAGACCGTCCCACAGCTTTAATTAAAGCTAAAGTAGAAGAAAGTTTGATAGATCCCAGAGACGCGGAATCGTTGAAGGCGGCCCTGATGTGTTGGGTCAAGAGGAGTATACTCTATCAAATTCAGGCAGATGGAGAAACCCCGTATGAAGTAATTAAGATGATATTGAAGAAGGCGTACGGAGGAAGACGATGGACTCCCGAGGAGGACATATTCCAGATGTTTAAATGTTTAAACAGGGAGACGAAGTCCCCAACGGTAGGCAATAGTAACGGGCAATATGCTGCGGGGTTGGTAGTCCGTTTGAATAAGATAACGGAGAAGATGAGAGAGTCGATTAGCGTAGAAGAGGTGGAGGGTATAATGGGATTTTTATCTTCTATTTATAATTCTAAAGGTGTAACTGGCCAAGGAGACAGGAAGAAAGGAAGGATTCTCTGATGAGCGCTCGTTCTCGGAGTATACACAAACAATGATCGGCGCTAGTGCCAAGGAGGAAGAAGTGAGGGTGTAACAAGTTGACAATGAGTGGAGGCCGAGTTACATATAAAAGAACCCGGACCCTGAAACCAGCGTGGAGGAGACCAGAAACGTCCGTTGTTGGCAGAGACAAGGGAACGGCAGGAGAAAGGAGATTGAGAGGAACGAGACCGAGGTATACCCCACCCTCTGTCGGGTGCCATGATCTAAAGATACATATCGTAGGAAACATGCCGAGGGAGTACAAGGTGATAGTTGGGTGTGACATGTTGGGGAAGGTAGGCGCGCGTGTGGAGAATATAGGGGAAAAATGGAACATTAAGTTAGGGATAGTAGAATATAAATGTCAAGGGACTATACGGGACGGAAGAGCGCGTATAGATACGGTTAATAAAATAGAGGGCTGGAGGGAAGGCCTACAGAGGGAGTTTGAGGATATTTTTTACGTAGAGGGAGACACGCTAGGAGCGACTGGGAAGAAGGTCCACGAGATCCAGTTAAAGCAAGAACGCGTGATATACGTGAAAGAGAGACGATATCCGCAGGTGCTACGTAGGCATATTAGAGAGGAGCTAGAGAGTCTCAAACGGAGAGGGATTATAATTAATAGCACTTCTCCGTATATCAGTCCTCTATGGGCAGTGAGGAAGAAAAATAGACCTGGGGACGAGACGGAGAAATACATGGTAGTTATCAATTATCGGAAGTTAAACGAGAACATGACCGACGAGAAGTATCCAATTGCCCGATTTGAGGACATATTAGACAGATTGAACGAGGTGACAATATTTAGTACCCTAGATCTAAAGGCAGGCTATCACCAGATCAAGATAAGCGCGAACGACCAAGACAAAACGGCCTTTACATTTGAGAGGGGGCATTATGAGTTTACCTGGATGCCATTTGGATTGAAAAACGCCCCGATTATCTTTCAACGCCTAATGGATGAATTTCTGAGTGGAATAGACGCGGCGGTATGCCAGGTCTACATGGACGATCTGTTAATTTTCAGCAGAACGGAGGCAGAGCACGTTGAGCACCTAAGATGTGTATTTCAAAGAATCCGCGAATTCGGATTAAAATTGTCCATGGAGAAGGATCTATTGGGGAAGAAAAAAATCAATTTTTTGGGCCACACCATCTCACGGGAGGGGGTTAAGCCAGACTCTACGAAGGTCAAGGCGATTGGAAGGACAGTGGTGCCCACAGATGTAAAGGGGATCCGGCGACTTCTGGGGACGCTTAATTATTACAGAAGATTTGTGCCGGACATGGCGGCATACCTGGTGCCTATTAATAATTTACTGCGAAAGGGAGCGTGGGTGGTAATTACCCCAATCATGGAGCAGAACATCCGGAAATGTATGTCTAGCTTACAGGAAATTATGTGTTCACATCGACCACACACCCCTACAATAGGTAGGAAAGTTAAAGGAGTCCTCGGCACGGGTCACGAGGTGGAAAGAGTTTTTGTCACAGTACAATATGGAGATCATATATAAACCCGGGAAAGAGAACAAAGTGGCAGACTGGCTGTCCAGAGCCATTACTGTGAATGCATTGGAAGAAGGGGAACCATCCGGGGAAATCCAACAGTTTCTCCGGGAATGGACACCCGGGGAGGATGAAAACCACGGTACGCGAGGAGATAGTGAGGGCAAGGAAACCCTTGAAGAGGAAGGTTCCGCCGCAGAAAGACCAGTTGACATGGAAGTAATAGAGGGGATCTTGAACGACAAAATACGGCAGATAATTTGGAAATCCAAGACCTCAGGGTGGCTGCAGATCGCATATGACAACTATGGGAGGAGTAAAATCGCGATGATTTGGTTGCCACCAGGGGTTAGGAACGACCAAAGTTGCCGTGCATTGAATGATGCCTCGGAACCAGGAAAGACCCATCATGTATTTGTAGGGAATGCCAATATTTAAGAGAAGATTCAAAGACTCTGGCGAACGGAACAACTTGGAGTGGATAGGTCATTTATTCAGTGTACGTCGATGGTGGAGACACTCAAATACAAATAACAGCAGATGGAAGTGACGCTGGCTTATAACCAAGGAAAAACGAACCACCGTGGACTTCAGGAAACGTTGCAAGCGTTGCGGTGGAGGTACTTTTGGTGGGGAAATGAAAACTGGCATACAAGAAATGATAGGGCCATGTGCAGTTTGTCTCACTACGATGTATGACAGACATCCACCACGAGGGTGACAAGAAGAATCACCCACCGTTGAACGACTTACAAATGGATACCTTCACTTGGAGGGGGTATAAGTGGGTTACCATAATCGACATCTTTAGCAAGGTGGCCATGGCGCATCCGGTGCAAGAACGGTCATCAGACGCGGTAATGCTGGCAATACCTGGTTCTAGTTTTACGGAGTACCAGACCGGATCTCGTCGGTTGGGGGCAGAGAATTTGACAGTGCCAACATCTGGAAAGAAATGAAGACTCTCGATGTCTCTTCGCATCTTAATACCCCAGGGCACCCTAAGAGTATAGGAGGGATAGAAAGATTGCACAGCACCCTGAGTGACCACCTGCGGGTATATCACGTGGAAAAGGGTCTGCTGGTGAATGAGGAGATGCCGAAGGCGGTGGCCGCTTACAATCATTCGATCCACACCGCGACGGGGTCCTCCTCGTTCGAGATGCTCTTTGGGCTGCGCAGAAGACGGAGAAACGGGGCAGAGACGGTACTAGCCGAGGGAATGGCGGAGAAAATGGCGAGCAATACAGTCGGTTTAAGGAAAATGTGGGACAAAGTCCGAGAAAGGTTAACGAGGGACAAAGCGAGACGAGTGGAACGGGAAAACCTCAAAGTCCAGGATCGAATGGGGGAGCTTAAAATCGGGACTATCGTCTATAAAAAACTAGGGTTAAATAGGAGGAAAGAGCTGGTGCGATATGAGGGCCCATTTAAAGTGGTCGTGATTAGGGAACACAACGTCGCGACAATTGAGAGTCTACGACCCCCTAAGAATTGGCGAAATGTTCACATAGTTGAAACTTCCACCAGGGGGGGAGGTTGTAGATCAGGAATGAGCTGGAGTGTCCTCGCCCCATACACGCGAGGAACATTGTAAATAGTAATAGTTATGTGGTTTTTCCCAGAGAAGTATTGTTGTTTTTTTTTACAAGTGACAGTTGGTCTTTACGTTTTCATAGGATTAGAGCTTAATGTAAGGGATTACAGGCTGTGTACGGTTGTGGCTGGCGTTTGCTTCCTCATAACATTAGCGGAGCGGTATTTGGATAGACTAAGACGTCCGAGTGTTGGACTTCAAAGTTTGCGAATGGGTGTTCGTAAACTGGTGGGGGGGGGGGGGTTAAGTCCAGGCGCCACTAGTGCCCAGCCTTAATCCCCAAACATATGTTATCTGTATATTTTTACATGTAATACCTATAGATAGAGGTGACTTGGAATTAATAAAGCAGTCTTGTAACAACGTTCTACCTATTCTGATTACCAACCTTTCTGAGATTTTAATTCAATAAACATTAACTTATATATAAATATATATATGCTATGGCAAATACAAAAAAATGGGAAGGATACCGGAACATGTATAACAATTTAGTAACATGTTGATTTGTAAACAAAGTTTGGAAGAAAGTGTTGAAAGGTATAAAAGGGATTTAAAGATATTGAAGGTTTCTCAACCAATAAGAACAATCACTGTTTTGAAAAATATACTCCTCATAATAGCCACAAATCAATATTTTTTTCGTTAACAATAAATAAAATAACAAGTCTATCTCAAGTCTATATAAAGTTGAGGATATCTATCAAGTGAATTGCTGATGAAAGTTTCTTGTTTATAATGGACATGATAGCTTGTATCGATCGTCCATTCTACCTCTTTGGTTTGGATTACAATTGATAAGCAGTATATAACATATGGTTGCTCCAAGGAGGCTGGAAAAGTAATGGAGAGGACAACCTAAGAGGGTGAGATTTGGGCCGGGAAGAGTTTACCTGTGACATCAGTTGTTTAATTGTTACTGATGGTTTTATCACAATTTCTGCTATACCATTTGGAAGTTTTATAAGATTAAAGAGTCGAGGGTATAAAAACTGCAGGTCTGATTAAATAATATTAATTATGAAGCAGTAGTGTTTTAAATTTTTTTTGGCAGGAAATACAAAATAATTTGTAAATAGATTCACCTGAGGATCTATAATTATATATAATTATCTGGAAATTTAAAGGGGCTATGAAGAAAAAAAAAAATATATTAATTATAATACGCTGTCGTATAACACCGCAACAAACAGGGCTGGGAGACTCCTAGTGAGAACGCCGTTCACCCCCAGACTTTCACTTTTCGACTGAAAGCTAACCCAATGGCTATCTCGACAATGGACTTACTTCCGACTAGACAACCACATCGTATCACGAGTTACACCACCCTGGGACTTTATTACGGAAGAAGCCAGCGTAATTGTTGTCGGGCGGTATGCTCGATATCACGGAGAGCGCAGTGACGTATGTTCTTCCCGTGGCACGACAACCAGTAATACCATCGATCAGCTGGCGGTGCTGAAGATCTACTAGTAGGTGATAATGGGCCAAGAAGTCGGTACCTTGGTTTGGTTGCTGAACTTCTGCCATTATGAAGTTCCACTTAAAGATTCGCTGCATGCCTAGGTCGAGGTTTCTGTTGACTTTTCCATACGTTAGAATGGCGCTGCCATTAGCGGCGTAGAGTTGGTAGTTAGAGGGTATAGCTTTTTTTATTTTGGGTGGGGGAAGTACGGAGATAGCTGCTCCTGTATCTAATAAGTAGTGTTGCCGTGTGCGGACGTCTGTGACGAATAGGCGTGAAGGTTAGGCCTGCCATGGGTACCACTTTGACCATGGTGGCATCTAGTTTCCCACCGGTGGGATTGTGTCGTCGACCCACCTGCAAGGCTTGCGATACCGATGTGCATCCTTACCGAATCTGTCATGGTAGAAGCATAACCCTTTATTGTTGGATTCGGCAGTTGGTTTTGGCCGGTATCGTTGAGAGGACCTGTTTTCTTCTTATCTGTTCATGGAATTGGCCAGCACGGTCACTTGTTGGGTGAACTGTGTGATGGCTGTCTGGAAGTCACAGCTGGAGTGCGGGGGGCTGGTCTTGGGAGTCGACGTTGACTGGACTGCATGGATTGCGGTAGCTGAACTTAAGCCCATGATTTTGTTCGCTATTGTTGTCAGTTTCGACAATTTCTCTTCGTAGTGCGATGCCAGTATGTTGCTGACCCTGTTGGGCAAGGCGGGTATCCAGAGTGTACGAATGACGTCCTCCGATGTCATGGGTCTTGCCAGTGTCTGCATCTGACGGAGAAGATGTGACGGTTACTGGTCTCCAAAGTGTGTCTCTTCCAATAACCGGATCAGGTGTCTGTCGTGGCTCTGGCTGTATGTTTTGATCAGATGAGCCTTTAAATATTTGTAGGGACTATCACCCGGAGAATATGGTAGGTCTGCGACCTGTGCAAGTACCCTGAAAAGAAGCTGAGCATAAATGTGCTCCATATTGGCTTTTGACGAAGAGATCCGGTTTGTTGCAAAATGTTTTGCAGCCTGCAGGAACCATAGTCTTGGGTCTTGTTCGTAAAACTCTGGCAGTTTACACGTCCGGGTAATGGCGTATACGGTGGCAGAGCAGACTTCGTCGGACGGGGCTGGTTGGTCGGCCATCATAAGAAATGGTTTCTTCTATCTTCTCGAGATCACATCGGGGTCACCAGTTGTCGGGTCGTCACGAGGGGGTGCCTAGTTACCCTAGCCCTAGTGAAAAAGTAAGGGTTGATTAGGCTATGACCTGGACAATTGTTTCATGACGGGTCTTACTACTGTACTATCTGACTCTACATCTGATAGGTATGTGCCCCGACAGTGCACTACGTTCAGGGGAAGATGTATAGGGTAGGTATTGTAGGTAGTTTATGTGGTCTTAGAATGACCAATAATTCACACTCAGTATCTGAGGGTAAGAGAAAACCGTCCGGTTCCCAAAGGCTAGTGTGAACTGGAGAGAGTGGCAGTCTGGATCACTGGGGGAGACACTAGGTAAAGTTCGTAGGGCCCCAGGTGACTGCCGTCCTCTTCCAAGAAGATGCTAGTTTTAGCGAGACGAAGGCAGAGAAACCCACTAGGTAAGTGTAGGGTCTGACAAGGCCAGACTAAAACATAGCGATGTTAGGAAAGAGAGATACAGAGGTTTTCATAAATAAGAAGGCCAAATCTAGAAACATCCTTGCAGCTGCAAGTACATCAGTCCAGAGAGCCGTAGTTAGAATGACTTATCGGCTAAAACTAGGGGTTATATATAGCCCCAAGTAGCTAATGGGCTTAGGTTTTATTCTGGCCAATCACGTCCAGCCAACAGGGCGAGGTTTTATTCTGACCAGCTGCATTGCAGGGTTGGATGACGCTTGAATGTTCTAGACCAGGGCCCACCCAGCCCCAGGAGCCTGACCCCTCTGCAGGGAGCTCTGAGCTAGTATTTTGCTGTTGCGTCTTTTATTGTTTACAATAGTTACGCTGATATGACTTATGGTTTGGTAATATTCTTTACATTTGTTTAAATTAATTTACAACCTATCATAACCAATTTACAATATAGTATAGGGTTATTTATCTTATGTAGTTAGCGGTCGCTACACACAACAATTGGAAGAATAAATGGTACAGGACGATAGAGCATCAAGCTAAGGTAGTTGTAAATTCTCTCACAACGAAAATTTAAAGCTTGATGAAACTCTGGAAAACAGCAAAGTGACATGACTTCGTAGCACTCACGGCGATCACAGAAATTTCTGGAAGCTGCTGAAGACTCCAAAAAACAAGGCAGCTACTGTCCGTCTCTACGAAGGCGACAATCTTCTTACTTCCGAGGAACAGGCAACTAAACTGGCCGACCACTACGCTAGGGATATCACGGATAGTACGGGCGACTACCATCCGCCTCCTCTGATAGAAACAGAACAGAATCACATTTTGTATCACCGAAGCAGCTCAAGGCGATTCTTCGCCGGTGTCAGGGTAACCAAGGACCAGGGCACGATGGGATACAAACAGTTCTGCTCAAACAAATGCCGAGGATAGGGATAGTACAACTCGCAAACTTGTACAACTCTTGTATAAGATTGGGGTATTTTCCTGAAAAATTGAAACAAGCCATCTTGTTTCCATTACTCAAGCCCGCAGAGAGCGGGGATCACCCAGCCCACTACCACCCGATCAGCTTACTACCGCAAATGGGGTAATTTCGAGAAAATTCTGTTGAATTATCTCAAAAACTACTGTGCGGAAAATGACATCATTCATGGATGGAGTCTGAGGACACAACATCCCCTTATGAAGCTACAGTCAGAAACTAGCCATAATTTTAATAGAAACATAGCCACGTCTATGATTTCGATAGACTGCACACAGGCATTCGACTCGGTGTCTCACGGGACATGTCAAATGCTGTACGACCGGGAATACTCGGAGCAAATCTATTCAATTCTGGCTAGCTTTCTGCAAAACAGATCGATGTGGGTGCGGATGGGTGATAGCATCTCTGAAGCTATGCCACTGACCGGTGGAGTACCCCAAGGAGCCGTGTTATCCCCAGTACTTTTCTATGTGTTTACGTCTGAAATTGTTGGAGCCCGGTACAAAAATACAACAGTTGCTGCTTTCGCTGATGACATCGCGGTAGTAGCAGCATGAGCGCCAAGTTAGCTGTTAGACAGGCTGTAAGCAGATCAGTGAGAAATTGGGGAGAGTCAATATCTCTGTAAACGCGGGAAAGACTGACTGCGTAATTTTCTCATTCCAAAAGGGAAAAAGTATACTGCCTAATATTTACACTGTAGGAACGCAGAAAAACTCTCCAGCAAACAGCCTAGTATATCTGGGCATTAAAATGGACCGACACCTCCGTTTTAGTGAACATTTTGCGAAGAAGTTGAAGCAGACACGCACAAAGTTTTACTGGCTTACACATTTATTGACTTCCTCCAATCGATCACTGCGCCTCAAGTTCATGACATATATATATTAGAGTGTACTCAGGCCTGCTCTGCTGTATGGTGCACTGCTATTTCGTCATCTGACGGAAACGACAGCGTGGCGACTCCAAAATTTCAAAACGCCATACTAATGAAAATGGTCAGACATTCGAGTAGCGGAGCAGCACTGAGGTTCACGAGGTTTTTGAGCTGCCTACAGTGGATGAATTCATTCACCGTAGACATATCAAATTCTTCGATTCAATGCAACATATGAGAAACCCAGTATTTAGCACGATTATTAGAATAATATAAATCAAACCTGATATCGGCTTTATAAATAAAATTTTAACTGCTCTCCTAATTTTAACCTCTGACATACAGATAGCTATTCAAAGTGATAAGAAAAAATTAACAAGCAAAAGCTCTTGTTACAGGTATTAATAATTATTTATGCACACATATCCATGTTATTAACATCATGTTTATTAACATAGATAGCTAATTTTACAGTTTTAAACAAAAAATGTGAATATAAAAATATAATGATTTAACTCCAAAAATCGTTTAAAAATGAATTTTTTGTTACAATTACAAAGTAATTACATTCATTACCATACCCAAAACGTGACGTTATCCCCCCCCCCTCCAGGTGTGTAAAGTGCATTGAACAACACAAGAGCGAATTGAGCAAGAAACCCTTAAAATCCCCCGTAATCGTATGCGTGCTCTGTCAACAAGGCCATCCAGCCAACTATAAGGGCTGCGAGGCTTATAGGGTACTGAAGTCCAGGAACGAACATCGCCGTCACCCAAAAGAGGAGAAGGCCTTCTGTATTTTTGCCGATGCAGTTCGGAACAGAGCAGTCATATGCACTAACGTTAAACAAAACCCATAAGTGGACCCTTCCAACTTTTTATCCATTTTTCTTTGGAATGCGAATGGTGTACGCACCCACACTAACCAACTGACTGCACTACTCCACGACAAGAACATCGATGTAGCTCTCATTATTGAAACAAGACTTACGAGTAAACGACCATTTACAGTACGTTGGTACCAGACTTATCGAAATGATCACCCAGATGGAAGAGCACATGCAGGTACCGCTGTCATTGCCCCTCCATAGTTTCTTAGTAACTCCATTTCCCATCACATAGTTTTTTCGTAGCACATGATTTCCTTAGTCCACTCCCCCCCCCTCACTCTAGCATCAGACTATATCGGGCATCGCTTCCTTGTGGGTGGGGACATTAACGAAAAGCACCAACATTTAGGCTTAAGATCCACAAATACACGAGGAGGTGCTTTCCTGTCTGCACTCACATGGAAACATTGCTCCACTATCTCTCCTGACGCAGCCATCTAATCCCAACCAAAATCCTGATCTCCTTCTACAATTAGGGACACTAAACTATTCACTTACGTGCATCGATGGCCTCTCCTCCGATCGTACCTTTTTGATTCTAAACATTTCCCTAAGACCAATTCACAAACTGCCTCCTCCTTCATTCATTAGGGGTCCAGTTGATTGGGACCACTTCCACCAGCTTCTTACAGATTCCGTGAACCTCAAAGCTGAAAACATCCCAAAACCTAGACGATGCAGTGCATTCCTTCATTACTCTGATCCGGAGGTCAGCTTGAGAGGCATTGTCACCCAAAAATTCACAATCAAAATACTTAACCTCAGCATCTCAAAGACCTAATCCAAACCAAACGCCACTCGAGAACAGTGTGGCAAAGATCCCTACAGCCTGGTGATCCTCGCTCGTACAATAATTACTGCAGATTGATAAAGTGGCATTTAGCATCCTTCCGATCCGATTTTTTTAATTCCCACCTCTCTTCTCTGTCTACCAGGGATACCTCTCTGTGGAATGTAACTGAAAAATATCACTCTGTTTGACTCCCACTCCGTTGAGATGATGGGTTCTGGGCGCCTTCGGATGGGGAAAGGTCGGAAGAATTTGCTCTGCATCTTTCCCGTCACACCTCACCTTTCTCATGAAAACCATGCTCGTGGCACAACTGTTGAAGATTTCCTCACTTCACCTATCCCTCGCACTTCCACCAAACGCCGTTAACCCCTCTGAGGTCAAATATCTTCTGAAAAACTTACCTCAATGAAAATATCACGAATACGATCTCCTTTCTCCTCAAACAACTACCCCCTAAAGCCATAATCTTTCTAACCTACATTTATAATTGCATTATTCGAAAGACGTACTTTTCGCTCCTCTGGAAACATTCCATTACTGTCCTATTCGTTAAACCACCCAATTAGCCTACTTCCTATCCTTTAAAAAATATTTGAAAGACTCCTATAAAAGTCTACTTCCAATTGTAGAATTCAAAAACCTTTACTCACCAGTTTGGTTTCCGTCTACGACATTCCACTGCTCAACAAGCCCTTCGCGTTGTTGATCACGTATCCTCAGCCCTTGAAACCAAACAGTATTGCACAGCTGCCTTTCTGGACATAGCTCAAGCTTTTTACAGGGTTTCCTTTACAAGCTCAAAACATATTTACCAGACCTTTTTCCTATTCCTTCAGTCTTACCTTTTAAACCGCTTCATCCAAGTCTGCTGTGATTTAGCATATTCTAAGTATTATCCCATAAATGCAGGAGTTCCACAGGGCAGAGTTCTGGGTCCCATCATCTATAACCTGTACACCACTGATATTCCCTCTACCCACAATACCTTCTTGGCAACATTTGCAGATGACATCCCACCCATAACCTTCAAAAACACCTTGATGAGATGGAGTATTGGTGCACCAAAGGCAGATCAAAGTTAATGAAGCAAAATGTTCTCACATTACCTTTAACCTCTGATGCAAGTCCTGTCCACTAGTTTTTTTAAATTCCATTCCTTTTCGTGTATCCAAGACAGTACAGTATTTAGACTTCTATATCGACAAAAGGCTGACATGGAATCCACACACGAGGCAAAAAATACAAGAACTAAACAGAAGCTTTGCGGATCTGTACTGACTACTTTGAAGGACATCCCTTCTCTGAATAGAAAATAAATTACTAATTAATCTACAAAGTTATACCTAATCCAATCTAGACATACAGAATAGAGCTATGGGGGACAGCAAAGAAGTCGAACTTCAAGCATATCCAATCCATTCAAACAAAAGTTATGAGAACAATAGTAAATGCCCCTAATTAAGTCAGAAACAAGACCCTCTATAACAATCTTAATATACCGTACACTCTTGAACTCACCCCTTCCAAGTTCATGAAATTCCAAAGTAACATATCCAACGAATATTTAATAGTCTAGTAAATAGAGAAGTGTGAAATCTTAAAACTGCAGACCTGTTAGCCTGCTTAGCTCCCTTTAAAAAATAAAATAAAAGGAAATAGATCTAGCCACACTGCCCAACATAATGTAATACCACAGCAATTCGCTTTCATAAAAGGGCATTCTACAGTGGCCCAACCTTGCAGAGTAGTGATATAGAAACAAATTAACAAAAACAAACT
This sequence comes from Acanthosoma haemorrhoidale, assembly GCA_930367205.1. Classification (NCBI taxonomy): domain Eukaryota; kingdom Metazoa; phylum Arthropoda; class Insecta; order Hemiptera; family Acanthosomatidae; genus Acanthosoma; species Acanthosoma haemorrhoidale. The sequence goes on along the minus strand of OV884009.1, from coordinate 87,461,026 downwards.
GGGGTATTCTTTTTGCAATAGAGAAATTCACCACAATTCGGCAGTAATCAAGTTATTCATCCATTAGTTAATAGTGCTTCATATATTAAACCTAGTGCAGCACCTTTATAAACATATGCAAACAAGAGATAAATGTTATAAAGAAAGTCTGGTTTTAGTTGTAAACCTATTCATAGCATTTCGAAACATGTACCTATGCATAAGTTCTCTTCCTGAGTAATGCCTCAAGCAACCCTTTGGTTTGGCTTATGACTATCTATCATCATTAATTTTAGGTTTAATCTGATGACATTGCTCAAGGTGCAACTATACCTGTGAAAGCTTTTGATGCATAATGGTAGGTATTCCGGACATATTTACAAACTAATTAAAACTAAATTTCCACTATTTTGATAAAAATTCTCCATAGCTGTTTAACAAATAGATCTTCTAAAGACAACATAGAAAACTGGGTTTTCACAGTGCTAAAAGGATCAGTTTTATTCATATTATTTATAAATGAAAATCAAAATTGTTCTATAAGTTGAGCTAGCCTAGTGATGCAATGGCATTAACTACTTCTTGGCACACTGATACAATCAGCAATAGATTTGATAAGACCCTTGCAGTACAGTAATTTATCACTATTTGTTTAAATAGAAATTAAAACCAAATATTAATAAATATGATTATGTTCACAAAAAAGGACCAAATATAAATAAAGATATCATGGTACATAATACTCATTCCTTGGTCTCTTTCCATTAGATACCCGGGTATTATTTAGATAGGATAAGATTGCTCTTTCCTCCCCCTCTTATGAAGACAATCTTCCTGATCTGTATCAAATAAATTTCTACTTTAATAAGTAGTAGTTCTCCTGTTTCTTAAATTTTCCAGAGCGGCCTGGAGTTCAACCTGCAGTACAAACTTTCCAGTACCCAACTCCAGATAACTCAAAACAAGTTTCTAAGAGTGGAATTTGACTCCTCTCATTATACAAACATCATTGCATTTCGTTACAATGTTAGAATGCCCTGTATAAATGATTGTATAAGAGAAAGAAACCAAATTTTTTTTTTTTCGTTCCTGTCAAGGAAGTACAAAATAAATTATTGGTAATATTTCAGCTGAAGTTATGTAGATTTTTTTTATTATAAATTTTACACTTCATTTTATTTATGCTATCTATAAAGTTCCTGTTTTTTTTAAACATTCCTTATTAAAAATATGATTTAATTATGCTAATAACAAAATTGGGTTGCAGAGGATAAAGTTTATTGCAACAGTAATATCACATTGTTGCTGTTATTGTACATAATTATGATAATAAAGTTAGAGAGATATATCTAACGGGTTAAGGTTCCGGTTCGTGAGCCACAACACAGATTAAGTGTCATGGTATTCTCATTTAACCCCTGTCATAAAATTATACATTAACAATACACCACTTCACTCCATAAATTTCCTTACTCATCCTACTACAGATGCCTGTGTTGCTTATGTTTATATTTGTATCGTAAATGCAATAAAAAAAAAATTGTGAATTGACAGCTGGATGGTAAATAAGGGGTTTGAATTATACCTTTTCATTATTTATTGCATATCTCTTCAAGAATGTGCTGGATTGTCGTTATCCAATGATCTTACTGTCTGTCAACTTGTGGTTGGGTCTATCCGACTTCAGAAATCTGTCCATAATGAAAAATCCAATGCTCAATACATTGTGGTGTAATAACAAGAGTACCTCAATAAACCCTTCGTTAGCAGTAATAGTTTCATGGCATAATACACATAAAGAAAAGTATACAAGAGGTAACTAAATAATTATTTAACATGGTTTTTAATTATTTCTATACATTATGTCTAATATGTGGAATTAAATGAGGCATGAGGTAAGACATCTGTTAACTGGTCCTTTAACTGAATTTGCCTGATGCAGACCAAAGTCCTTACTCATTTGCTGGAAAATATGATGGGCAACTAATTAAATAGGAGCAGTGTTTTAATAAAAAATTGGGATGAAATGGAAAATACAAGTCTTCTAAGTATTATGGAGTTAAATCATCTTCAAAGTGTTGATTTGCCTAAAACAAAAAGAGATTATAACATCCCTAAAGTTAAGAACCAGTTAGATGATAATTTTGTAAAAATAAACTAAAGCTGAGCCCCTAAAATCTACCTGAAGATGTTAACACACCGGCATTCCAAGATCTTACCTGTCCTGCATTTCCTGTGCCTAGTCTAATTCCTTTGAGCCTTCCTTCATGTAATACTAAATCATCTACAATAATTTTAATTTCCAAAATAAGTCTCGAAAAATTCACAATTCGGCAGTAATCAAGTTATCATCCATTAGTTAATAGTACTTTTTATACTATATCTAGTGCAGCACCTTTATAAACATATGCAAACAAGAGATAAATGTTATAAAGAAAGTCTGGTTTTAGTTGTAAACCTATTCATAGCATTTTGAAACCTGAACGTATGTATAAGTTCTCTTCCTGAGTAATGCCTCAAGCAACCCTTTGGTTTGGCTTATGACTATCTATCATCATTAATTTTAGGTTTAATCTGATGACATTGCTCAAGGTGCAACTATACCTGTGAAAGATAAGAGGGCAGTTTAGTGCTGGTGTTGTAATTGTTTCCCCTGTTTCCAGTAATATTTTTATAAAGTCTATGATAAATTGTATGTACCCTCATTTATTTCACCATAAAATGGAACAATCACAGCTTTTGTCGATACCTTGTTGATACTACATGGGCTAAAAAGCTGCCTTGCCAGGTTTCATGACGAGAATGAGAGATCAGAAAGGCCGAAGGAGAAAATGAGTCCTTGATTGAACCTAAAACTGACAGGAAATGAGATACACGGTGAAACTATGAAGTGAGATACCTGTGCAAGCTAAAGAAATGCAATTTTACAAGGAGCTCCCCCCCCATTTGATATTTTAAAAATGATTTAATTAATTACTTTGTATTTATAAATATGTATTTTTTTTTTTAATTTTGAGTAAGGTATCAAATTGAAGATAAACAAAAGCATTCATCAACAGGACCCTAATTAGCTCTGTTATCACATACAACTCAGAAATACAAGACAAACTAGATTTCCTATCTCCATGGCCTTTCAACAGAAGATCCTTCTAAGGATTTATGGGTCAGTGCGAGAGGAGAACCATTGGAGAAGAAATAACTTAGATCTTGATAGGCTGAATGGTAAACAAGATGTAGTGAGGAACATGTGAATGGGTAGACTCCGATGGGGCTGGGCAGGCCAAGTTGCAAGGATCCATGGCCCACTTCCTTCAAGAGAATCAATTTTTAATTTTTTAAATACCCCATTAGTTTGGTAATGGTCTAGAGCAAATTTTAGGTAGATGGCAATTTCAGTTAGGTCAGATTGAGTGGAATCCTGATTATTATGGGTTACATAGATAGATAGATGGAGGGGGACATATTTAGGTTTTAATGGTCTCACAACTAAGCCTTTAGGCCCTTTCTGTCCACCTCTATGTTATACTCGTGGTACTGTTCCTCTTGGAATCTCCTTAACCTCTTCAAGAAGTAAAGATTCCATTTGATGGAGCTAAGTTCTTCTAATAGAATCCTATCACAGCCTAGGGTATGAAACCTTAGCTTACTAATGGCTTGCATTCTCCTAAGGAGTGGCTGGAGGTTTCCTCCTCTCTGGGATACACCTATTAAGAATAGGTGTCATCTTTATCTGCAGTGCCCAATCAATTCCTAGCGGGCAGACTATATCTACCTTTGTTTCCCTGGGGATATCGCCAAGTATGTCTTCAATTTTTCTGTGGGACAGCATGATGTATATCCATCTGACAAAAGTTTTAAGGATACACCTTCTAGACAGGGCTTATCTTATGGTGGATAGCCTTGTCGGCTAATGCTCCTTAGATGTGGAACAACATCCCTAGACTATATTCCCCATAATTAAGGACATTTTCTACTCTGGAGACCACAGTATGGAGAGGTGTTTCGGTCTCTTTCCCCTTTTGGTATGCATGTTAGTGAGAGGCGTTACACCAATTTTTATTATTATTGTGGTTTGATGCTGGTTTTGGATTGTTGAATATAAAATATAACAAAAAGTCTCTCCATAGTGCCTTTATTTTCTAAGAGCTGACTCAGCTGTGCTACACACGTCATTTTCAGGCTTGAACCCAACAATTATTTACAAGAAATTGTACCAAACTGATTTAAGTTCACCCAAGTCAGTTCAACGTCAGGTAGTTCTAGATGAAATCAGTAGAATAAAAAAAAATGTAAACCATGGAAGGTTTTCTATGTTTATAGAAAAATAGTAGGAACAGCATTGTAAAGGGGACCCATAGGGCTACATCACTGCTTGTGGCTAGCTATTTCTCACTGAAAAGTTGGCATCCATGTAATTTAACAAAATCATTAATTTAAATGATCACCTAAGAGAGGGGGTTCATGTGTACTTCCTTGTATAGACTATATTGTGGTTTTACCAAACATTTTACATCAGTAGTAAGTTAAGATATAAACATACTACTATTAACATGATTTTTAAATGTTTGTATCAATATAACATTAATGTTTTATTTCATGTAAATAATTGTTTATCTAGAAAAAACAGTCATAATTATTTATGCTTGAAAAAAAAAAATTGTTAAAAGAATGTTAATAAATAAGAGAGGAAGTTAACAATCTATGAACAATTCAAATTCTATAGTATATTTAATAAAATACTTTGGTGAATTTATAAAATATTAGTACTTGTATTCTAATAACAACCATATATTTACAAAACGTAAAAAGTGAACATTAGTAAATTTTGAATGATACTAACAAATAAAAATATAAATGATAGTGGTTAAATTAATTTATCTACACATATATTTTATAAAATATCATTAAAGGTCCTATATCACCATGATAAGTATAAAAATATCATGTAATAAAAAAATGCTGATTTATTATAAATCTGAGAAACAACATCAATGAAATTTTATGGTTTTAAAAGACCTTTAGGCTGGCAATAATTTCTTCTTGTTATCAGTCTATTACAATTAATATGACAAGTCTTAACAAAAAATAACTCCAATATTGACTTCATACAATATTTAAGGCCATTAAAAAAGCTTTAAATATCAAAATATATGTACACGTATGTAGGCGTGTGTATACAAGTAACAGTACTAATACTTTTGTAACAATATCAAATAAATACTAAGATTATTATGAATATGTGCATGTATATCACATCCTTACATACACACAAGCACTCATACACACACATTAAATGTTTATGATCATTGTTTGATTTACATGATTACATCATAACAAATCAATAAAATCCTACCCGTAACATAAATGCAATTAACAAATACTAAACATTTGTCACTTCAAAATACTGGCACTGATTATATTAAATAAATTATCACTTTGAAAAATAAAAGTATATATAACAGCTTTATCTAATAAGTATGGGTCTTGTAAAAATATTGCTTTATCGAAAAGTGACACTTTTTTTAGAATCAAAATAAAAACTGATTTTTTTTGTTTAGCCAACAGAAAGAAATAGTAAACAACATATATAATATATAAATAAATAATACCATTATAAAGTTATAATGTTTTTATAAAACTCTTCATTCAGATATAATAACATAAATTTTACAGGATGTATTTATAAATTATGTATACTCGAACCCCTAAAACTGCAGCGTTAATTACTGTCTAAGAATATTTTGTAAATAATATATCAGTGTAAACCAATATCTATGTTTTATATAATAAAATTCCAATCAATAATTAAAAATGTTTTAGATTTATCAACACTTTTACGAAGTCTGAATGTGTTAACACATAGTAAACTGTGGCAGACAAATATCTGCTTTAGTGATCAAAATTCAACACACAACTGTCAACCACTCCTAAGAATAAACAAATGATTTTATCTCAGTATTCTATATATTACCACACAAATATTACGTAAACAAGAGAAGTATTGCACAGTAAAAAATGTTTTTGACAGGTTCTATCTACACACAATTTCTAACTCTGAATTGAGTAGTAAGATTTCACGCAACAACAATATACCTACAACAATCCCTAAAAGAAAGAAATCAGTAATTTACAAATATTGTAGTTATGTTAATAAATACTGAGATATGTGTGTGTACATTTTCAAATTCAACAGAATTAACAATTAACTACAAGATATAAATTTTGAAGATTAAAGCTTTGGGTTTTGACAAGGTTCTAGAAATTTAATTATGGCAATAATTCTTTTAGCATTATAAATTATTTAATCAAGGTTCTAGAAATTTAATTATGGCAATAATTCTTGTAGCATTATAAATTATTTAATCAAGGTATCAAAGCATACTAAGCAAAAGTCTTGCATTTTCAAAACCTGTCATAAACAAAAAAATATTAAGGATTGTTATCAGTTACAAGAATAAAATGTCTGGCGTTTGTGAAAAGAATGGAGGGTAGAAGGTGGCAAGAAAAAATAAGCTACTTTATGATGTTAGGTGGAAGAAGAAAAAGAGGAAGGCCGAAACTGAAATGACATAATGAAGTAAAACAAGACCTCCAGTGGATGGGGTTCAGCTGTTGGAGAAGCTGAGAGAAACGATAAGAGGCATTGCCAAAAAGGGCAAGGTTTCGAGGAGCTGCAGCACCATGGAGTCGGTGAGTAAAGATTTTTTTTAAATAAAATAAATGAATATAATGGTTATAATTTGAATAACCATTCCTCTTTTAATATAAAATTATCATCAACAAATTTTTGTATCCATATGAAAATTCTTGACAAATCTAAAAGCCCTAAAAGAATTTTTTTTTTGATGTATAGATAAATGATCAAGTATGATGAAGGATAGCGTTGGAAGTTTCTAGGCCAACAATGAGAAACCTTTTCATGCTGGTAGGTCAAAAAACTTCAAAATAATAGCTTTTAAAGTACATAAAAAAAAAAAATTAAATAAGGCTAACCGAGGTTGCTACCATTATAAAATTCTAACTGTGTAATATCAAGTTAAATATTTTTCTTACATTTAGTTGATTTATTTCAGCATATCAAAAATATGTAATGAAAATACTACACTAATTTTAAAGTTGACAACCTTTTAACGACTGCTGTAAACACCAGTTAAAATTTATGGATTTGCTCCAAAAAAAAATTGGCTTCATCAAAAAGGCTGCAGTTCTGTCATCCTTTTGTTCGAAAAAATAAAGGCTCTAGAAATTATTTTGAACAAGTGAAATTAGATTTTTTATACAGGCAGTGAAGTCGTTCACATAAATATCCTCAGAGAAATCTCTTTACAACAGCAAGTTAGCACTGAAGGTAAGCAATTAAGATATGGTATTTAGAACATCCATCTATTTGAATCCGTTTGAGTTTGAATATTTTGAGATATTAATAACTCACTGTCCCAATAAGTCATCTTGAATGCCCTTTTACAACTGTTATTACAGTAGTACTACAGTATAGTACAGTAGGGGTTATTAAGTAGTACTACCATTTAGGTTATTAGTAACTACATCTATTTAGTTGAAGGAAATTAGTCATATTAAACACAGTCACAAACATTGTGACCATACATTTTTTTTTCAGTTTAATTTTCATGTTTGTGTTATATCTTTTACTTTTAAATATTACTTTAAAATAGATACAATAATAAAATTAGTATTTTTTTTTTACACAATTCTTTCTCTTAAATAAATGCTTGCGGCCTTTTTAACAAACCCCAATTATTAAATATTAAGTTGGATGTAGTCTCCTGACATTAAAAATATAAAATTGCCAACCATTAATTAAAAGAACTTAAAAATACTCAAGGCTAATAGGTGTCAACAGCGTTCAAAGATAATGACATATTGGAATACTGAGGGAAAATATGTTATCTTCACTTTTCTGTACTTAAAAAAAGCCACCGCTTCTGTTTACTAATTAAATTTATAATATTAACCATCAAAAGGTAATTTTGTATGCTGTACATACTTATTTTGTACAAAATATAAGATTTTTTTTTATTATATTATATATTATTATTTAGAGAACATCACAATTTCGGTTCATTTGGAAAAAAAATATTTATTTGGTCATTATTGAAACAACTTATTCCCAAATTGTTTTTACTCAGTCAAAAGTTGATTGATTATGGAAGCATCAGGTGATTTATTGTAACCAACATGAATAAAAGTAATACAGAAGTAGAAAAAATAACAATATTTTAAAAAGAGGATATTAAAATTTTCAGAGACAAGCAAAGCCACTGTGTTGTCATGAGTATGTTTGTGTGTTTCCCTAATAAAGCTTGTAACTTATAGAAAAAAGGCATCATTTATACAGTCTAGTCACACTAATCGACCAGTAATCAAATGTGTGTTATTTTTCTGTACATAAATACCATTTTGCCTATAGATAAGCAATGTTATTATTTTTAGTAATAGTACTTATTATTATTATTTTTAGTAATAGTACTCTTAGTGGAATAACTCAATCAACTAGTTCAGAATTATGATTCGGTATTAAAAAATTTTTTTTTTCAATTATAGTTCACTAGCGTAGAACCACCATTTATATTTGTAAACAAATCATTTGAATTAGTTCGTTTACTTCCTCCAATTTGGAGTTAGTGGATTCAGCAGTTATAAGATTAAATTCATTTCCCTGTCTAATAAATAAACAATTAAAATAAGCTTTGATTGTTTAGACATCATATGCTGTTTAAAAACAACGACTTAATAACATAATCAATTAAATTGATATAACTTTTTTAGAGTCGATTAAATGAACTAATTTTTTTGTACCGATGAGAAAAGTAGAAAAGTATTATTTTTGACAGAGCTATATGAAAACAACATAAAAACTAATAAATGTATGAATAAACACACATGATTTTTATAAAAGTTTAATATTGTAATTCACACCTGTTACATAAGTGTAGAATTTGCAAATGTTCTTACACATTAATAACGAAAATATAGTTCTTTCTTTGAGCAATTTTTTTCAACTACTGAAAAATAAACCAACAATTTTACTAGTGGTCATTTACACTTCAAATTTATCCCTAACTGAAGTAGACAGTATTATTGAAACATATAAGAGCTATTTAGAAATCGGTGATTAACATATAATCACCATACAGCCATATGTATAATATAATATTGACAATGAACATTAAACATACTTAACAGATGACTAATTTTCATTTATCAAAATATGAGCAGAAATCAGGCCGTTTAGAAATTACGTAATAAAGGTTACACAATAACTGATACTGTACATTGAAACTGAAAGAATGTTGTACATTTTGTGAAATGATCTCTGCCTACCATTTTTTCACATAGAACCTATTTAACAATCAACTGAAGATATAGGTATGTCTCACTTTGACTTACCAAAAATATCTCATTTTATTAATAAAAAAAAAAGAAGGCTTTAAAAGTTTACTCTAGTTTTTAGTTTAATGTTGCTGAAATTATCCACTAAAATTGTAAAAAAAGTCACATAATACATGGTGTATTTAGGCTATTATTAAATATACACTGTTATTTTCCCTCCCTCTCAGGTATAAGCAATTTAATTTAATGAAATAAATGAAGTGTTCAAAGGAAGTGACTTTAATTAAGTCCATATTGCAGTTTAAAAAGACAAAAAATTTTGATAACTAGATTCTAAGGCCAAATATAAATAAAACATAAATAACAACATGGACCTGTTCTGAACACCGCATGTATAAATATAAATATATTTTCTTCTTCTTGTTAATAACATATATTTACTGTATCGAATGATATTAATAATGTGAGAACATAATAGTATGCATTACTATAAAATGAAGACAAACTTTTAAGGTGTACTGTAACAGTTATGAACACTAATGGATATTGTAGCATATTTATATCATTCTCACAGCATAATTAAAAAATATATGCTTTATAAATACAGTTGATAGTCAGATTTATTGAGAGTTTATTGAATTTGCATATATTTTCTGCATTGGTTTAATAATAATGTGGTGCACCAAACCAACTCAGGTCGTGAAAGGGTCTTCAATCGTAGCAGAAGAAATTGTAAAAACAAAAAACCTCAATAAAAGGTTCGACAACAAAAATAAGATTTATGATGAAATTGTGAAAGCCAAAGCAAGGGTCTAGTCTAGCATCTGTAATGTCATTATTTTTAAAAGTAAACTAAAAGGTTTTCCCACTCCATTTTCGGTATATAATATGGGGTGAGTTTTTGTTGGTAATGAAATTTAATTCCTTGAACATTCATTTTCTTAAATGTTAAACAATTTAACAACTAAAAATATACTACACACAGACCATTTACTAAAATTCACTTTAAGTTCAGAGGACCTCAAAACCTTATTATTAACAGAAACTGACATAAAATAATCCACGTTAAAATCTTATCATGAAAAAGTTTATTTTAAACAAAAAAAAACAAAACAATAAACTAACTGTTGGCTAAACTTAAGTAAAATAAAAATCTGAATCTGGCCACTTTAAACAAATTAACAACAACTAATAATAATAATTATTCTAAATAATAATAATTAAACTTGTAAACTATAACAGTAAAATTAAGGTAATAGATATTTGATTAGAGAAACAATAATAAGTTATTTCACAAATATATAACACCATCAACAACTATTACTATTTTAATGAATCTTACAATATTTACATATAAAATAACATGTTAAACAAACAAAATATTTCTTAAGACAAAAAAGGGATCTCATACAATACTGAATAAAATAAATCATACAAAAGAAAAATTTATTGACAAGCTGAATTTTATGCTACAGGTTCAACATAATTAGCAGGGTATAAACCTACTCTACCTCCCTTTCTTCCTTTACACCAACCCTGTTCATCTTCATCTTCCAACTTTTCAAAAGTCTCACCTGAAAAATGTGGAAAAAATTTATCTAGATATGTGTGTTTTCAAAGAAAATCCATGGGACCGATATAATAAGTATGATGAAACTAGTGTCTATAGAAAATATTTTAATAGACAATAATTATTTATATTATGGGCTTCTTAAACTTCTGCTCAGAGGGTTTTATTTTATATTTTGGTTTTTTTTTTCAGATGAGCAGATTTTTTCCTTGATTGTAGGGGTGCATCCAAGAGCGGTCTGTACTTATCTGTTGAACTTAGTTGGCATTTTTTTCAGTAGGGTTCTCTCCCTACTACAAGCAGTTACCAGTTTTTCGTCATTATTATTCTGTAATAACGGATTTATACGTATCATTCAATTGAGGCTGCACTGTATAATGAAATTTTTAGATATCTTTGGGATTTCAATTTTTTCTCAAATTAGTCTTGAATTTATATTATTCTCTATAGCCTACTACAATCACTTCTATATTTTTGCATAAATGTTTAGTTATAACTGAGTACTAAATTTTGAAATTCTTCACATTTCTGACATGTTCAATGCACGTACTTTGATATTTTTCTCCCAATACAGTAGAGCCTTACTGCAAGGCCTTTGAAACCATTATGAACAGAGGAGCCCCCACAGAAAGACAAAAACAATAAGCCTACTATTTTCAGCAAATATGACTAAATCTTTCCCTACCTAGGATTAGTAAAAGATAATTGTTGGTAGGTCAACCCAAGTAGTTCTCAGCTGTATTCAAACATTTGTGCGAATATATAAAAGTGGAACAGTATGGTCAGCCGAGTTCTTTGGCTGCAGTGAGCAATCTAGACAAAAGGTAAAAGATTTGGGTCTTCAGGCTGTCAACCGGCCAACTTGGTCATGTCAGAGAAAAGTATAATTGTGTATATACGAGGTTTGATAAAAAAGTAACAAGAATTTCATAATTTTGCGGGTGTTAAGATTCCGGTGGTAAACAATTTTTTTTATCATGTTGGTACACATGTCTCTGAAATACATTTGGCAAGCAAATACAAGCACACATATACATACAACAGCACAAATACAAATTTGCAGCTGATTTAAATGTTTACTTTTTTAGTAGCAGTCCTTAAGGTGTTCTTGGCGATTTTTAGTTTCAAGAAAAAAAATGGATCAAAGAATTTGAATTCAATTTTGTCAAAAAAATGAAATAAAGTGCAGCACAGTTTTTGAAATGTTGATAGTGGCTTTTGGTTAATCTACCATGAGTAAAGCAAGAGTTTATGAGTGGTATAGAGAGGGTATGTGAAGACATTGAAGATGATGATCGCGGTGGGCCCCTTTTAACACTTCAATAAAAGACGACAACATCAAAGAAGTTAAGAAAATGATTCTGGATGATCGCAGAATTATTAGTAGAGAGGTTGCTGATGAAGTTAATATGTCATTTGGATCATATCAAGTAATGTTTTCTAAAGTTTTGGGCATGAAACAATTGGCAGCAAAGTTCGTTCCAAAATTGTTGAATTTCGACCAAAAAAAAATCACCTGGATATCGCCAAAGAATTGCTGAAGAAGTAAAAACAACAATCCAGAGTTTGTTAAATGCATCATAACAGGTGACAAAACATGGGTACAAAGGCGCAATTTTTGCAATGGAAGCGGCCTGAAGACCCAAGACCGAAAAAAATTTGACAAGCTTGACCAAAAGTGAAGGTCCTTCTGGTTTTTTATTTCAATTGCGTAGTGCATCATGAATTTCTGCCAGAAGGTCGTATGGTCAATACAACTGTATGAATATATTTGGAAGTACACGCAGTTTACATCAAGCTTCCAACAATTCATGGAAATTCCATCACGATAATGCTCCCGCTCCCGCTCACACCTCTCTGATTGTTCATAAGGTTTTAGCAAAAAACAACACTGTTGTGTTACCTCAGCCACTGTATTCGCCGGACATGGCTCCCTGCAACTTCTTTTTTTTCTCGAAGTTGAAAAAACCATTGAAAAGACGACGTTTTCACACCATTGATGAGAGAAAAGAAGAATCGCTGAAGGAGGTAAGAGCTATATTGAAAAGTGCCTCGAAGAATGGAAAAAGTGCTGGCACAAGTGTATTTTATCTGAGGGGGATTACTTTGAATGGGACGAAATATATTTAATTGATGTAAATATTTTGTTGTTTGGAGCACACATTAGCCAGATCTCAGTGGAAAACCTAGTGCTTAATCGGCTATCTAGCCTAGCCCACCAGAACAAAGTCAAATGCGTTAATGCAGCATCATGAAATACTGCCTTTATTTTGAACACACTAAGTTCATCTGAGCAGTGGACTGTGTTTAAAATGGTAGATTAGAACTGCTGAATGCCAGCTCATGACAAAGCATATGTCAGAACATTTGCAGTGTAGGCGATGAACAGTGTTTATTTTGAGCTTTTTAAAAACCATGTTCACAGTCTAGTTTGTGTGAACCAAGTTCACTTTCAAGACGAAAGGAGTCATTGAACAGGACACTTTGTCTGTTCTCCAAGCGGAGATGTTGGAGTTCTAGAGGACTATTGGTAATATAAACATATTTTTTAGTAGCATTTAAACATTTAGACAATTTTGCTAATGCTGAGCTGGTGGCAATTTTGTTTCTCATCATGAACCCAATTTCCAATAAGTCACAAATGACTTTCATTTTTCGGAAGGTTTTATTCATTATTAATTTTTTTTTTCAAATAAGAACTTTGAACCAAAATATGGTGAAACAGATGTTCTAGTAAGGGTTTCTGAGAGACCCCTAGCTGCCGTTTCAGTTGTACTCTTAAACAGGCGAATGGTCCAATAGACAACAACAAAGATGATAAGAAATTTAGAGAAGAAATTAAGAACCCAATTGATGAGACCCCCTATTGACAGAGAAAAAAGTTCTTGAAACAATCATAAACTACTTTAGTTATGTATGAAATACTAACTATGCAGTACAAGCTTATAAATTACCTCCCTTCAGGCAGAGATCAAAGTCAGGGAGAAACAATAACATAAACCTCATTAGCGGCCGCACCCCCCGCCCACAATCGTCATTCATTTTGTGCATCAGTTGGTTTGGGACAAACTGACCTCTGTAAAACAAGACAGGACTTTTCCACCCGAGATCTGGGAGAACGCCTCGAGTATTTATCTAAGCGAAGATATGACCCTGGTGAACCTGAAGTTGAATATGGCCAGTAAGGTCAAATTAGTGTGGTTTGCTGATGCCTGGGGCAGATGTCAGTGTGTCAATGGCATCCCAGTAATCTTCATAATTGAGGCGGAAGACCTTGACATTCTCACTTGACATCCAATCACCTTAGAAACAGGTCTTCTTGTTACCTAGAAGATGAATCCACTTTACCAACTGCCTCGCTTTTCTTCTTTCCTTTTATTATTATCTGTATCTGACTCCAAACATTTCGTTATTTTTACAATTTTAGATTCTAATTTTTATTTTATTTTGGACTATACCACATTCTGTTTACACTCGCATTATTTTATAAAACTACCAACCACTGCGTGTTATGTCTTCTCATTATCAGCTCTCTTCCTTACGACTATATTCAAATCCTTTACTTCTACTTCTTGCTTCCCACTTTCAGTATTTTTTTAAGCTTTCTCTTCCCCATGAACAGTGTCCTAACAACATGCTATGTCAATGCTCAATCTCTCCCTGCTCATCACAGCGAATTCCTTCAATTCTTCCTTGATAAATGACACCACATTAAATTTGTATCTAAATCTTGGCTTAAACCAGATATCCTATTATTTTATTTTTCCTTCCCATACTATTTCCTTCTTTGCCACAATCTCTCTAAACAGATCAGTAGTAGTTTATATCAGATCCCAAATCATTCAATCCTCTCCTTCCACTCTGAGCCCTTTTTGCCAAAGTATACTCCCACTACAAACAGATTGTCCATGCTGTTATCTATCGTCCTCCTCAAGTTCCCATTGATCCCATATTTGAATCAACTCTTTACAATTTAGTCTCTTCATTTAATTAAGTCATTTCAGCTGGTGATGTAAACACTAATTTACATAGCATTCCTAAGACAAACGCTCCTAGGCAACCTTACTACTATATCTCATTCCTGGATTTATACTCTCCCGACAATCTAGGACAATCTTTAGGACCCCGATCTCATTTTCTTATCATTTGATCTTTAAGTCGCTCTTCCCTCCCCCAGGAATATCACTAATTGTAACTTCAATTCTTTAACATTCAAAGCCATTCAACTTAATCTGGAAACACCACAATTAAGCATGCCCCTCCTAAGACTTTCCGAGCCCCCTATATCCCTGCTTCTTGGTTGACTAAGGAAATTAAAAATTTAATGAGGCGTCAAAATGCAGCAAAGAGAAAATTTATCCACCACCCACCCAAAAGATGAATCTCTTTGAAACCCTTCACAACCTCACCCAGTCTAAAATCCTAGCCCAATACAAATTCTTCCACAAGTTGGTATCTTCAGAAACGGACTCTCGCACCAAATGGGACCTACTCCACAAATTTTCTCTCATTGAAATAAATATCTATCCTGTTTTCCATAATTCTCACCATTTTATGCCCATTCCCAATTGCTTTATTGCAACACCTTCCCCCAGTCCAATTAACACTACTAGTAATTTTAACCCAGACAACTTCTTCTGATCTCATTTCCTCAATTTGAATGAATATTCAATAAAGAATGCAGCAGTTCTAGAAAGCATTTGTGCAAAATATTACTAAAGCTGTCTCTATCAATTCTTACCCTACTGCTTCACATTTATGATTTTTTTAACATTTTCCCCCAACTGCACAATCGGTCCCGATATATTCTTCCATTACATCTATTTTACTATGGTTGAGTATATTGGTTTTGTATGGTATCCCATATTGGAACTCTATTCCCATCAACATTGATCATTCGTCAACTCTCCCAATCTTTAAATCTAGATTTTACCAGTTCCCCTTATCTCGCATCAATCTAACTATATAATGTAACTACTATGTACATAGGCCCTTTATTGTTGATAAGCTTATCAAATTAGTGGATATGACAGGAGATAAGGCACTAGTAAAGAAGGTGAGAGACTGCCTAAAGATGCTTTGGACGCATGAGCCTTACCGATGACTATCAGGCATTTAGGGTATTCTGGAGCTCAGGCTACAGTCTGGTGGGTGAAGTTCAAGTACTTTTATGAAGGCCTCTTTTTCTTGATTACAAATCGAAATGCACCTCCTTCGAAAACTTTCTCTATGGTGCAAACTCCTCAGAGGTATTCCCAGTTTCACTCATATTTTACACCTGCCTCCTCAACCATTTCACCACCTTTCTCATCCTACATCTCTTGTGAGCCCTCATTTAATGGCAATGATTTTTATTTTAATTACATATGTCCTACAGACCTTATAATGTTTGTAATGAAAACATGCACTAACGCTACTGGTCCTGATAGAAATCCTTTTAAGTTTATAAAATTAAGCCTTCCAGATCTCCTGCCTGTTCTTCTCCATATATACAATTTCTATCTTCATAATAAAGTCTTCCTAGTTTTAGAGAAAAAATTCTCATTTTAACACAGTTTCAACATGTCAACAAAATTTTCATTTTAATGTTTCTTGTATCGTATTTTAGTGACTTCTTCATATATATAAATATTTTTCTTTTTTTATTTGTTAGTTCATCAATGACTTGATTGACTGAGCGCAGTTAAACAATATATTATTTCATTATATAATTTTTTTTTTTCTGTTATAGAGGTTTCCCCTTTTTTTATTAATATAATGTAATAGTTCTTCTTGTTTGCCAAAGTGAATTTTTTATCTATACTTCTTTGTTATTCATGAGGGACGACTTTGTCCTGGAGTAAATTTTTTTTTCTATCCATCTATCTATTGTTATCTATTTTGTCTTGTCAGCTGGAAATACCTATTTTGTTCCTTTTTGTTATTTTTAGGGGACAATAGACCAGAATAAATGTTTTTTATTTCATTTAAAAAAAAAAAAAGGTACAATTCTTTTAGAAATATGAAAAATGTTTAATCACTACTAGCACATTAAGAATAGTAAATTTAAAATTTACTATAACATCCACTTATAGTTCATGCATAATTTTAGTCTGGATATTAGGAACAATAAAAACATCAATTAGTGTAACAAAAAATCAGTACTAAATTTTAAAATTTAAATTAAATATATGGCAACAACTTCGATAAGACAAGGCCATAACCAGGTGGATGCCATAGTTAGCTCTTATTCTTTAGTTTTGTTTACCAAACCAGATTCACTACATTTTATTTTGATTAGCAACTCATTTTCTCTCTACCACCTCAGAAAAAAATCCTTCTTGGGGAAGCTGAGAATTGAACTGGGCTGGCTCTTCTCTACAGTTAGCAGTCAGCCATGGAACCACTAATATGCATAGATTTTCTAATATTTAAATAATAGTAGTAAAAAAAACCCCACTAAATTAATTACCTTGCTTAAAAGAAAGTTCATCACTTTCTGCTCCTTCATAATCATACAATGCTCGCACAGGTACTCCAGGTTCACCATTATCAACTAAAGCTTCTCCAGCATCATCCCATTCATCTTCTTCAAAAGGATTCACTTCACCACTTCCCTGATTATTTTCATTTCTGTTAATAAAAACAAATAAATTAAAGGAAATTAAATAACCAAGGAACACATTGTTGTATTGTACATACACATTGTAAATTTTGTTTTTGAAATCTTTGTAACTGTTGTTAGGTTGGACGATACATAATACTCCACTTGTTAAACTAATACTGCAGATAACCCTATCAGCGCTATAGTTATACTAAACGAATATGCCAGCAGTGACAATACGAATATGAAAATAATTTATTTCCTACGGAATCCTATTATAAAGGCCTGATTGAGTTCCTATTATAAGGGTCCGGAGGGGGGGGGGGGGGAGGGGGCAAGGAGAATCAAGACGGCACTTTTATTCAATGATATGAAGTATCAGCCATTATAAATCTAACATTGGATTTTGCAATATCCTCACTTCCAGAACATTTGAAATTCTCTTAGATCAACTGAACACTTTTAAAATGCAAATAGCAGTAATCCGAGATACGTGCTGGATATGACAAAGAATATTAAAAAAATGAACAGCATGCATATCGGGAATAAGTATGTTTGGTGTTAATTAGTAGTCATATACAGATTTCTTTTGGGCCTTGTTGACGTGTATCTGTTTTTAGAGGATAGGATCTTCCACAATCTCTCCCACTGTGGTTCGAATACATCCAGATACTCGGAGGATTATTTCTGGGTTATCGATCACTCAGTGGCAAGTAGTAGCTTAGAGGTGAAGAACATTAGACAACCATGAGCACTGTCATGAACAACATTAGAAAGTGGATCGAATGTTTCATCACCAGTTTTTTTTTAATAACTAATGTCTTATTTACCACAATGAAATTTTAAATACTCACAAATTCTGATCACTCCCCCTACTGTTTTGGCTGCTTTTATTTTTTGTGTTTTCATCTCCATTTTCATTGGTTTCAATTACACAAGAATTTGGAGCCCCAATTTTCTTTTGGATGCTGACTTTGCTATTAATAGAGGGATATTCCTAAAAAAAAAGAAATGAAAAAAATTAATAAAATAAAAAACAATTTAAAGCTAATCCACATATATTGGGTGTTGGGACAAGACTAATGACACACACTTCACATTTTAATATATTCATGAAAACTACGTACAATTTTAAATATAGTAAATAATCTGAAATGATAATAAAGTGAGAAATGAAAAAGTCTTCATTGCACACAGCTGAGCAGAGCAGATGCTTTGTTGTCACAACTTTTGTTGAAAGCCAAAGTAAAATATTTGCAACACAAAAGATTATTGATTACCTGCAAGCTCATATCTTGGGCCATCTCGTCAATCCGCTTCACTACCTTATTTCAAGACAGCTATTTCGTCCAATAGTTTAGAAAATTTTGGATTGTTTGTCTGTTTTGTAAACATTTTCAAGCTGAGCTTAATAAGTTGCTCTCTATCTCCATATGGTTTCATTTGTTGTGCCAGCAGCAAAAGGATTTCATAGGAAGCTTACGATTTAAAAAAAGCTCATTACTTTGTTTTTTGAATACTAACTGCTGCCCACATAACGATTTTTCCTTTTTTTCAATAAAATCTGATGTCAAGACTGAACCAACCAGATACTTGGAATCAAAATCAGAATGATTCTTCATGAAGTGGTTCTCTATATGATAATTTTTAGCCACTGAAACATTTATACTCCAGATCAAATACACTGGATTTGATACATTTTACAACCCACATCAGAAACCAATCGCTGTTTAACACTCTTGTTTTAAATTGCTGTTTAACACTCTCATTTTAATGTCCTTTTTGTATTTCCGCTTGCTCACGAGTTCTTAAAGGTACCTATGGTACTTTCACGCCACATAGCACTAAAATTCTATTCCTTTAGGCACTACTATTCTTCAAAACTTTATTACAGTGCCTACTGTAAGAGAGAAAGAAAAGGACTGAGAAATAAACTGAGAAGGCTTGAAGAAATTGTTCAAAAAAGAAAGGAAGGCAGGGTAAACTGGAATTCTAGTGAAAAGTGAGGAATACAGGTTCCTGATGATTTTCAGAAAAAATCAGAGGAAGATGCGCTTTATTTGTCTTTTGCCGCCTGGATCATATGCACCAAGAGATTAAGAGGAACAGTGCCACTTTGTTATCAAACTACTCCGACCCCTTTAGTACTTACATACACTTGACAATTTTCCAATAAGTTTACTGAATCACACATTTGTGGGTTTATTGTGCGTTGAGTAAATAAATTAAAAAAAAAAAATCCAGGGCAAATTGGTCACCCCTGGTGTCAAAAATACCTATAACTCAATGAACAGAAAATAAGCATTCAAGAGGATGGCAGAGATGAACATTCCCCCACAACTAGTACAGCTTGTTAAAATGATAAAGGAAGGATGGTAAGAATACATACATCACAAAGTTGTTGAGGTGTTTTGGCACTGTGACAGGTGGAAGACAAGGGGACAGTCTGGCTGCATTATATTTAAATTCTCCCAGCAGTGAGGAACTCTGGAATTCAGAGCTAAGGTACATCAGAGGTGACATTGAAATAGCTCTGGACTTAGTTGATCTCTGCACACCAATGAATTTTCAGAATAAAATCGATGATGAAATATGGCAGCTAATCCATGTTATTTTACTATTTAGTGGCACTTGAGGAGCAGTATCATGTCACCACACAAAGTTAAGTATATAAGAAAACGATTTTATGAGACCTGCCTCCTTACATACGGCTCGGCTCTGAATGCTGGACCTTGACATAAAAGAATTTCATTACTCTTCAGGTTTGAGTGATAAGTTCTATGAAGGATCTTTGGTGGAATATGCTCTGAACAAACATGGAGAAGAAGATCCAATGAAAAAATAAGAGATCTGTACCACAATATGGACATCTGATTGTTCAATAAACTCTTATGACCATGGCTGGTCACGCTGAAAGAATGAAACATGAGGAACTACAAGCCAAAGCCCTGACTGAGAAGCAAATATATAGAATCAGATTGCTGTTACAAGATAATGTTACTCCTGATGCAAGAAATCTTTTAACTACTACAGGGTGGCCGTACTAACTAGAGAAAATTGGAGCTCAATGTGAAACAGTCCCTATAAGTCCCTCACCAAACTGGAGAATAGTGTCAAATAGATAGATTCAGGAGTAATTCTGTATCAAATCAACCAATAAAAAATGTATATTTAATATCAAGGTTTCAGATTTTTATGATATTTTTATGTTTGCAACTACTATTAGAAGGATGAAAACTGAAAAATTTCAATTTTTCGCTTTTGGTTTTTTGAGGTGACCTTTTGAAAAAAAAATATGTAAATCTTACAGGGTCCAGAAATTTTTTAATAGCTTCAGTTGGAGAACTTTTTGGCTTAGAGAGATGCGATTTGTCTAATTTTGTTCAAATTTTAGATAATTGTAGATGATATATATTTTGCAATATATAATATAGGAATAATAATAAATATAGGAATTTCCATAATTTATTAGTCACCTATAAATATTTTCTGACGTTTCACTTCTTTAAATATACTTAGGTCTCCTAGTTTGTCTTTTTTTTTTTTTACCCTTAATAATAGGTAATGGGAGTAAGGTGACATGTTGAAGAGGATCTAGTTATCTAGTTTTTCAGGAAACCTGTCTATGTTATTATCCTAAAACCTATTGTGTTTCAAACGAAGTGGTGAAAGTCTATACAATACCTAATCAAATCAATTCATACAGTATTTATATCGGTACAAGATAAAAAAAAAGTAGGTCAAAATATTTATATTGAACTAAACATTAATCCTTAAAAATTCTTGGGAGTGTATTCGAAAGTCTTAAACAAAATCATATATAAATCAATAAACTTTACTTCTGGCTAAAATAAAAATACTTCTATAATTATTAGTTAATTACCATGGTCTCTATACTTTTTTTTTATTATTACAAAATTATTGTTAAAATGTATGCTTACAGTTTTATTATTGTGTAAAACTAACAGAAGGATTTAATTTATTTATTAAAAAGATATATGAAATATTCTAAGTTAATATATAATGAGAAGGAAGATGATAATCAAAAGAAAAGCATATAAAAAGACATGCTGGTATAAAATAAAAGATACATTACTGTTAAATCTTCTCCAACTGGGCGCTGGTTAATCAAAGTGATACTTCCGGCCGGGATTGCATCCTTCGATTTTCCTTTAGCAATGTCTCGAAACTCTTCAGTGTAATCCTGACATATACACATACATGCAAAATATCAAGCAAAATACATAAAAATTCAGGCCAATTCAATTAAATAAATAAATAAAACAAGAAAAATATAACAGAAAATGAATTTGATATTATTGTTAGCTGTTTTCGAATAATTAACAAAGCCTTTCAACAAGGATAGTTTTAAAAGTAATGGCTGATTTCATATAAGAAATTTGTGGACAAAAGAGAACGATTTAGAAATGGTCATAAGGCTGAGTATATATGACTTCACATAATTTTATAAGAGATAGATGTAGCCAAGAACAATCAGCTAAATGATGGATGCATTAAATTGAAGGAGTGTGCAAATTTCACATGATTACTTTCATATTTACAAAAAAAATCAAGAAATTACAGGAATTAACAGAATGCTTGAGTATTCAGAACTTGCCAATAGTGCCAATGAAACTGTAAGTGATGCGAATTAGGAATAGGTGGTTTGGGGATATTACTTTCATCACCTCTTTTATAACAAGTTCATTAATATTGAAAAGGTTTCTTTAAGGTCAAATGACTCTCTGATCCTAGTCCCAGCATTACGATGAACACCTAACATGATACCAAGAATAGAAATGTTACAGCCATTAATGAGACCCAACTCAAGCTGCATGACGGCCGTATGTGTCGGTCCCTAAGAAATTTCAATGCAATTTGTGATATGGAATCACCTTTGGATTGATTAGCTTACATCTGAATTCAAATCTTTCACTAAGAAGACTAGCCAGAACAATGGTGAGGAGTATATACTAATTAGTTTGATAAGCCATACATTAAAAAGTTTTCATAAAACAATATTCAAAAAGAGTGGGAGTGTTATGGGTGACATACAGTTTGGATTTTGCCAAGGCCTAGCAACAAGAATTACCCTAATAGTTTCGATCATCAGAGGTTGGTTTTTTAATGGTTTTTAGATAACATTTATTTATGAGTTATTTACATGTCTTTAATAAAGAGTTTGGATTAAAAAAATCAACGGTCTACTACCAAAAAACGTGCCCACTTAGTGGGGCTTATCCATAAATTAATAATTAACATGCCATTTCCTGGATTGCCTCACTAAGACAATTCCTTCATCCTAATTGTCGCCTCAATGAAAGAGATGTCTGATAAGTCGGAGACAACATTTATGGATGTGTTCAATAGGGATTCAGGTTTACTCTGCTATTAGAAATAAATTTTTAACCACTTGAATCGGAGAACAACAACAGAGTTTGTATCCATAACATCTGTTAAGCAATAATATATTATGATTAGAGACCCCACTAATTGTTTAACCTCTTGCTGTACCATTTAGCTTGACAAAATTCAGGCCCAAGTGTTAAAGGAGACAATGTGCGCTAGAAGAGTTGCAATACGAACCGATATGTGAATACTTGTGATATATTCATTCACTATATAGCTATTTACACGATACAACTAGGTCTTGTGGACATCAATACTAATTTAATTACTTTTCCTTAGATAAATATACCATAAGTTTATTATATTTTATAAATAATAGATGATAAATAACAGTGTCAAAACTATATTTTACAAATATATAATATTTTAATAGTATTTATAGTCTTCTGAATGTTTTCAAGTTAGGCTTTGGCTGAAGGAATGTAATAATATGACGCCCAAAAATAAATAGCCAACCAAAAAATTTAAGTATAAGAAATGCCCATCTTGAATAAATATCTAATAGAAAAATACTTATAACTAAAAATTAATAGTCCTGTATGGTACTTCCGAAAACACTGCCAGATGTTAGCTACTGTACACTCTAAGCATTTCCACATCGTTTCACTTTGCACAACAAACTTTGCATAACCTTGTTGTTTTTTTTCCAGGTGTCGAATCGATATTTTTTGGGGAATTGGGCCCGATATTGTACTTGGAGATGTTTATGTGTGGCCCTGCCTTCAGTCCACGAGTCTGACTCACTATTTACATTAGGCCCAATCTTCATTCTACAAGTCTGACTCGTAATATTCATGTTTGGTACAAAGTTTGTATCACAAGTCAAACTCGTTAAAGTAAGGCAAGGGGTTAACTTGATTTTAACAAGTAGCAAAAGAGAGTGTCTGAAGTGTAAACGGATAAAAAACAAACTAAGTATATGGTTGTAGCTAAAAAATTAGACATCTTCAGAAATTGTCAGCTTAATACTCGGGATCTTTGTAGTATAGTAATTGGAATCTAGGTTGTGAAATAAAATGTGTGGACAACATTAGAGAATTTTCAATCAAGTTAAAAAGGTTTTATTGGACTCTAATTTTGATATGATGTCAACTGTGCTTTATAGAGTTGAATGCAGTCTGTAATGTTAAATAAGACAGAGGCTTGGGTCAAGTAAGTTTCCAGAAATTTGAACCATGTTTTGAAGATTCCCTGGACAGCTAAAGTAATGAAAAGTAAAGTACTAAAATAAATAGAAAGAATGGAAGTTACTTGTGAATTGTTGGTTTATCTAGGATTTTTTATGCGTATCCATAAACACATTGGCTTAGAGTCTCCCAGTAATGAACTTAGATGCATAAATCAAGATGGCTTAAAAAAGCATTTTTCATTCTATAGGAAGTGATAATTACGTCAAACATGCATGTCAGTTAAATAAAGTAAATGGGAATATAAAAGGCATACCATGGAACGAATTGCTTAACTATAGTTATAACAATAATTAAAACATGCTCTGAATATCACATAAATATTTCTAAATATAAAAAATGTTAGGTTAATTTGTAAGCAGAACAGAAAGAGTTTATCAGTATCACTTATGTAAATAAAAAAACAGTTATTTACCTCAAATTGAGGCCAATTCATTGCCATATTTACTCCATGATTGTTTGACCACCATTTTAAATCTTTCTCATGGTCAGCATTATTAACAGTATGATAGAATTCTTCATATATTTGTGGAAGTCTTTAAAGAAAAAAAAAATATACATTAGGCCACACGTGCATTCACATATGTCAATTGCTTTTAATTACAGTGTAGGCATCGTTCTTGAGACAAAACATTATTTAAGAGAGAGACAAAAAAACAACAACATTTGTGTTAAATAAATTAACAAGAAAATTATCATTAAGTTCACTTAAATGATTAAAATAAACAAAAGTTAATTGAAAAAATAAAAGTATATTCCAACATTTTCAGATTAACATTTTAGCTATCATAAGCCAAGGAGTACCTGATTTAAATTAGTTACATAGAATAATTATATAGTCCTGACCAATTCCTAGACCAAAAAGAAATTAACATAGGTAACATTACATAAATGGAATTTTTACTCCATAAAAATTTGATTTAATAATAAAATTACTTACTGAGGATCTTGAGAGATATTCAAATATTTATGTAATGAAAACAATGTTTCTTTAAAAAACTGGAGGCGCTGAGCTTCAAGAGTTTGACACTTCTCAAATACTACTGTCATGTCTTCCATGTATTTAGGATTATAACTATTTAATTCCTGAAGAGCTATTTCGTACTTTTCCTTACATTTCTGAACATCATCTTTTGTTTTAGCGACCCTATCTTGCATCTTTTTAACCTTAACAAAATAAATAATAAACAAATATAGCCAAATCAATTTTGCACCATAAATTAGTACACATTTAAAATTTATGAGGTTTAAATAATCCAATAATGAATATAATATTTCTAACAAATTGTTATTAAATACAGCATTCCCCAATTTTCAAGGAATGTTTTTTATTTTTACATCATATATATATTAGGATGTGTGGATTCACAGATACTAAAAAACCCCAGATAAGTTGTACAAATATATTTTAATAACTTCAAACTGATATTTGTAAACTTAACTCAATTTTACAAATTAACATAAACAAAATTAATGAATAATAAGCATATAAATTTCAAATCATCAAATTTCTAAATGGATATTTTTGTTTTTTGAAGTAACATCCTATTTTAGATTTTTGACACTGTTTTCTGTAGGTACCACAATCGAAACTAAAATCAGACAAATCTTGGTTTGTATTTTCATTGTGAAATCTTCGGGGGATAACTTTACACATAATGGGATTTTTTTTATCAGTATAACTATCTAAAAAAATCTTTGTTCTGAATTTTTCTTTTTTTTTAAAGGAATATTTAATTAATAATTAAGCCTAACTAAACCAAAGAATAAACATAAGTAGGCTCATTAAGTTAATACAATGTCGATGGGGTTATAAAACCCAATTTTCTGAGATGCTGTAACAAAGGCTAATTTTAACTAGTAGCAGCAACAAATGCTCACATCACTTTTAAACGTTTAGTCATACATAGCTGCTCGGAACTGTGTACTCAATTTTACATAAGGTATTTTAGAATTTCTAATATTAAGTAGGAAGTAGGAAAGTACTTCTTTCATATTATAGGGAAGTAAACTTTTATATAAAATGGCTGAGAGTTTGGTTAATTAATTGATAAATTAAAAAAGTTAGGAAAACACATGGGAGCAGCAATATACATCTGTAGTTGTTACAGTTCAGAGAGCTCCCTTCCTGATGAATTGGTGTATGATTTTTTTTGTCCATTCCAAAGGTAGGAATTCTTCCACTTCCCTCATACATTGTTAAACATAATCTGTAGAAAAGTAATTGATACAGTGCCTAACTGCAATTTTTAAATAATTCCGCTGGTATGTTATTGAGACCTGGTGCTTTGTTGCTTTTAAACTTATTAATTTGCGATTTCCTGTTTATCTGTCAGTTCTAGCTCTATGCCACCACCAGTTCCTTTTCAATGGTGTGCCAAGGAACCTCCTGCTCACATCTGTACAAGAGAGCCTGAAAATGGCTAACTCGGTTTGCTGATATAGAATTCCATGAAAATATAAAAAGGCCATGATACTAAACCCAAAAACTAACGAATATGTTAGTTCATTTAGGAGAAGTGTGTACCATAGGACTTCTTTTTTTACCAAGGTCTTTGGCCTAGGATTTGGCGCAATTTCAAAGAAAACTCATGAATTCTTCAAATCAGTTGGGATCGACTGCAAAACGATCTATCATTGACAAATCATATTATCAACCATCATATATATTGCTGATAATGAGCAACATATACTCAATTAGTGCCTCAAATTTTTATCATCAGCAAAAGTTATTAAATGTACATATAAATAAATGAATTCTTGTAGATTTGTCCCTTTATACATATCTATATTCTTGAGCCTATCTGGCCTATAGTTTAAACAATTCCTTAGATTCCAGAATAGATTGGCTGACTTGACATAACTCAAATACAAAGTCTTTAATTGAAAAAATGTAAAGAACAAAAATTAAAGAGAATTTAATAAATAATGGAATGTTATAACTGAGAGAAGAATGTTCACTGACTGAACCACAGATCCAAATTAGCCTAGCAAAAAAACAAACAAACAAAGGATGACTGAAAGTTATTTTCATTTTTTTTTTTTGTGCTAAAATAATTTTGTTAATATTAACTCATTTAATTAATATTTAATCTTAATAAATTTTATGTAGAAAACCCATCTTTTCCAGGGATTTCCTATAAAACCATCAAGAGTATTAAATGAACAATGAACATTGAGAAACGAAGTGACAAGTCACTTACTAGCAGTGAGGAATATTAAACATACAATTATACTTCATGATCTTTGATCTAACAATTGATTTTTTGGTTATATATTGCAAAAAAAGGCTGTTTTAGATTACTTTTCTTTTTGAAAGAAGAATTTGGAACATAACCACTTTGCCCAGTCACAGTCAGCAAGTATCCTCTATCTATATTACACTGTTCCTAGCCAAAACCATAACTTTCCACAATATAGACAATTTTACATCTGAAAAAATTCAACTAGCTCTTAAGGCCTTGAATTGAAATTTAATTGACTCCTGCTGCACATTGATAGACTCCATGGTGATTATCCTGGTCACCCTTATTGGTAACGTTGCCCCATTACCTTTTGACAGAAGGCTTGGAGATGACTATCAGGCAACTTGACTCAGGAAACAATCTGGCGTGTGAAATCTAAGTATTTCCAAGTCCCACAATTATAAGTATTTCTCTCTGTTCCACAATTTTCAATCGAATTGGCAGCTCACTCAATTCATATTTAGAATCCGCCTGCACACAATCTGCACTGATTAATGTCACTACAAATCAACAATAACAACCATAAAATTCTCCTTGATTTCACCTGAGCCAATATATGACACCATAGCCACAAACAACCTTTTAAATAGATCTATTTACTGGTTTCAATCATATCTCTCAAACCAAACAAGTAGTTGCTACCCCTAAACTGTCCTAGGGCAAAGTGGATTTTGATCTTCTCTTATTCTTATCAGTTCCTACACTATCTCCCTAAATACATTTGTTATCACCACCATTACCCTTGATCAATAGATACCCTTAACCTGTCCCATTGGTCTCACCATCTTCTTCTACAGGTTAGAACCCCACTTCAACTCGTAGTATCATCTATAATTTTCCTCCATAAAACTAATATGCTTGTTAAAATGATGATGGAAGGCAATGAATGATTTGTAAGAATACATAGAGAATTGTCAAGGGGTTTTGGCACTGTGAGAGGTGTAAGGGGACACATCCCACTGTTATCTCTGCAAATATGTACATTTATATACACCAAATAACTTACAGCCTTATAAAGAATCAACCGCTAATATATTTTAATGAGATTTTTAGACAATTTTTTTTTTTAAACAAATCAAAAGTTGTTTTTAGAGCCCAACTTTGCGAAATTGTATTTAAATCCCAATGAAAACAATTCCAACACTTGTTTTCTTAAAAGACATATATATTCTTTCTTTTAATAAGAAATATCTTTTTACATTTTCAAATTGGAAAGTTACTTTTGAACCACCCTGTGTCAATTTATTAGGACACTAATAAATATATATATATAAAAATTCGCTGCAGTAGATGACAGATGGTGGGAGTTAGTGTTAGAACAACTCTACTATTTTAGGGTAAAAATTGCACATAACATAATTTGGTATACATATTTTTTTTATGACAAAAATTGGTCTGGCTTAGGTAAACGTTTTTAGAAGAGAAACATATTGAATGTAGAATCCAGGAAGCACAAGGAGAGAGTGTAGGTGAGTTTGAGCTACTGATGATGGGCTTTAGATGTTAATGAATTTAGTTTCAACTTATTTTCTCCAGGCCATAAACACATTCTCTTCAGATCACCCAGAACTACGAGAGATGAAATAAATGATATATTTGGGAGTAACCAGAAAATAACAATTCTCTAATAACTTAGAGATAAAAAAAACATGTATTTCATTATTTAGTTCATGCTATGAAAATAAACAAAGCATTAATAATGTAAATTTGTTACCTGATCCATTGATAAAGAACTATCACCACTTGCATTTCTTTCTTGATTTGATGCAGACTTTTCTGTCTTACATGCACTGTGGTAGTCACTCTTTGCCTTATTAACTTTAGTCAAAAGTTTTCCCCATGGTTTCTGAGCTTTTTTGAATGCATCCTCAATTTCCTTCCTTTCTTTTATTTGCATCATTGACTAAAATGTCACAAAAAAATAAAGTAAACTCTTTCTCATAATTGTTTGTGTCATTATGCTTAAAAACAGAAATAAACTGCAAGACACTAAAACTATGTATATGTGTACACATATATACATGGTTATATGATGCCAGTTATTGAAATACGTTTTAGGATATGTGTGAAGGTTGTGGGTTTAACCTATATCCATCAACAACTCGGTCTCCCACAAATAAACATATTTATTCATACTAAGAGCCTATTTTTAGTCGAGAATTTATAAATGTGGATGTATTTGTTGGGATATTGGCTTAGGTCAATGACAGATGTTAGATAGATAAATGGAGGGGGGGGACTTAATTGGTTATTTATTTGACAACTAGGTCTATAGGGTCTTTTTGCCCATCCCTATATTATACTCATGCTTTCATGTAACTACTTTAAAGTTGGATACTTGACCTTTTAACAAAGTCAAGGATCGATTTCCATTTGTTGAGTTCTCCTAATGGAATCCTATTGCAGCTTTTAGCGTATAAAAAGAAGTGATAGGGGTTTTCTACTCCAACCTAAATTTAAGACAAAAGAGGTTCTGGAGTACACCTATCAATAATAGGTGTCAGCTTAATCTTCAGTATCGTCAAAATGGCTGCTATAAGGTTTGTTTTGCCAGCTGCAGTTTATTAGGCATTAGTTGTTTACAGTAAACAACATAGCTGTTGAGGGGGGGGGAGGTTATTCATTGCTTTCTCTCCCAGCCATTGCTCGGTTGTGGAAAGGAACAGTTTGGGAGCTTTAGTTGGCTGGGATCGGGTTAAGCTTATGGTGGATACTTTCTAATGCAGGATGGCCAGATCCCGGTTTATGGTTAAAGACACCCCCAGTGGGACCTACTAGGAGCTCTTTGTCTTGGCACAGTCCATTGACCAACGACCTGACGGCATTAAATCTTCGTTAAATGAATAATGGGCGTTTTGACATACTATGTATGTCTTCATCAGGTGCTAATATGAAATGGTTGGAGGCTGGAAGTGAAATGGCAACTTAACTCATACTTGAGAAAATCTAACATCTCTCTTTCATTTGCTTAAGTCTATATCTTAACTAATCAATCCACTCATATATTTACTTATACACCCCAACTGCTCACACTGCCAGTTTCAAGGGCTGATAATAAAGTCAGATCCCTAACTGTAGACAAGACAGAACTTTAGTGATCCTATATCCATATCAAGAGAGGTATTTTCCAGGGAAACTCTTAGTTTCCTCTGGTTCTACCTGGTGATCAACCAACACAACAGGATGCTAAATGATAATTGGAAGGGATATAAATTCAACAATTAAATCACTCATTACATATGAATGAGCTCAACCCAAATATGAGGTGAACTAAACACCTCTAGAAACAGTATAAATCTACAATGAAGACACGAAAGAGCTGGTGGATATAGAAAAATGTGCTGAGTTATATCCTAAGAGTTATAAAGAAAAGAAGTTTAAGCAGATAACATAGATATTTCAAAAATATGCAATTATTGGACAGCTTGAAGAAACTGACGGTTTGTCCAAGAAATCTCTCAGATCATCTTGCACTAGGTGCCTATATTTCCAATTCAGGAGATAGCATATAGCAATTGATAGGGAGACACCATACTGTGCTCACGTGGAAGTGTACACAATTATCACTGTAGCCCTAAATATATAAACAGTCAGCTGCAAAAATATTTGCTTAAGATAGCAAATCAACAATGATGGAACTCAAGTGAATTAAAACTGCCCATGGTAAAAGAAGGCAAGAGAGTCATAACCAACCTCGCAGCAAGGAAAGCCCGCCAGTACTGGGCCCCCGGGCAATACAGGTATAGACGGCAACAAGAGAGCGGATGAATTAGCTAAGAAAGGAGTGGACTTGCAGTTTATTGGTCATGAGCCTGCCATTCGCAGGTCTAAAGCTACGTCTACTTCCATATTAGAATGTGGATGTGGACTAGAACGGATGTGCCATGGTCCATTGGTCAGCTGTAGAACAGCCAAGTTAGTCGCATCCATCTTATGGTTATTGAATTGCAGCCAGCATTATAATAACCTAGTAACAGGCATTTTTACCAGACACTGCAGATTAAGTCACCTATCATTGTGAGGAAACTTCCTACTTTCTAGGAGAATACGAAGCATTCAGCAAACTAAGGTTTTATGACAGGATTCCTTTGTAGGAACTTGACTCCTTCAGATATACATCAATCCTCAACTTCATGAAGATGTAAAGGAGAAGCCAAGAAGAACAGTAGCAGAGCATGGAAGTAGGAAGGTATAATACAGGACTGGACAAGAAAGGCTTAGAGGTCTAGTTGTCGGACCAATTAAACCCATATAGGTCCCCATTTATTTATCTATCAATCTACCCAAGGAAACATTTAACCAGATCTTGAAACTTTGGATTGGAATGCAATCAACTCCTGCTCCTCAATAAACTCCTCCATTGTCAACCTATCTCTGATCCTCCTCTAAAAACCTCTACTTTTCATCCCCAGCCTGCTTCATGGATGTGTCAGGAGATCTCTAACAGCAATGAAACAGTCTTAATCCCAAATCAACCCTCCCCGTATTCTGATGTAGGGATCAAACATTTCTCCTCTTCTTTTTAGTTCCTACATTAATGATCTACTTAAATCTATCTATCATTATTTCCATCAACTTTAGGCTGATAGCTCCCAAATGTATTGATCCTTTAATGATTATCAGCTGTGTTTGTCAAGGTCCAAGAATAACTAGATCAAATCTGTCCCTGGCCAAATCTGAATAAGCTAAGGCTAAACACTGTGGAAACTAAGGCTATTGTTATAGGCTCCAGTTCCCTACTCAGATCCGATGGCTCAATTTCCTTCCTTAAACCTAAATGATCACATTATCACTTTTGGCTACACTGTTAAAAACCTAAACAATACTATTGACCAAGACCAAACCCTCCCTGGGAAATCTCACATTTCCCGATGGTTAATAGGTACCCCAACCACCTTAAGCTATTTCATCTCTGTCACCATCTCCTTTCCTAGACTCCTGGTACTGTCCCTTATTTTCTCTCACTTTTTGGTTTTTTTTATAGGACTTGGGGACAAATTGAAACAACTCATGAACTGCTTCATATGATTTGTCTCTGGGACTCAACGGTCCACCCATTTCTACATTGGACACTCTTACTCTCATTCTAGAGACAATATTTCCTAGGCTCATACCTTTTCCAAACCATTAATTCTCATCCCCTATCCTATATTTAAAATCTTTTGCCGTTCCTCACTCTACTCCCTAACAGAAGATCTTGTCTTTCTGACTTTCCACACTCCTTTCTTCAAGACTGCAGCATTAAGCATTCCTTTCTTGTCTGATCCACCACTTTCTGAAATTCTCTCCCACGGCTATCCCTTAATTTGCCTTCAAAACCCTCATATTCCAACATGTTCTTACCATCCAGAGAGATACTGGCTAGAATGAGAATTATTTATTCATCTATACTATTATTTATGCCATAATTTCTTACACATATACTATGTATATTTGTATGTATTTTTTTAACCCACATTATAAATATTGCTTTTAAGTATTTATTAAGGACATGTTATGTTTATAATTTAATACTGTATAATACTGATTTCCTTTCTCTTATTGCTCTTAATTTTTGAAACTTATGCATTCATTTACTGAGGTGTATACTTTATTTTTCTTTCTTTGTGATACACTATTTATTTTTTGTTAGCCAGAATTTGATTTATTTATATGAACCATATTTTTAATAAAAGACAGAGTCCCAGAATAAAGTTTTTTCTCTCTATTTTTATTAGTAAGAAGACTGGCACAGATTATTGAGATAAGGAGTACCTGGGGATGATAATTTGCAAAAGGTAGAGCTGAAAAATTAAGGCAACTTTATTGATTTGAGAGCTGTGGTATTTTCACATTAATGCGATGGAACATATGCAATAGTATCACAGTCATTCGGAACAGAATCAGGGAAGACATTCACACTGACTATATTTTTTTTGTAATACCTGTCAATTAAAGGGTCATTGACACCCAACAACCTTCGACGTCAGGCTTGAAGCAGATTAGACTACATAAATATATTTCAAGGATTTAGAAGCAGCAGAACTCAAGAAATGGACTGAAAATCCACAAGGTCATAACTGAAATTCTATTCCGGACATAACTCACCACTTCGAGGTCAACAGAGACAATGTAAGGAATAAGCAAACTAATATTTTTTTGGAAATACAAAACAAAGGAAGCTGATCTTTCTGTCAATCTTCAATTTCTGTCAAGTCAATATTGTTTTCTGTTTTGTGAAAAATATTGGTACGTATTCATTTATTTTTGGAAAAACTGGAACATTTTTATTATAATATTGTGATTTACATCTTAAGTTTAAACAGAACTGATTGGATTTGACTGCTTATAGAAGTCCTAGTTATACACGCAAGAAGGATGCTTTGATAAAAACATCCACCATACTGGCAATACCATAACAATACAACAAGCATGTGCCGACCTCTATTTGATATTGATGGCTTTAAAGCTGGAAACTGTAAATAAAGACCTGTTTAAATAATAATTTGATCATATTAAATGAGGGCCCAATTTACCAAATCGCAGATGTATATAAAAAATAAGCAAAACTATGCCCTTCTATATGTTGCTGCTAAAAAAAAAAATCCACAAACCCCCAGAATAGATCAGGGCTACAGAGGTTGCTAAATAAGACCGAGAATAACAAGTAGGACCAGTGCTGGGTTATATTGCTTCGACATCTTCATTTCGGTTTTCTAGACTGCATTGCCTATTTTAGATGTTTGGAAACCTTGTCCAGAACTCGCTAAGTTTGAAATTTGTTTGTAACTTTCACTTGTATAAATAACATATCTAAACTCCCTGTTAGCAGACAGACTACTGTCAGCAAGAACCAACAATTAAAGGATAAATATTAATTAAAACAAAGTTTGTTCTTACTTTATGATAAGTATCTTTTTGCCATGACTTGACACTATGCATTACCACATTAGAAAGATCATCTTTTACTCGTAAATGTAGGTCACAAAGTCTATCAGCTTCAATTAAAACTCCTTTCCAAGCAGCTTCTGTTGTGCCATATTCTGGTCCTAAGCATATACACATTTCATGTATAAATTGTTAAGATAATTACTTTCAATTTCACAAAATAATAAATTAATTAAAGGACATATTTTGATATTAAAACAAAATATATAGGAAGAAAAATTTGAAGTAATGGAATAGTTTGCTATGATGTATAAATACACACAGGCATTTAGATGGTTTGTAAATACAGAATGAAACAAAAGTTGGATTAATTAATTTAATTAAATACAAACACAATTTGATAGATTATCTACTCTCTGATTAAAACATTAAAATAAAATAGAAAATCAATTTATAACATATTACAAGGAGCACCTGTTTATCAGATGATTATTCTTGTTTCAATGATTTTGTGTGCTTTTACTCATGTTTTATTTGTTTAGCATAGGTTGTGGATTAATTATTAAATAAATTAATAATTTGTCTCTGCACAAAATTTTTATCATTACAGTTTCTGTTTACAGATGCATACATATCGGACCAGTGTGTCTAATCTGTGGTGAAAATGATTCAGTGCCTATAATACAATTAAGAGAACTACTTGGAGTAGTTTGATAACAAAGCGGCACTGTTCCTCTTGATCTCTCGGTGCATTTGATCCAGGCGGCAAAAGACAAAGGAAGCACAACTTCCTCTGATGTTTTGTAAAAATGAACAGCATCCTTTATTCCTCATTCTCACCTTGAATTCCAGCTTACACGGCCTTCCTTTTTTGAACAATTTATTCAAGCCTTCTTAGTCCTTTTCTTTCTCTCTTACAGTAGACACCGTAATAAAGTTTTTGAATAGAATAGTAGTGCGTAAAGGAGTAGAATTTTAGTGCTATGTGGTATGAAAGTACCATAGGTACCTTTAAGAACTCTTCATTTTCTGAGCAAGCGAAAATACAAAAAGGACATAAAAACAGCGATTGGTTTCTGATGTGGATTGTAAAATGTATCAAATCTAGTGTATTTGATCTGGAGTATAAATGTTTAAGTGCCTAAAAAATACCATTTAGAGAACCACTTCATGAAGAATCATTCTGATTTTGATTCCAAGTATCCAGTTGGTTCAGTCTTGACATCAGTTTCATTGAGGAAAAGGAAAAATCGTTATGTGAGCAGCAGTTAGTATTCAAAAAACAAAGTAATGAGCTTTTTTCAATGGTAACAGCTTCCTATAAAGTCCTTTTGCTACTGGCACAACAAATGAAACCATATGGAGATAAGAGAGCAACTTATTAAGCTCAGCTTGAAAATGTTTACAAAACAGATAAACAATCCAAAATTTTCTTTAGCTATGGAATACTGAGAACTAGTTCTCCATTGTGATGTTTATTGAATATGCATATAAAATATAAGTAGTTCACTGTAGTGTAAATTGGGTTTTTTAAAATTAGTGTGATATCGTTGGCCCGCCTGAGTACATGAAACCATAATTGTGGCCCTCGACCGAGAAAGGTTGGTCGCCCTTGCTTTTAGTAGCTATATATCTCACATTAAAGATACAATTCAGTTAAGAGAAAGAATGGGAGACTATAGAACACAATGTTGACATTGTAAACAATTATAGATTGACAGAACTTATAGAAAATTATATGTATTATGCAAAGAACATCTTTGGCAAAAGACGAGTCATTTTTATCAACATTTAGAAGATAAAGGACATATTGTTACACAATATTAACAAGAGAAAATTAAAAAAATTCAGCAATATTTAGAGGGACCAACTTTCTGTTCCTCCTATCTAGATAGACAGAGTAATCACTTGAAAACCACCAAGATCGCAATTTTATTTGAATTTCTTAAAATATGTTTTGATTTTATTACGTGACCATCAGATTTAATAATTATTATCAATTATGTTCAACCAATGAAATTAAATTTAGTCATATAAATTAAATTTTTCCATGATTTCACTAAATGTTTAGTTTTATACAATTTAGTTAATTAATAAATTGTAAAAGATTAAATTATCTTTTCATGTCCTTTGATTCCTAGAGAAACATAAGACACTCATAAGACTCATATTAGGTCTGGCAAAATTATCTTATAATTATGTCTGTAATAAGATTAATTGAAATTATTGGCCAACTCCAGCTGAGTTAAGAGTAGTGGCTGCCTCTTGACCTGCTTCCTTTGTAGGAGGCCTTCTTAATAATAATAATAATAATAATAATAATAATAATAATAATAACAATAATAATAAGAATTATTTTCAGATCAACATAAAATATTAGACGTATACAGTCTAACCTTGTTAGGGTTGAAAATAAGTAACTCTAAGGCGAGGTGTAATAGACAAGGGTTTTTTTTGCAGTCTCCTACATAAATCTTGTGTCAGTAGTATTGATGGGACAGGGCAGAAGCCTGTGGCAACCTTGTGCCCTAAGGTCCAATTTACACAGAGAAGATGTGACATAGGCACGGAGTCTTTCCTAGCTTCCCAAATACATATAGCAAACCTTGTGTCAATGAGATGACAGCAGGAAAACGCCGAATAAAGTTTCTAGTAGTCTACTGAACCCACATGTCCTTTCTTACTTCTGGTCATTGAATGATGATTTGAATTGAATATTTATTTTTCAAAATATGAATACTCAATTCAAAATATATGTATGGATATTCAATTGTGTACAAGGGAAGCACATCTATAAATATCTTTTGTAGTAGAAAGAATGTAAAAATAAAACTAACTAAGAATTAAACATCTGCACTTAGGCAGTAATATTTATAATGTAACTAGCATACATACATTTGTTTTTGGAGTTGTTTTCAATTTTTATTTCAGAATTTATTGAGGGGGATCTATTCTCTAATTCCAGAGTAAGTTTCATTATAATTTGAAGTCAGGGTTGAAATAATTTGGTGTGTTACATTAAAAGTAGAGTGAATTTGGAATAGGCTGGAAAAGAGAAAGTTGGCTGTCCGGTTTAGGCACAAACCTTTTAAAATTCTTGTATTAGACAAAGCTGACAACCTTGGGTCAAGGGGGGGGGAGATAGTTTTCATTCATGAGTGAAAGAGATAAAACAGGATGACTTAAACTAGAGGGAAACATGATAAGAAGAATCATATTATCAAAAATCAACACATATGAATCGGCAAGACCCTTATACATCTTTTAGAAGAAAAAAAAATGAAGATTGCAAGTTAAACAGCTTTTAATGGATTCAAATAATTGGATCTTGGCTTCAATAATGTGTATAACATGAGAGTTAGTAAAATGAACAAAACAAGTTAAGATACATTAAATATTGGAAAATACTAACTTATCAGTAATTAAATAACTTTTTACACATAACCATACAAATAAAAAAATAATGCTTTTGGCCTTAAAAATGAAATATTACCTATATTGTCCTGCTGATGATATGTACATAAATATAAAGGTACTCTTATTTTTTATTTACTCAAATAAATAAATAACACTGGTCTACAAGAAATTTTTGAAAATTGGATTTAATAATATCTACCAATTTTTTTTTTCCGGTGAGCTGAAACTGAACTCTGTTTTCTACCATCAGGAACAGATTGTGTGTGTTTAATCTCGAGTAGGCATAGTAATAAAAATGATTAAGAAAAATAAAATCATCCGGTAGTTTTTATTTATTAGGTAAATATATTACTATAGATTTGGATAGATGTAAGTTTGCCAGAGTAAAAAATTATATGTATTAATTTTGTTATTTATTTTTATGAAAACTATAGCATCCAACAATAGTTTAGAAATATTCACGTTACACTTCCCCTGATACCTTTGTTCTATCTCCTTGATGTCCTGCTGGAACCTTTCCTCTTGTTCTTCACTAATATTTGCTAAGTTTTCCGGAAACTAGTTCACATGTGAGTGTAAGAAGTGAACCTTAAAACTCATGTTGCAACCTTGTGTTTGAAAAACCTTCAACATGTGTTCCACGATATTATATAGTTGTGACCTTTCATGTTACCAAAGAACTTTTCAACAACTTGGATACGATTGTAATCGTACAATCAACACAAACTTGGAACAAATTCCAGCCCTCCTTCTCGTTTTCATTAAGGGTCTGGGTGAAATGTGGATCTTAAAAAACTTTTTTGATGTCTGGGCCAACAAAGATTCCTTCTTTTAGCTTGGCATCACTGTAACCAGGAAATTTGGAGCATAAGCACTTGAAACATTCTCCTTCTTTATTGAGAGATTTCAAGAACTGCATTATCAGCCCTAGCTTAAGTGTAGAGGAGGTAGTAAGATTTTGTCAGAAGGAACCAAACTTTCACTAATAACATTTTTTTCTTCTGGTAACAGAGCTTTTCAAGATGGACAGTCCCTTTTGTTCCAGTAGGATTTTTTATCACGGCTCATCCCATAAACATAAAAAACATGGTAACTTGGTGTAGCCTGATTGGTGACCTAAGGGCATGTACTTTCAAGTCTCCACATACCAACCGCTTATGCTCATCAAAACAACTTTTTTTGAGAAGTAAAACAAAATTGTCGTACGTTTCTTTACAATGTACCGAATGACCAACTGAAATTGAAGCATATGTGTTGCCATTGTGTAATAAAACAAATTTTAGACTACTCTTTAACGAGTCTATGAATAGAAGCTAATCATTAACCCCTTGACATACAAATAAAATGCGCGTCGACACGATATATATTGCGAAGATAGTGCGATATGGTCAAAAAACGTTTACAAGGCATAATTTTCGAAAATATGGATATAATTTCATCACATATTTTTTGCTTTGACCAATACATATCTATTTTAGATTTTTTTATCTGCGACATTATAATGCAAAATATGCTCTAACTCCATCATTTGTTAGTGGATACCAGTCCTTGTTTCTTTTTGTATTCTGTTCCATTTCAAGTTGTGCTGCACATCTATTCGTTTCTCTGACTATCATTTCAAAAAAGTCATCACATAAAACTTGTTTGAAAACAGCAAGGTGTAAAGGAAAAATGCAGAGGTGTTGCATTTGTACGTAATCTTCGTACAACAGAGCAGTTCATGCCTGCAGTTTCAGTAAATTGGTTTATATTGACAATATTTTCTTTTTCTTTCCAATTACATTCATCCTCTGGTACATCAGATTCATCACTGCTTGAAATAGGTCTTGCACGTTTACGCACATTTTGTCGAATAGAATAGCTTCACTTGAATACTCAACAGTATAAACACTTTGATGACTATTTTCAATCTCACTATCATCACTAGAGTAATCTAATACACTTCCATATAATACATCCAACTGAGACATGTTGGGAGCACTATTTATAATTTTTACTAAATTCAAATATGTACAACGGCGTTCGCCGTGCGAGGTCAGTACTGTACTGATTAATGCTTTCATCGTGCGTTGTTTACTGGTTTAGCCAATATGATTACGATTTTTTTTATTGGTACTGTTGAGAGGGGGGAAAACATATTAAACAAAACAGGATCAAGGCACGACTGCAGCAGTTAAAGAACCTAATAGCATACTGTGTGGCATTCGCCGAAGAAAGTTCTTACCGTCTCGGAGACGTCAAAGTCTGCAATCACACATGAAATGAATGACGTCTCCCAGATGTCATTGTATGTCAAGGGGTTAAGGTCATACTGTACACCGAATCGTCTCATAAGTCCACGAATGTCTTTACAACAGACAATATTCTCGCCCTATGAAAATTAAGAAATGAAAAGGGTTTCATAATGTTGATACCATGAAAAAAAACTAACTGCCCAGTAAGTAACTAAAATAAATTATAGTTTTTGAGCCAGGAGCCAAATAACTGAGC
Source organism: Acanthosoma haemorrhoidale (assembly GCA_930367205.1). NCBI lineage: Eukaryota > Metazoa > Arthropoda > Insecta > Hemiptera > Acanthosomatidae > Acanthosoma > Acanthosoma haemorrhoidale. The sequence goes on along the minus strand of OV884009.1, from coordinate 87,420,928 downwards.
TGCACCTTTTGGAAGTCCAAGACATCTCACTAAGTTGTTCAACTCCTGTTGAGAAAAAAACTCAGGTTCAAAATCACTGTTTAACTCATATTTTTCCATCATGCAAGCTTCTCCAGTTGTTTCCCAATCAAGGCTGTGCAAGTCACGAGCGGGCTGAGGAACTGGTAGTCCAAAACCATGTGGTACTGGACAATTAGCTGATTCAAGATTAGAGTAGTTAATGACCTATTTATTTTTTGAGTTATAACCCTGAATATTATAGGTGCAAAAGTAATATTCATTCCCATGATTTTTTTGCTCCTGCAACATCATTGGGATAGAAAATTTGAATAACTCACCTTTGTGCCACAAGCAAAGTTTTTTATCCAGCTATGACAAACTTTGTGAGGAGCCTAAACTTTATCTTGATCTCCTCTTCTTAAACCAAAATATGCATAATATACCTTTTTATGAAGTCTGTTATAGTTCGTTGGTACTTCTTGATGAAACAGAAGTAGTATGGATTGGTAACAAAATGGCGTTGAGACATTTTTTCAAAACTCAAACTCAAAAAACGTTTCTCATTCATTTCGACACAAGTAGGTAACCTAGGTGCATGCATTCACTTTAAACGATACAACTGGTCTGAGATAATGAGCAGCAAAATGGACATTTATAACAAGTACAAACGGTTCAGTGCCAGAAAGTGACTACTGAGACCAGACAACAAGTACGTCCCTATTTGAATAGGTTGTGGTGCTTGGAGCTGCATGCCTACACCAACGATTGAGGGAAAGTAGTATTGGGAAATAATAAATGTTTAGAATCTCTTGGGAAATAGAAGTGTTTCAGCTATTCCAGTTCATTAACTAACTGTATAAGAACATTACAAGTTTTGTGCTACAAAACTGGCATTACATATCATGGATTTGCAAAAAATCTGTACATGATGGAAGAAAAAAGAGCTTATTTTCGGTTTCAGCACACCAAAAAACATGGAAATTAGCCATAATCATCAATTCAAATTTTTGGTTGCAGACCTGTGTAATCAATGAATAATTCATTTTAATATTCTTAGTTTTGAAAAATTGCCAAATAAATTCTTTTGAAACTGGGCATTCACAATAAAAATAAAAGGTTAACGCAATTTTCTGTAATGAATTTATATTACTGGGTTACTTATTTTAATTGTAATATTTAAATTAAATCATTCAGTCCATACCTTCGTGATTCTATAGATGAATTAACTCTTTAATGTTTATTTTATTGATTATAGAAATTCCAACCTTGCAGTTTTGTTTACAAATTATTTTTGAATTCTGTGATTATATCATTAATAAACTCAATAACTGTTAAACTACATTCCTTATCACTAACTGGAATCATACAAGTCGAAAATTTACAGCTATATTTAAATAAAGAGGATATCAAGTTTCCTTTATTGTAATTAAATGTTCTACTTATATTTTAAAAAATCTGCAACCCCATAACTTAAATATTTCATCTGTATATACGTTTAAATTTTAAAAAAGTGGGGGGGGGGGTTACGGGTTACTAAATACAGGAAAATTATAAAAGACAACAAAACTTTTTGATTTGAAATTTTTTCAAATTTATTTATTCGATAAACTTTAACAAATCAATTAAATTTTCACAGTCGAAAATTAAAAAATACCATGTCTTACATCTTATATTATTGATAGAATAAAAATAATCTCATTAAAACAGTAATGTGTTATCTTTAAATCAATCAACGATTCAATTTAAACATCTTACTCTATATTTCCTAATGTGTTCACTATTACAAAGTTTGTGTATGTGTACCTAGGTCATTGTGCATGATTATCTTTAATTATAACTCTTAGTGATTTAGAGGTAGCTGTGAGAACTCTTCTTAGTTTTGCTTTGGTTTACTTAATGAATCCACTTCAAATAACACATTGTAAAGATATTTTTATTATAAAATATAATTATTAGAATTAGGTTGGTTTTAAGGAAGTGCTTTCTGTAGAAATAATTTGTTTAGTGGTAGTGTTTTCCAGGGGTCTCCAAAGGATTTCCAGATATTTTGGGTGCGGGATTCAGGAAGACAGGAGGAAAAGGTCTCTGGTCTTTAGTCTTTGTCAGTCAGCAAGTTAAGTTGTTCAGCAGCCATGGGACTGGGTGTTCAAGAAGGCCATTTGTTTGAGACAGGAGAATAGAAGGTAACACGAGTTACAAAATCAACACATTCTCCAATCTTGAAGAATATAACCATGTTATTAGTGTTAATATTAGGTAATTATTTAAGTTCTTGTACCCTTTTATGTTAATATGAAGTATTTAAAAAAGACAAAATTATGCACTCTGAGAATCCTGAGATAATATTAATTAAAACATTATAAAATAAACTTTTATATTTTATGAACTTTCTTTGAATCGTTACAAATAAGAAAGTAATAATATTTAATCGAAGACGGAAATCATCATATGATGTCAGTTCATTTGTGTCAGGGGTTTACCACGATACAAATGTTTTGCTATATATAAATGGTTGCTAGAGTTTTTTTAAGGTATTAAGAGGGAATTTTATCCAAAAATATAGTCACCTTCTAGGGTGGGACTCAAACCCGCTGTGGCAAGGTGAATCTGGCCCTCCACATTCCAGTCATTCCCCTTACCCTTAATTTAATTAAAATTAATTAATTAAAATTGCAAATTTTATGATAATGAATTTAACATTGAAGTTATAATTTCATCAAGCAGAAGTCACAGTATAATTTTATGCAATTGCGATGAAACTAATTAATTCTATTGTTACATATTTTGGATTTGTAAAACATATTTAATAAAAAATAAGCCCACAAATTTTTTTTAGCACATTTATGAAGGTATTTTGGAGTCTAAATACTTAAAGTTGAAAAACATGATGTCTAATATTAGAGTTAGTTCTGGATGCTTAAAAAACAAAAACATAAACAGGTTTAAAGCATTTCCTCTAGAACCTTTTTCATTCTCTGATTTTTAGCAAATTTCTCCTTTCAGAAGAACTCTGCTTAATTCTTTGTATATCTAATTTTCATACCATGAGAGGTCGCTATGGCAGACATTAATCGAGTACAGACAGAGAGGGAACAGAAAAAGGAATCTGATTTTCTTATAACATCCCAACTAACATATAAACAATGTAAGTGGGGAAACTTATTCAAAATGGTAAATCCCTGTATAATTTCAGCATCACCTTAGTTGGATCTCAGTGTTATGGTTTATGTTTTTTTTTTGGACTTGTTTCATATTAACGCCTAATAAGAGAAATCTTATTGCAACCATTATAGTGAATTATATAGTGTTTCTATTTCCTGGAAGTTGACTTAGTTATATAAAGGTTATATATATATAAAAGTTATATCACTTTTTATTGGCCAAAAATGTCCCATGACAAACATTAAAAAAAAAAAAATCAAATGAAACATTGAAGGACGATTTGTCACACCAAAAACCAAAGTGCAAATCAATATAACCACATTTTTTGTGAATAAATGTAATAATTTATGTTACAAACATTCCGAACTTAGCTGTTTTGTCCACAACCAACTATTTTTATCGAATCTGAATTTATTAATTCGCAAGGTTTTCTTGGAACATAACATTGCCAAATGTAAAGGTCTGGTCTAGATGTAGTCTTGAGACTGTAAGCAGAATTATTTGAAATGTGGTTAATTTTTTCACTGAATATAAGTTTCTTAAGAGAAGGATTGACTTATTTGTTAACATTAAAGAAATTACGCTGTTGGACTGTTCTTTATCTCCAAGTCACTACAACCCATTAATGAGAGTGATGGTCTCCTCAAGTAGCTTTTGCCAGATACTGCGATCTTGTGCTGCTGCCTTCCAGTTGCAGGCACCAACCAATACCTGAGAATCCGCTGTCACATCCACGAAACCTATTTTCCTGGATAAGATGTCAATAGAATACAATCAGTGTTTTATTTAAAGCATGCGGCAGCATCTCACTGGTCCATGGATCAATAATGATATCTGAAATCATTTCGATGAGATCATCCTTGGATTCCATGGTCTCCAGAAACCTCCTTGCATCCAAGTAAATCTTTTTATGCAAAGATAGGGTGCTTCCCACCACCAATGTTTGAGAAGCAGCAAAGTTGACCAATCTTGTTTCATTATCATTACTTTAATCATGAAGACCAATACTAGAGGAATAGGCTTAATATACTAGGGCTAAATGAAATAAGACGGTAGGATTTTGGTGAGAAATACACATTATATATGAAACTGCACACTTTACTCCATTCTTGAAAAAATAGCAGGATACCGAGACAGTGCAGGTCTACTATTGACAAAAAAAAAATCTGATTGTAGCCTCACAGATAGGAGACATGTTTTGGGAAGATCACACTTCGGAACAAATTAAAAAAATATCTACCCATCTTTCGGTGTTAAGCACCGACTAAAGTCTCTAATCTAGATACGAATAGCCAATTCTATATCCTCCGCTTAGTGAAGAAGTAAAAAAGGTATCTAGACTAGACATCTTAGTTGTGATAAACAATATGAATGTAAAAGTGGAAAGTATGAATAAGGCATTGGAGAAGATTATGGGAAACCATGGTGTGAGGGAGGTGAATAAAAATGGAGGAATGTTCAGAAAATTCTGACAATCCCTCAATCTATCTGTCCTTTACGCCCTCCGATTTATCAGCTGAGTTCGTCAAGATTCAGGGAGACCTTCAGTGGCTGGGCAAACTTAAATAAAGGAAGGTTAAAAGTGGCGAAAACTCAGTTTCTTCCTTAAATTCATTGAAGATCTTCCAATTTTGACTCTTACTAATCTTCTGATCACTTCCTTTTCCACCGCTCAAAACATAGGGATGGAATGACCACTGACCAAACCCTCTCCTGGCACCAACATAGCTCCCCGATTTTTTTCAATTCAATAGGCACCCAAAGGGTTCCATTCCTCTCGCCATATTCTCCCAATGCCTACACATCAACTCCTAGTATCCTGCCTCACTTTGAATTTGGCTGTGTGGTGTATAGGGATCTTCCAATGGGGCTCAATAATAAATTGAAGCGAATCATGAATAGCTTTGTTCGATTTGTCTTTGGGACTCCATGTCACTCTAAACAGAGTTAGGGTGGCTCTTCCCCTCCCTCCATGCACAATATATCTTCAGTTTATTCCTTTTCCAAACCACCAATATTCTACTGTTCAAATCCTCAATCTACTCTTGGAACACATGAACCTGGCTCTCCGATCTTTTATACTCCTACCCAGAAAACTGTACCATAAAATCATTCTATCCTTGTTCTGCTTCTCTCTGGAACTCCCACAAAATATCCACCATGCATCATGCTTAAGAATCGTCCAAACCCTCCTATTACAACACCCCACCACTATTCAGACAGAAGCTTGCAAGTCTGGGAATGATTTATACATTTTAAATGATTTGTGCTGGTTTGCAAGAGTATGATTAAATAATAAATTGTGGATAGGCGGAAGATTTATTATATATTATTTTCATACTAGTATATATTCTTTGCATTTACAATTTCACTTCATTGTTAGCTGCATCGTATTTTACTGACTTCTTCATATCGTTTTTTCCCTTCTTTTGTTTGTTTTATATATGTAGATTTATCTATGACTTGATCGACTGAGTGCAGTTAAACAATCTTTTATAACTTTTTTTTTTATAGAGGTTTAAACTTTATTCTACTTGGTCTTTTTTTATATAATATATTAGTTATTTTTGTTTGCCAGAAGTAACTTGGTTGTCTATGGTACTTTTGTTATTCATAGGGGCCTTTATACTGGAATAAATTTCTTTTTTAAATATCTATCCAATTATTGATAGGCTCGGAAGATGTTTTGTGAGGAAAGAGCCTGTAAGAAATATTTTAACCACAACTGAGAAGTATATAATATTTTTTATTCGGGGAGGGGGGGGGGGGAGTGAGCATTTGAGGTAAATCCTAAATATACCCTACCATGTCTGTCAAACATACTAATGAAGAAGTCTTCAATACATCGATTAGATCGGTTGTGAACAGTGTTGAAAATATGGAAACTTTTGTTGATCCGCCTGATGAGGGCGACCTTAAAATTGGAAGGCACCTGGTGTAGGCAGCATTCCCTCTGAAGTGCTCAAGCTTGATCTGAATACCTTAAATAAGCTCCTTTAACCATTATTAGTTAAAATATGGGAGGAGAAAAATCTGCCTACTGATTGGAGAAAAGAGCTCATGGTGAAGCTACCAAAAAAAACTTTTACAACTGGAAAAAGATAACATTACTGTCTGTACCTAGCAAACTTTTAATAACAATAATAAGGAACGGGATATTTCTGACAGTAAACAGAAGAAGAAGAAGCTGTATCGACATCAACACACTGTGGATTACTATAGAGTGGAGAATCTGTCACAGAGCCACTTGTACATGGCCTTCATTGACCTTTATAGACATTTGGCCAATGGGAAGGAAAGGTGGCGGATTATTGGAAAAATTAGAATCCCAACAAAAATTTTAAACCTCATGAAAAAACTATATGAGAACTACGAGTGTTGTTTCTTCATGATGGCAAACTCTTTGGTGCAATACAGAACATATTCATATATTCTCATTTTGTAGTATTAGATAGTTTTAAGCTATGTCAGCCAGAAATTATTGTTTATACAATTATTAAGTCTTAGAGGAGAAAGTCCCAAAATTAAGAAGTTTTCCGGTTCATTCATATTATGAGAGTAATATTATACCATGTTAGCATAAACCAGGAAAAGAGCCCAATAAGGCCTAACAAACCTACCGGAAAACCTCGAGTTTGGTGATGACTAGCTAGCTCAGCACATTCAAGATGTAGAGAATAAAATAAGGAGATTCCAATTTGAAGCCACAAAACCTGGCATGAACATAAATATGAATAAAACAAAGGATATGAGAGTGAACCCCAGGGCACAGGAAAGCTTGTGAAGTAGAAAAGAAGAAAACTGTAAAAGGATAAGCTTATACCTCTATCTTGGAAGTATTGCGAATAAGCAGGGAGGAGCCAAAGAGGATGTAAAGAGCCGGAAACAAAAAGCGAATGAAGCTTTGGTCTAACTCCTGACCCCATACCCCATCATAAATAAGCAGGATCATTTTTCTTGGAACTAAATTAGGGCTTTTGAAAACATATGTTCATGCAGTACCTCTTCTAGGCCTCCAGAACATGTAGAGCAACCAAGGTCTTACAAATACTCTTCAAGTATTTATCAATGGATGCTCAAGGATAATCCTATAAAAAAATTGTGGAATAAGACCAAACAAGGGTCCACTGAAAATCAAATCAAAAAGTTTTTGGATGGGCACTATTTTAAAAAGCATGATGGAGCATTTGAGAAGCAAGCACTTGACTAAAACCAGCAGGGTGCAGGTTGAAGAGGACGACCAAGGGTTAAATGGAAGTGGTTACTGATGGATGAGGTGAATATGACTGGGGAAACTTGAGAAGAGGTGATGTCTGGCACCTGAATGAGACCTGGAGTGATAATTCGCGGTGGCCCTTTGCTCCAATGCTGGGAGCTAGAGGAGATACATACGCTCTGGGGTGCCATAGCCTCCTGCTTTCAGTATTTTTTAACGCAGCCATTGCTTCTTCCAGAACGTCCATCCGTCCAACTTCTGATTATTTTCTTTCCCTCTTGGCTGATATAATGTACTCTTAGTAAGAGTCTTTTAGGCCACCGATCCTCAGCCATTCTCTTGACATGGCCATAAAGGATGAGTTTATTTATATCAATTTTATGTACCGCGTTCCTAATAGTTTAATTTGGGCATATGTTACAATCTTTAACACCATTGTAGCTTTGATTATGTTATTAGTTTAAATTATATTAATGTTATAATGTGTTTTTACAGGTTTAGCATATATTTTTCCACAAAAATTAACCTACTTAGCACAGACCTGCTCGGGAGCCTCCTTCAACAGCTTCTGTCAATTCAATAAAATGAAAGTGCTTATGTCCCTACAACTCTCCACATTTATAATTTCTCGCTTTGAACTTCAAGATTTCCTTCTTCCTCGAAAAAAGCAAATGTTCTTACATAGAATAAAGTCTTAACTCCACCTCCCCCAACGAATATTGGGCTATATCAATTCTCAAAATTAGTTCAATCCCAAATTTCTTCATTTCTAAAAAAAGGTTGCTCGCTCCCAGGAATTGCTCATTCTTGATCAACTCCCATCCTATCAACTATCATTGTCTTCATGGTAGCGTCGGGTTCTTCAGTTTCTTGATTACTTTTCTGTGTACACATAAATGACCTCCATACATATATCCAACACTGTTCATATGATGACGACACCTAAAGTTACTTAACCTTTCTTCCTAGCGACCTCCAAACCAGGCAGATTGATCCTGGCTCCCAATTGAATCAGAAATGGACTGAATAGGGCCCCTAGGTCTTTCCACACATTCCATGTTTAATATAATACAGAGAAACCCAAGGCAATTATCATTGCCTCATATCCTCACCTCAAAACCCTAAATGTTATTCCCACCTTACCATTGACGCTTGACCGATTCAATTCGTGGATCAAAAAATCTAGGTTTGGTCCTCATCCAAACTTTATTCCTAGGTCATCTTCCAGTTGCCTCTCTTAAACCAGTCCCGTCCTCCTGATTTCCCCCAATATGGCTACGATTATGTTGTGTAAAGTGACGATTTTTGAGGATCTTGAGGCTCAGCTAAAGTGGCTGATTAACTGTTTCCTAAGATTTTTACTCAGGATACCCAGACTGTAACATTTTGCAACACTACTTCCAGTAGGGATGGCTGTACCCTTCTGCTTATTGCCAATATCTTCTCCTCCTCTTCAGTACTATCATAACTAAGAAGCCACCTTACTTTTACAACTTCTTCATATTCAAATCAGCTATTATATCTTGCCATATAAGATCTCTCCATCTACCTCACCCTAGCTTCACGAATTAATTAGATCTGAACAAATATTGGCTCATCAAAAGCAGCACACAACTCCTGGATAGTGTCTTCTCTCTTCTTCACCCACTTGCAAGAAGTCAAATATTCAATTCAGCACATTTCTCTTACATACAAGAACCTCCTGTTCACTTGACTTTGCTGTTCATGTTTCCAAATGGTACTGTAGGACTGGGAAAATAATTGTTCTATAAGGTTGGACTATCATGTCAATAGTAGAGGGCTTTGTAAGCTGCTTTATTTGTCCACAATAAAAATGCGATACAGCTAAAATTATCCTATTCAATGTTTACATTGTTGTCTTGAGAAACTAATGACCCTAGGAATAAGGAAGTAAACTCGGTGATCTGAAAATTATAAGGCCTTACTATCTCTTTTTTTCTAGTTGTAGGTTCTTCTCCCACTACCATATGTATTTACTTACTCATTTACTAATATTAATAAATGCTGTAAAGTAAAAAAACAAACAAAGATAATTATTTATAGCTTAACAAAACAATGAAAATAATCTTAAAAATTCACATTTTTGGCTTGTTTTCACGGCAGGTAAAAAGTAATGAAAAAGTTTCATTTTGAATTCAATTAATTTTTCAGAAACGGCTTTTTTTAATAAATGTTGTTTTACTAACCCCTCTAACAAAAAACATCTACACTCATACCATCAGCACAATCTACCTTATAGAAACATTGCAAATATAACAATACAAAACTAATTGAAAAGATTTGAGGAAATTCTGTTGACCCTAAATAAAATATCAAGTAATATACTAAGTGAAATTAAAAAAAATAAAATTCTCATGCTCATTCTGAATCTTGTTGATCATTTTCACATTGAATGCTTTTGATGATACTTCCTGACATGCAACAATCTCAACAAATGCCAAAATGTTTTCATTAAGCCACTTAATCACTCTACAAGATCAGTAGATATTTCTTGAGAGAATTTAAACATAATTGGCGTAGTTGAGAGTGAACAGACCCTTAATAGGAACCGGTGTGGAAAAATAGTACTTAAAATTAAAATCCAGATGACACAATTATTTCAAGGTAGACCCTCTTATTCGTATAAGTTTACTTGAATACAGGATCTAGGAGGAATATTTCATGATACCTCACATGATAATACTAAAAATATATGGCTAAATACCTCATAAAGAAGTGCTGCCTACAGTTGCTAGAACTACAAAGGTTGCAACTGAAGATGCTAGGTGGACTAGAGGCACTAGGCTTGTTACCTCTCATCCTTAATTTTTGTTTTCTTAACCGGATTATTTGCTACTTCTGTATTGAAGTAACTACTCATGTATCGTAATGAGGCTGAGTGAACCCTGAACAAATCCATCTTCCAAAGAAACGCTTGGTAGAACTACAAATCGAACCCGGGTTTCCCCAGATAGAAGTATACTAGGCTGAGGGGAGTCAACATAGATTACAATATAAATAAAACTAAAAGAGCAAAAACAATAAATTAAATGAACCCGAAGAAGACTAAGAACTAAGATTAAAGACTAAAACCTTTAAGAAATTGAAAAACAATGATATAATTTTGGTTTAATTCCCAAAATTACTAAAGCATAAAGCAACCTATTTACTGATTATCACCCTCATGAATCTATAGTGGAAATGCAGAGATTATTTTGTGTGAACACAAATAAATAAAATCTAGATCTCCAAGGTGAGAATCAAACTCACGCCATTCCGGTCTGTGTGAACAGTCCAGCTCCCTCGGCCAGTCTGACCTCCTAAACTAAAAAACATCAACTATGAGTCCAAAATAAAAAAGAATAGACTAATGTATGTAGCAATGATAGATGTATAAGAATTAATAAACTTGAGGAAAGTTTAATTAAAGAAATACAATTAAAAAGGGAGAAAAATGAATAATTAATAATTTGACACAGAAGTAGGAACTAGCAATTGACAGAAGACTGTTCTTTGAATGAACAATTAAGATGGCAACTAAACTCGGCAGAGCAATGTGAATTGTTCCCTATATATGTCAAAATACATATTATTTAGACGACCTTTATTTCAGATTCATCTAAATATAAAACTTCACCACATAAGGAAAACAGTTATAATAATAAACTAAAAAGGAATATTTGAATGATATCAGTGCCAGGTAAAAACATAATCGACAAAACATCAACCAGTATGAAGTAAAAAACAAATGGATTCAGACATAAACTATTAACTTAAACACTGTTCCCTATACAATTTGTTTACCACATTCACTTTTAAAGATTGTAATAAATCAAATTTAGAAACTAACCTTTTTCTATAAGGTCATTCCATTTACGAGACCACCCCCTAAGACTTTTGGCATAGGCTTTTTCAATTTCTCCCCTTTCCTGTATAAGCGTAATAAGATCTGTACAAAGTTTATAACCATCTTCAATACGTTTAGTGGTCCGCTTATAGTTTCCAGGCTCCCAAAAGCTATCACTTGTTGCCATAAGCATTGTATCATCACTATGATGAGACATACTGAAACATAAAGTGTTCAGATAAATAAGGAGAGGCTATAATTTGTACAATAATATATATTTCAGTTTAACTTAAACTATAATTACATTAAGCACTAATAGTAGATAACATTTCTATAATTCACCTGCAAAAAAGTAGTTAAACTTAATATTAACAACAATATGAATAATATGCTATACCTGAATGAGAGAACCAAATACTAATAGGGCTGAACACTACTTTTCCAAAGAAATACAAATAATTTTGTATTCTTATCATTAAAATAATAAGAAAAAGGACATTATAATAAGCAAAGCATATTTATCTATATAAATAAATAAGTAAATCTAAGTAGTCATGAAAAAAAAATAATAGTTGACGTATGAAGTCTAAGATAAAACAAAACACAACTGCAACACCTATGTAGAGATAATGAAGAGTGAATAGCAGATACAAATGAGTACTATATAACTTTTTTTTTTCACTCCTAACAAAATAGCAGAGGATGTTGGAAATATTTGTGAATAAATTTAACTAGACAATTATATAAAACAAGAGAAAATTTTGTAAAATCACTTAGTATAATAAACAGTGAGGTAAAATTATAGCAAGCCTAAATTTTAAAACAACATCCCCAAAAATAGATGGCTGTCCGATTAGTTACGTTTTAGTGATGAGTCAGAATTTAAAAGCATCTTTACTTTTTCCACGGGATCTAAAAGTATAGGAAAGATTGTTTCCATAAAAGATGTCAGAATTTTGTCATGAACATATTATTTAAATCAAATATAGTTATACCAATGAAAGATTGGACTAAATACTATGACAGAGGTGTTGTTGAAGTTAAGGTGTGTGAAACGATGAAAAAAATACCTACACTCAGGCTACTTCGATTACAAATTCTTATTATTAAAAAAATAATTGTTTTAAATTTGCACTTGAATACAATTATGAAAGAATTAAAAATTATTAAAACACTAAACCTTTCATACATACGCTTGATTTACGTCGATTAAAAAATCTTAGAACAAGAACGCATCTTTCTAACGTTCCACTAAAGCCAGTCTTTTTCACCGTTCTAAAACCGTTTTCAGTTCATAGTGTTTTACCGACAGATCTGCTTAGCTTCGGGATACACGTCTAAGAAATTATTTTATCCGATGATAATAACAGTCTGGACACAGCCACTGAACAGTAAGTATTGTGTCTGTGCACTGAAGTAATCTGACATCGTAAAATTGCCCATTTTCAGAAAGAAGTATTACGGTGCATATCTAGAGAGAAGAACGAAGGTTACCCGGATTTCTGGTGGTGACCGATCTCCACTCAACAGAGACTAAGGAGAAATATACTGCCAGTATTCTGAAGGGATTATGGTCAGTGTGGAGCTCCTTCTTAGCTTGAAAAGTGGCAATTTTGGTGGCTAACCTTCAGTGAGAGGCTTAACTTTCGTAATCACCTGAACTATTTTATTTACTTTCAACTTTTTTTCCTTTCAATTATCATAATGACCGTATGCTCTATTAGTAAGTTGACCATCAAGAGGGAGGAAAAGGCGACCCTGCAGTGCTCTCAACGTCACTCCAATTTCCACATAACGTACTGCAACCTCAAAGTGGGCGATGTCGTTAGGAAAGCGCCTCGACACTGCCCACATTGTGTGGCGGCCAGGGAGACTGATCTCCACTCGGATTGCCCGGCCGGATCTGGTCAGGCAGAATAACCCAGTGCCGCTGACCACTAGCCGGAGGTCACTGACTTGATAGATGTAAAGGAGACGCGTACTAAGTATAGCGATGCCACTTTTGAAAACTTAATAGAGACTGAAGAGGGTGAAATAACTGGCTGAGCGGCAACAGTTGCTGATCGAGAACCTGCTTAAACATAACGAGGCCATCAAATCAGAGGTGACTGATTTAAGATAACGCTTGAACCGAGTGGAACAGGGGCTTCTTGGTATGTCGCTAGAGAGCACAGGGGTTCCGATGTAACCTGGGGAATTAGATGGGGTGGTGGTGACTAGTCCATCAGGGCCAGCCTCGATGTGTAAAGCTCCCACTCACAACCTGGACACGGGACGACCAGCGACATCCGGTAATAATAGCAAGGCTCGCGCTCCAGTCTGTCTTCCAGTTGATCTGCCTTCGTAAGACGATGAGGGACTTCACCACCCGGCACCTTTAATGGGACGACGATAGTTAAATTCACATCGGCGAGATGACTCCAGACCACTGGCACCTTCACCACTGGCTTGGAAGGCAGATGAAGCAGCTGAGGAGTGACGTTTTGGTCGCTGAAAGAAGAATCAATTACAGACGTGCCAGTTGTTGTCATTGGAAAGCCGGGGATCTGGATCTCTTCGCGTGACTTCCCCTCAACCGTTCTCTTTTAATTTTCATTTTGTTGAACAGTATTTATATTTATTTTAATTGATCATAATGCTTCTGCCACAATTTAAATTATTTTATCCAACCTATCCCTACCTGGCCAGCCTCCGTCCCCCAACCTGCGTTTATATTTTTTGATTTTTTTAATCTTCCTTCTTCCCTAAAAACTTGTTATATACTTTATTCATATATTTCTTGTTATTGGAATAGCATTATGTTTGTACTTATTTTTCATTATACATTTTTTTGTCATTTATTTCATATCTACTTTTCAAGTTTCCTAAATTGCCATCGTTGCCCCAGCGTCTTGTTGCTGGTATGTTGTGTATCTTCAAAGACTCCTTCTCAGCATCAGTCCAACAATCAGTTAAACACAGCACAGTCACTTGCTTCTTCTCGAAACAAACTACAATGCCCCACAAAAAAAGTGGCTTACTTAGAAAAATGTAAATATTTGCCTCCTAGTAGAAATATTTCGGGTATCAAGTCTTTCCTAATTAGTATTAAACGTTTTTAATGATAGGGGGATATAAATCTGAAAGAAAACCCCTTTGAAAAAATATTCAAAAAAAAATACAGAAATTTTTTATCACAAAATTGTGATTCCTTGTGTAACTGATCCTACAAATTTAGCAAAAGTTTATTAAATTTAACCTGAAACTACTGTACGGAGAGCAATCACACGTTGACAGGTTTGTGCAATCGCAGACCCGGATCAAGTCGGCCAAGATATGACCGGCGTATTGTACTACACACGCTTTGGAATTGGTTTTCAACTGCTACTAAGACTGCTCAACTTCTTCGTACAACTCGGAGAGTAACTGATGTGCAGAAACTGATAGAAGACTTGCCGAAGTGAACTTACACCCTCAGAGACTAGGATCAGGGCCATTGTTGACCAGAAAACATCGTGGATAACAACAACGGACAAAATTGGCACTCCAAAGAGTTTTTGTGAACTTGAGCATGAATGTCCTTTAAACAACATCTCCTTGGAACTAAATTATTTCCATCTGTAGAGCATACCGAATGGTATATGGACCAGTGTAGCGGGAGGTGTATTTAAGACAAAAAAGCTGCAACAGAATGCAAGCGAACATTTTTTTGTTTTCTCGTATAAACACTATAATAACGATTTGGTATTTATGCACTTTATTTCACTGGTATTCATTGTGTTTTTCTTGCAGATAACAGCTGATTTTAAAGAAAAGTTTTACTAAGTATAACAGGTACCCTAGGTTAGTAGAGTAGGTGGAGTAGTTTGTTGCGTGGTGGCGGGGATGGTGTAGGGAGGCTGGAATGCTTTTTTTTGACCGCGAACGTTTGACAATGTTTTGAATCGTCCCTGCGAAAAAACTAATCGGTGACCACTAACCTAAAGGATCATGCATCTAATATAACGGTATAACAAAGATATCTTCAAAAATTGAAAAAGTATTGAAGTTTCAGATGCTATGGCCGAAATGGATTCCAAGAGTTCTCTTGTACTGCTGTGACACTTAAAATAAATGAAACAAACCTTAGGCGATCAAAGTTACGAGCTCACGTTGAAGTGTGAGCGAATCTTTCACTGTGTTTGCACTTGTTAACAAGTCATCAATATAAATTTCATCTAACAGAGTTTGGGACACATTAGGAACGGTTTTTCCTTCGTCTGCCAAAGGTTATTGTAATGCTCGAATAGCAAGAAAGACCAAATGGAAACAATTAAATTCAGTATTTTCTAATCAAATAAAAAAATGAAGATAAGAGCGATCTTTGGGATCTACTAAAATTACAGAGAAACGACTTATTAGCGACATGATAATCTTTATTTGTATCCATAGTATAGTCTTCCTCATTATCTAATTAAACTTTCCTATTCATGTCTAATATTTCCGGCTCAGTTATACTACTTAATATTTCCACACAATATATTGTTTCTTTAAAAATATTGCTCAGGGTTTTACTTTCAAGTGTTGTTCAAGAGACCTATTATTTATTAGATAAAAAAAAATTTGTTGGGTTATTAATGTGTTTTAAATACGCCAGACACTTTTTACATGTGCTAATTAATTAATAATATGAATTTAAAGCTCAATCGCCCTAATGACTATAACTATTATACAACATTAATTTACGTTTCAAATTTAAATTAATTGATTTGGTTAATTCCATAAACAGTCGTTAATTACTCGACTTGTTCCTGTTTTCTGAAGCCTTGATACGGCCGTAATTATCCTTTACACATTAACATACAGGAACGTTAATGCTAATTATTAATAAATTGGTTCAATATTACTTGTAAGATCATTAAGGAAAGTGAAGGGAGTCTATATACATAGATTAATTTAAGAATAAGATTTAATTTATAATAAGAATAGTGAATTGTATGATTATTAAGAGAACGCATTATCAACTGGAGAGTAATTCTTGTTTCTTGACAAAATTATTTAGCTTACTTAATTACTTTTTTGTTCTTTCCTTGGCGCAACAACCCAATCGTGAGTTAAAGAGTCCTGGATCCAGTTGTAAAGGTGCCTTGCTGCTTTTCTCCGGTACCAAATTCCCGCATTTCACAGCTACAATTACAGAACACAGAATTCGAAAATACTACTGCTGGTCGTTCTGTTTAGTAATGACCCATGCTTCAGACTGGTCATATGAGGGGTTTATGCAACAGAATATTTGTCAATCAGGTAAATATGTTACCTCTTAACAGTCACCAAACAAATAGAATTTCTGTAATGTGCCGTATTACCTCTTTGGAGGTAATATGACGTAACGTATGTTCATCAATAAATAATAGATATATTTTTTCACAAAACATTTATTATTCTTTTTAAACTCTACAAAAATGTTTACCTGGGATGCCAATCCTTCTAATTTCACTAATCACAATATTCCACATAAACACTATAAAAACTCCATCTTAACCTGCCTACATGTTTATCATAGATAGAATAGAAGAATCATTTGAATTCCAAGTACTTGCAAGAGTTTGAGATGTATGCAATTCACAGCCAGGAACAATATGGAAAACAAAACGCAATCACCTGATATCAGAACTCTCTACATTTCATTACAAAAGTTCCTTCTCTTCCAGACCTCTCACTAGTACCAGCTCTTATCTCTGTGTGATACAGTTATTACGACAATGGCCCTGGTCCGTCACATGTCGCGATTCCTTTTTTTTAAGACATGTATTTATTATTGTTTTATTTAATAAGCGGAAATGAAGAAAAAACTTCGTATTAAAGGGTGCCCCAGAATTAACGCAATATTTGAATTTACCGCCATTTGTGGGCCTTTAACCCAAAAAAAAAAACAATTTGACAGCTGACAGTTTAGGGTTAGTAAAAATCGAGCGTTACACGATAGAACAACGTGTCTTTATTGTTGAACATTATCTCAAAAATAATGAAAGTTTGGCGGCCGCAGTTCGAAAATTTCATACAAAATATGGTTGGAATAGTGTTCTGACTTCATCAACTGTGAAGAGATTAATTGAAACATTTAGGGAGACTGGATCAGTTGAAGTGGTCAAATGTACAAAAAAAAAACAAGCCGTTCAAATGTCAATATCGAAGCAGTGCGTGAGAGTGTTGTTGAAAATCCAGGAACATCAATTAGGTGTCGTAAACACAGTTCTTTTTGCCGAAATTGGATGATATTGATGTAGCCAATATGTGGTTTCAACAAGATGGTGTCACATGTCATACACACCATGAAACAATTCAAATATTGCATGAAACATTTCCAGGTCGTGTACTCTCTCGTTCCGGTGATTAGAATTGGCCCTCTAGATCGTGTGATTTAACACTTTCAGATTTCTTTTTATGGGGTTATTTGAAGTCAAAGGTGTATGTCAACAATCCCACATCCACTGGTGCATTAAAAGAGGAAATTCAACGCGGTATCAACGAAATTCAACCACATTTATGCCAAATGGTCATGGAAAATTTCGACAAAAGAGTGCGTATGTGCCAACAAAGTCGTGGAGGCCATTTTCCCGATGTGTTATTCCCTAAATAACCCTATCTGTTGTGACAAGGGTCCGAATAATGAGACACATTTTATGATTAACTGAATAACAAATACTTTATTTAAACAATACACGTTAAAACATAAGACACAGGTATAGATATCTGTAACACATACTAACTAACTGAAACCTCCCGAACACAGGAGAGGTGTGTCGGAATACACTGTTATTTATAACTGGTTCTTCACTGTATTCTCCCCCACTTATTTAACAAACTTGAACTCAACGTACCGCTGCAACCGACTCCAGTCTCTTTCCGCTCTTACTCAGATCACCTCATCAAGCCTAAGGGTAAAGTTAGCATCACAGTCGTCTACAAAGAAAATTCAGTGGAAGCCGATTTATTCATGGTGCCAGCAGGGCATGACGCTTTGCTTGGACGCATGTGGATTCGTAGTCTTGGGATCAGCCTCAATGAGATAGATAGCCACAAAAACTCATCTCTCCATCCAGTTGATGTCAACGGAGTCACTTCGCTCGAAGTCATCTTCAGAAAATACGAATACATTTTCGAAGAAAGGATCGGGTATGTTCCGAACGTCGAAGTTAAGCTTCAACTTAGAGAAAGCGTGAAACCAGTTTTCATCCGTGAACGGGATGTTCCTTTTGCAATGGGAGAGAGAGTTAGCCACGCTGGAGTCTCAAGGAGTCATTAGTCCCATTGCATCAAGTGATTGGGGATCGCCACTCGTTGTTATAGCTAAGCCTGATGGTGTAAGGCTATGCATGGATTATAAGTGTGGCGTGAACTCCAGACTCGTTGCCTTACCCTATCCGCAGAATAGATGAGGTTCTACATAGTCTCAGAGATTCCAAGTATTTTTGCAAATTGGACTTACACAAGGGATATTTGCATTTGCGGGTCCAATGAAGAAGGGACTTCTGTTTTTGGAACGACATCGGATATACACTCTGTTTGAGGGATGAGCTTCACATTACGAGATTTAAAATTGTTTTTGTTGGAGTTAGGAATCGTCACCAGCCAGACCACTCCGTACTATCTTTAGGGGAGTGATGAGCGCTATGTTGGCATCGTCTGGAAGACCATTGAGTTGGCTCTAAGAACTAAAGGTCTGAATATTGCTAGATGGGCAGTCGTTTTAGATGAAGCTCTGTATGCAATCAGATCCCTGTTGTGCACAACTACTATAACGCTATTCCACACGAAAGGATGTTTAACTTCGCACAGAAGACAAGCAATGGTATTGATACTCCTTCTTGGCTGGCAAATCCCGGCCCTGTTCTAATGAAGAGACCTGTAAGACATTCGAAATACAAACCAGGAAGTACTTCTTCTGGAAAGGAATCCAGAATATTCGCATATTAGGTCACAGAACGAAAGATAGACAACGCTATCTACAAGACTACTTGCTCCTGCAGGCTCTAATTTAGAAGAAATAGTGGAAGAAACTTGACTAACGAGATCTTAAGATATGGCAATTCCAGAAATTCTATCAGTGGACACTGGCAATGGAAATGATGTTCCTCCCACTGAGAGTACTCCCCCCCCCCAATACCGTACCTCAGCAAGGACAAGACAACTTTTGAAGAAGCTCAGAAATTGCAGACCTCCCTCATACTTGAAAGACTAACACACCTAGAAAATATTAGTAACATTGTGTTAACCTATTTGTAACCTCCTTGAAATATCTTAATATCCAATGTGTTATTGTGATGTATGTACTGTTTAAGTAGAACATTTAAAATCTGTTATAAGTATGTTTCGATTGATGCAATGTTATTTAGTTAAATGATGTCTAGTTCAGGTGCAACTATTGTTTCATTTACAACACACTAACAATAATATGATTTTTATATTCATGTATTATACCTTTTTGTTTTACTTTTTATAATAATTTATGTATGTATTTATTTACTAGCATTATTAAATTTTTTTTCTAATTTGAGTTATATAATTTATTTTATTTGATGTTCTATTTCTTACTTGTTAACCATAATTATATTTATTTATTTGTGGCTTGTTATTATTCAAAGGGAACTTAGTCCCAGAATATAAGTTATTTTTCTATTCCATTCATTTCTATCAGTCTTCGGATAAATGTAGCGTAACTAACATTTTGTTTTAAACTGTTTTGTTTTAACACAAGTTAAAAAAGTTTTAGTTTTAACAAGTTTAACTAGTAGTGTTCAAGTCACATAATGTTTGTTTGTATTTTTAATAGAATAAAAGAACCAATAAAATTTATCATTCGTTCAATCAGAAAAAATTGTTGTTTTACTATAAACCTGATTTAATTCAAACATTTATGTTATGACACATAAAAGTTACATAAGTTACAATACACTTATACATATAAATTACTAATCTGGTCTTTGAAATGTCAAGGAGTTTTGGCACTTCAACCACTTCGAGTAATTAGAGGCATTGAATGTGGATGTCCTTTATTCACCAGATTCTACTTGTTTTTGACTTGGTTTGGGTTAAAGCTAACCTTTTTTTGTTTTTCAAAGAAATTGTCTTGAGTTGGTAGAGCATGTAAAGCGGTTTTAAAGGGTCTACTAAAACTTTCTCATTTTCACTGTTTATTAGGAATTTGTAGAATGTCCTTATAAACAGTGAGATTATACCTTAGAATGTAGGTTGTCCTTACTACCTTGCATAGGTTGGTGCAGGGAGGTGTAAATAGGTGGAATACTGGGTGAAATAACAATGATATTGTAATTTCATTGTTATTTACAGACAATTTATATATATTCACAAAATTCTCTTTCTTGATCTGTGCATAGTATTAGTTTGATATGAAGTGACTGATTTAATGTCAGTTCCCAATATTTCTACTTACAGAAACAAGGGCCACTAGACATACCTTAATCTTTTCAAGATAGAGAAATTCAATTTTCTTGGCTTCCTAACTATTCACAATTGTAAGGAAATGCGACAAAAATTTATATGAGCATTCAATAAAAACTATCTATAGACCAAGCAAAATTATTTACAGGGTTGCAAGAGTAAAGAGAATTTATATGGGTAAAGTTGTTAGTTGGTAAAACACCTGATCGATCGGATATTGGAGAGGTTTTGAGCTCGATGCCCAGCTCTGTATATTTTTTTTTTGGCTAATAATCATTGCCATAATGTCATTCATAACTAAAAATAATATTATTACAACAGTTCATTGTGAATACATTAAATAAAGTAGTGTCTTGGGCGAGATTAAAACACTTAGCAAACAAAGGCTGATTGGCCACCAAGCCGTGCAATGGAATAGTTTAGTATTCCTAAACTTTTGAGGAAAATAAATCAAAGAGGTCAGTATTTCAGTAAGGGGCAAATGGTGAGTTGTTAAGATTGTCAGGAGAGAGATTGGATTAAGTTTTGCAAGTGAATGCCAATAGCAAATCAAGTCATGGTGTATTAGTGGTTATTAAACACCATTTTTTTTTTTTTGTTGCAATGAAAAACAGTACCTCCATTGAGGCTCTGTCTAATATCTCTATCCAACATCTTAATATGAAATACATAGAATTTTATTAAAGGTTGGATTTCTAAAACTAAATTTAAATTAAAGTTAAAAAAACAAATTCTACTTCATTTTAAAATTTCATTTAGTACATAATTCATCATACATATTCAATGATTTGGAAGGATTTTTAGGAGTTATTCTGTAAAACATTAACACCACCACCTCAATAGTTATTTTAATTTTTCATATTTTTACACAATACATACAAAACTAAGTTAGACACTGTACACAAGATGATATGTATTGAAGCAAAATTTATGATGTAAATTCAATATCAACTATAATGGGTATGAAATCGATAACTATAGTAGTCAGTAACAATCAGTCAAAAACCATTTTATAATTAAAAATAAGATACAGGAACACATGGTAGCTCCATCACATTAAGAATTCTATAAAACCTAATGCCTACTATCAAATAGTTTTATGTACAAAAAAGTTTCTGATTTACAAGCTTTAAATAGCTTATTCTAGTAATATTTTTTATATATTTATTAACATTTTCATAATGATTGTGAAGCTTGAGGGTCAATACTTTTATGTACATTTATTCATGTCAATCTAGGCACTCCTAAAAATCATTTTTTTTTTTTACGAAAAAATTAGCTCCTAAAGACATTGAAAAATATAACAGAAAATATTCCATGTAATTGGATAACAGCAATATTAAAGAAGTTTGTTAAATATATGCTACTGTACAACCATTGATATAAAGAACAGAGGTCAAGTTAGTGTACATATTATATATACACCAGATTACATTGAAATTCTGTAAATTCTTAGAAATAAAGTTGTACTTTTGAAGATGATAGAAGATGTATATCATTTTGTTATCTATGTATCAACAAAAGTAAAAAAAAAGAAGTTAATTAACATAGTTAACAAATAAAGGCTTCAGTTCCAGTACACAATAGTACAAATAATTTAAATCTTCAATCAAAATTCAGTCATAAAAGAAATAAAAATTGCTGATTGATTCAAAAGAATGAAAATCTATGATATTTTGATATTTTTAAAGATTCACACAGGTATTCGTGTGTGAGTATTTGTGAATCATGCTTTTGAATGGTATTTTTTGATGCTATGTTTATATTTTAAGGTCATGTGAAAATATACTTTAAAACTTGTTCAAGAAGTTAATTGTATCAATTATTTTACTACTTAATATATGTTTTTTGAACATATTTCAACAAAACTTTAGTAGTTATTTATAATTTTAGGTGTATAACTTTTTACAATTTTTTTAATTACGATATTTATAAATCACATTAAAGTTTCTATATATTTTTTTAATTGCATTAATAAGTGCTTTGGTTAAATTTGTCAATAACGTTCAACCTTTTTAACAATTAACATTGTGTATGCTAGATTAAAAGAAATTTTAGTGACTATTTCAGAATAAAATAATTAAAATAAATATTAAGTATACAAAAAAAATATAGTTATACAATACTTTTAAACATATTCTTAGCATTAAATAGCAGTATTAAAATAATTTTTAAGTAAAAAATAAAGTCTATTAAAATTATAAACAATTGATCCCAGTAAGCAAATTCTGAGCTTTCCACCTTCACAATAATGTTTATATGTTTGCTAGTAATTAGATTTTAAACGTCATAAAACAAAGGAAATAACTAAAAACAGGAAGTAATCAGATACATATAATTCTTCCTTAATGTTTATGGAATATTTAGCAATATTAATTGAAACAATTCATGTAAATTTATTTGAAAAATGGAATTTTAAGAACTGGATGTTTACAATGAACGTTTATGTAGTACAATTTATGAATTAAAGTACCAGATATGTGTGGTGAATATTAATTATTTAAATTATGATTCTGGTGGAAGTGAACCTCCACAAGTTGTCATTGTTTTCCAGATATTAAACATAAATTGGAATTTATTTTAATGTATTGTATTTTTATATTTTATCTTATTTTTAATTCAGACCTTTGTGAGATAAAATTGAAAAGAAATTATTCATGTTTATTATTTGTTAGACTCATTCACTATAACAATACATTTAGTTCTGAATAATAACTTCATTAATGTTATTTCAAGAATGAATATATTAATTTGCAGGTCAAAATTAATTAATTATTTCATAATGAATTTAGACTGTTTATTTGTAAGCAACATGCACTACTTGTGAATGAGTTAAAGTAATATTTATATACAAGTGAGAACAGAAAATACATAAATATGACCATAGAGAAGAATAAAATCTAGAATTCTCTTTAAATTTATAATATGGTTTAATGACACAGCAACGGTTTTCTGTACCATGGAAGCCTTTCAACTGCAATATCAATTCAGATTGCTGTTTTAGTGACTAACAATGATTTTGAAGATGACAGGAATCAAGTAGGAAAAAAACAACACATTTATAACATGTATACATTTTTTTTTTTTTTATCAAAACTACTTTAAGAAAGTAATTTTTATTTATCCTGTTATCTTAAATTGTGAATTTAAGTTGTTTACAAAAAGAGCACAACAAGATAAAAAAAAATCAACTTTACTGTGACAATGGGCATTGATCGATATCATCCATCATACATTTCTTGTTTTAAATATATTTTTTTAATTAAAAATTTCACTTATAAAAGTTCTAAATTAAGGTGGCATTTCAGCACAATGCCCTGATGTTTCTATGGACCATGTCAGCTTAATATGGTAGTCAGAATTAAGTGTTAATTCCGAAACACACCCTGAAAATCCCTTATGGTATTTGAAGTGGGTTGATTTTTCCATTTCTTCAATACCACCTGCAACATTTTGATGTAATTACTTTTCTCCCTATATTGGTTCGTTAAGTTTTATAATAGTTTATTTTTCATGAGAGTTACCTCACATTATATTATTTATTAGAATTGCAAATATAATATACAACTATTATAAATTTATTATTTATATAATAAATGTTTAACTATGTTTTCATGTCAGATGCCACCTTTTGTAAGAATTTACTTCAGTTGATTAGTTATTTAGTTTAAAATTACCAATAGAATAAAGCAACAACGCAGAATAGAAATCCGACTGAGAAGAAGAACTCGAATTGGAGTTTGGTTCACAAACCATAATTATGGATGAATTATATTTAAATATGATGTATTACACAACGGAGTTTCATTAATTTGAATATTAATATTCCACCTTTGTAAATATAGGCAGACTTATTGGAAGTAAATTAACAGGGGTTTTAGGGGAAAAATAAGGATCTCAGCCAGTCTCTCTCAGTTGACAGAACAGTGAGACAAGGGATACTTCCCCTTGTTAATCCACAAGACCCACAGGTTCTAGTATCTCGGGATTATAGGTGTCCCAGATGAACATGACATTAGAAGCTTGGCCTGTAGGCAAACATAGAAGAGATTGACAGCAATAATATGATTGACAATATTTTGAGCTTATGTAATCAATAAAATATTTCTGCAATTTACTATTATATAGAATCAAGTAGTAATTATTAATTATCTTTAATTTTTTATTTATTATATTTATATTTATTTTATTTATTATATTTATATTTATTTATTACCTACAGCTCATTTTTTAATTGAATTGGCTTATTATTCAATATGCAGGTATTCTCTACAGGCATGATGAAGAATTAATGATTAACATATAATATTTGATATTGTGCATACTCTCAATATTGCATTGTTTACCCGAACAGAGACCTGAACTTTAAATAATATCAGTATCCAGGCCTCATCAAATTAGTGTCCTGAATACTAGAATGATGGATAGAAATGATTTAACAATCATTAAAAGTATATTATGTATTGTAGAATTTGAAATAAATTGAACTAACTTACCTATATATAACCCTGTATTTGTATTTAATTGCTTTAATTTTCCAGGAGATTTGCTAGTAACAGTTTTTCCATGATCTATGGTCAATGAACCTTCTTGTTCATTTCTAAAAAAAAAAAAGATAGGCACATATAGCTTGATACAGTTTAATTAAATTATGGTTTGCTTCTTAATTATTTTTTAATAAGGCGGACTAAGGTGACCACCAAGGAGGTTAACACTACAGGCTGTAAAGGCAGCCAAGGTCTGGATATGCCATACATAAGACTAAAGGTGGTGGTGACAGCCTTCAAGCCTTGATATACCTAACTGAAGACTAGAGGCTATAGCCGTTAATTAATTAAAGTATATAAGTACAGCAAAAGTATGGATATGCCATGCATAAAATAAAGCCTTTGGAGGAATAAATGTCCTGAATATGCCATGCTGAAGAATGAAGGTTGTGGTAGCGGCCGGGATCTGCATATCTTTTATTCATCAATTCATCCTCGACCATGTCCTTCTCTTGGAATCCAGTGACTTATTTTACGGCACACTGTGTTAATTAGCAACATCCCCTGTCACTTTTCATGAGCATAGTCCCTCAACCAAATCTATTTTCGATTTCTCACTAATAATCAGTAGTTTCGTCATCGTTACTTAGTCGTGGCACCAAACTGGAGATTAGGAGGTCCCAGACCCGGTCTCTAACCTTTTACTGTGGGTAATACTTATTTCTGATTTCACATTCATCTTTCTGTTTAACCCTTCTCATGATCACATCCTTATTTATTTACTTAAAGCCCCTTCCTCAAAGTTTAGCTTCTTGGAATTAAAAATGATAAACCTTTGAGGTCTACTGACTACAATTAATTCCCTGCAAACATTGTTCCTTCGTTTTACTAGAATTTCATACATATTGGCACCAGGATTGTTCTTGTAATCCCGACCTTCTTGACTTTTTTAACCACTTCGGTTTAAGTTTCAAGCATTCCTCAGTCATATACCTGGAGGACCGTTCCTCGGATCGCAGCTCAGTATTCCTTACCTACCAGAAAATGCCTTCTCCATGGTTTATTAGGGGTTCAATCAACTGGGATCATATGTAAAACGAGCCATCTAGAAAAGGGTCTCGAAGGCCTTCATTCCATAGCTCTATCGTATATATATATTTTTTATTACTTCTGCAACCAATACTTCTAAGTCTACTTTGGTTCATAAATCTAAAAAAAACATTTTCCAGTTGAAGTTGGAATTCTGCTGTGGTGTTCTGAACCCTTTCATCTATACCTTCTATAGCTCCGAAATTCCTTTCATTCCTGATACTGATAGACATGCTTCAAGGATGGTATATCTGTCCAATCAGCTCATATAGATCACACCATTACCAAAATAAATGATTATATTAATGCACACATCAATAACCCTTGTGTTTGACATGTCCTTGAAAGAAACAAACAATGTCCGATAAAAGTCAACGAAGGAAAATGAAGCCATGTTAGTGTCGTCCTACGACGCAGATACTGCCCACTAGCCTTCTTCAGCATTTTACCTCTCCATCAGACATTGTACGAAACCTTGGACTCCACCACGACAATTGACTAACTAAGAGTTCATGAATGATACTTAAAAGATCCTCCGGACGACTGCATAGATTGCTAAATAGAAACTCTCACTTCTAAACAGGAAAACTAATTCTCAAATCGATTTTAGCATGGTTATAAAACCATGTACTATCCTGCCAGTGAAAAGTCCTCAGAACATTAGTGGATGTACCTACTCTAACCAATGTTAATAACATATTTCCAAAATGACGACGGTATTCCCACAATCGTAGATCAAATTTTCTATAACTCGGTAAATAATTAACTGACCATTCAAATCCATTAGCCAGCATCCAGCTTGGAGACTTCTTGGAGATTGAAGTGGAAGTGGCTTCGAAATTATATGTCATAGGGAGTTCTGGCTAATGCACGCCCCTCATGCTACGAGTATCTCCGGCTCAGTTTCTAATATTTTTACCTAATAGGGATATTGTTGTAGATACAGCCAAGAGAACTTACCTGCCTCCTTTCATCAAGGGGAGTGGGACATGACATTCGTGAAGAAGAATATGGAGGAATCCTGGGCTATATCTACATGTGTTTATCTTGTATGGTTGGATATTGTTTGCATGGGAAAGAGTGAATGTATTATTGCAAATATTAAATTAATGCGATATTATATCACAATAACTCATTTATTAAGTAATGATAATAAAAAAATAAACCAAAACATAATAATTATATACCTTGTTGCTTTTACCCTATGCCAAATCCCGTCATCAATTTTGGTACCATTAAATACGATTAACGTTTCACCACTTCCTAAATTATACCTCATGTGAAGATAACCATCTTTTATTCCAAGCGCTAAATAATCACTGGATGCCTGAATCAAATCTGTCCTTCCAGTCCACAAAATCAAGCCAGAAGGAGAGGTCGTTCGTAGGCGCATATTTATTCCAACTTTATTGCTTAAAATCCTACAACACGCCGTTTCAAAATCGTGTTAGTAGTTATCGTGACTTATAAAAAAACAACAACAATGTATAATGTAATTTAAAATGTTAAAAATTGTAACAAAAGAGTAGCTATGAAAAAATGTTTATGAAATAAGCCTGGAAAAACTAAATCACTAAAGATTAATGAGTATACAACTCGTACATTTGATCTATTAAAAACCGATTAAACTCATGAATGAGAAAATAATCAATTGATAAATTACTATTGATGCGGTGGTGGTTGTGTGGAGTGAGTATATACACCTATGTATATGTATTAACGTCTCAAATTCAACTCTTCAAAGCTTTCAAACAGACATGGTTATATGTATTATATGGAATTATTAATTAAGTCTCCAGTCATTGTTTATAACTTTATTAAATACAACCAAGTTAGGAGCATAACAACAACTCACATGTTTATTATATCTGAAGGTTCAACCCCTGTTAAAAACAGTGTTACCGCATCTCCCTCCTTATATTTAAATTCCAGATTAACGATTATGTACAACAAAATAAAATAAATTTTCAAAATAGACAAAATACAATAATACCAATTTAACTATTAAAGTTCATTCTTCCACTAATCTTCTAGGTTTAATAATTCGTCTTCCATATCTAGACATAGCTTGAGGTAGAGCTGGGTTATGTGTTTCAGAGGTGACCTCAGGACTCTCTTCTGGATGTTGAGGTGATTGAGCTGGAACCAGTTGAGTCTTAGTATTAAATTCATTACTTTCGGTAATGTTATTTTCCAAAGTGGGATAATTATTTTGTAATCCATTAATAGCAAAAGGATTTCCTGATTTCCGTAGATGGACTGAATTCCTAACTAATGTTTGACCATCCTCAGTTCTTATTATGTAGGATCTAGGCGCATTGTTTGATTTAATAATCTGGGCTGGCTCCCATCTCCTTCCTCTTTTATGGACTACACTTTCACCATCATTGAAACCTCTTCTCTGCTGTGATGTTTTATCATAGTACAACTTAGACTTTTGCTGTTTAAGCTCCTTATCCTCCTTCACCCCAACGCCATTTGGCAGAAGGTTTTCTTCAATAGTTGGGATGACTGTTCTTAGCTGTCTGCTCATCAGTATTTGTGCTGGGCTTACTGACAATCCTGTGATTGGGCAGTTTCTATACTCCATTAATCCTAAATTAAAATCTTGTCCAGATTTGTGACATTTTATCATGAGGCTTTTGCAAATACCAACTGATTTCTCCACCATTCCATTTGATTGTGGATAGCGTGGGCTAGTGTTAGTTAATTTTATTTCCCATCCTTGACAAAATTAATTAATAAAATATTAATATTTTTTTCCTATTTTTGTTAGCTAAACATTTCTACTGTGCTACTTGTGGTTATTATTAGGAAACAATATCCCAGAATAAAGATTTTTTTTTTCATTCATTCATTCAATGCTCGGATTGAAGTAGAAGGTGTTTAATATCATTATACATGATTGGTAAGTTGGTATAATTTGCAATAATGTTTCCTTCTTCTAGGGTATTTAATGAAATAATATAAAAGCGATACATTTGTGAGAAGTTATTTTCCTAATCTTTAAATTGGTAATTTTGTGTTTTCATGTAATTAAATTTGGGTTTAACTTTACTTGTGTGGGATACCAATGTTATAATTTTATTTATAGCAATAATTCTACCATAAATTTAATGATTTTACAATTTAATTATACAATTTAACTTATATTTTTAATTATTATAGTTTTTTTTATATGTAATATACAAGTTTTGTATATTATAAATTGAATAAGATAAGAATTTAATTTTGGTGGTTTTGACTCAAAATGTAATTTTATGTATGCGTTTTATCTCATTTTCAAATCCGTGAACATGCCAATATAAAGCAAGACCTTTAGTGTTGAAATACCAATTTCTACTATCTCCATGGATTTAAAAACTGTTTTTTTACTGTTGTAAACTAAATATAACTACCAACATTTCATATTTAATTTCTACGTATTTACATGATTTCTTTCTAATATTCCTATTATATGGTAGAAATTTAACTTTTACCTGTTCAAGATTTCTGGGTCAGTATAATGTAGGTGTGTATTACCCGTGAACGAAGCTATAGGAGGAATCATTAACTGACTGTTTTCTTCACAGTGTTTGTCACAAACACATTTGTAAACGTCATAATGGGGAACACAATGGGCAATATCACCACATGGTTTTGCAACACAAGGATGAGGGCAATTATCTACGTTAACTCCTGCTAATGCTTCAGCTAAGATTTGTAGAGGTCGATTGTTGATTAGAATCTGCAAGACAATATTAGTAGTTAAAATTAAATAAAAATACATAACGACAACTATAAGATGTAATAACAATCTAAACACTATTTGCATACACATGGGAAACAGTAAAATAAAGGAAAAATAAACATTAGATCTATAAATAAGAGGACTGTAATAAATAACAACTGTAATAAATATTGTATTAATCTATATCTTTTTGCATAAATTACTATAAAATTACGCATAAACGAAAAATGATGATTTCCGCTTATGAAAGATTAAGTTATTATCCTATTTGAATAGAAAAAAAACTTTTATTCTGGGAATATGTCACCTATGAATAATAATAATTTTTTTTTTAACTTCTTTAATGTGCTAAAATTACAATCTGCCTTATAAGGTAATAAGTAATTGAGACAAATGTTCTCATTCATACCATATTTACAATTCATCATTCACTCACTCATTCATACAATATTTACAAACAGCCAAGAGGCCTCCCAAATCCACATGGTTGTCGCATGCGAAAGAGGATGCGGAGTCTTGGGAGTCGCCCACGCTCCTCCATCAGCCGCGTCACCGGATATGAGCGAGTGGAGGCTGACGAAGAGCGCGAGAGCCACATACGCTCAGGACATGATTGGAGAAACTGGCCATTGCCAGGACTCCCGCTGTCACGGATTTATAGCAGGTCACGAGGGCACTTGCCGTTTTAGTCTCCGAGGAGGATTATAGGGATGAGTGGTGCAGTGCAATGACTGTGCTACGGGATTAGGGTGGTTGGTTAGGTTACTATAGAATTTCATGAACTTGGCAGGGATGAGTTCAAGAATGCATAGTATATTAAGATCGTTATGAAGGGTTGTGTTCCTGACGTAATAAGGGACATTTACTATTGTTCTCAGGACTTTTGATTGAAGGGATTGGATACGCTTGATGTTCTACTTTTTTGCTGTCCCCCATAGCTCTATTCCGTATGTCCAGATTGGCTTAGGTATAACTTTGTAGATTAGCAATTTATTTTCTATTGAGGGATGGGATGTCCTTTGAAGTAGTCTTAAGCCTCGTATGTGGGTTCCAGGTCAGTCATTTGTCGAGAGGGAAGGCTAAGTACCGTACTAACTCGGATACACGGAGAGGAATGGAATTGAAAGAAACTAGTGGGCAAGACTTGCGACAGAGAGTGAAGGTAATGTGGGTACATTTTGCTTCATTAACTTTGATCCGTCATTGGTTGCAGCAATACTCGATCTCATCAAGGTGTTTTTGAAGGTTATGGGATGATAACGCCGGGTACGTTTGTCTGTTTGTACGAGATAAACTTAAAAAGTACTAAATGGATTTTGACATATAGGCTCCGTATGTCCAAGCTAATTATTTTAGGAATTAGATAGTGAACTTGTAAATGGGTGCAATGGAAAAACTCTGCGTTGACATTTCCAAGTGGGTGAAGCCGCACGAATAAAATATGAATATGAATTTGAGCAATACACACATCAATAGTAAAGGGGCAGGTCACTACTTCAATAATTTTCTGTTAAGATAGTTACTCTATCGACAAAGCATTACTAAGCAAACCGAGGGTAATACTTCTAATGCGTAAGCAATTTTGATAAATGAAATATGTAAATAAGAACATACCTTTTGAATGCATCCAACAAATGAAGTTCTCACTTTAACTTTTGGAGAGACCATGTCAAAGTTAGGTATACCACCGATATATAAATTAAGAGGTAGATAGAGTTGAGTAAAAGCTCCAGGTGATAATATTTGGGTTGAAGGGTTTTTGTCAATTTGTAGCACTGCCAGTCTTCCTGTTCTTGATATGGTTACTTCATGCCATTCCCCTAGACTTAAAGGCTCTGAACTCCTACAACATAGAAACCCAGAAGCAACTGAATGCAGTTAGAGGAAACGATGAACGATGAAATAAAAAATTAATTTTATAAAGGGGATTGTATTTATGATAAAAAAAAAAAAAAAAAAAATGTATACGTCGCTTATTGTGGCATGGCCACTGATTGTGAATGGGTGCCATCATACCGTTCTAGTACTGACTGCAAAGCAAGTACAGTGAATTGGCTTGAGAGACAAGAATCCAAAAGGCTGAAAATAGTGCAATACAATCGTGAAATACAAAATAATGAAAATTTGTACCCTGGCTAAAATTCCCATCTGTGACTAGAAGCGAATGGTTGACAGTCTGTGCACCTAGGAGTACATTAAGTACCAACATTTACACTACACTCAGCCTTTTGGACATAGGGCAATCATATCTTGTTTTCATTATTACTCTTTGCTCTTATTTATTTTACTAAATAAAATACCTTTTGTCTCTTTAAAATAATAATAAAATACGCATTCCACATCGGCACCACTTTTTCATTTTCAACACATTTTTCTTTGTACAATTTGTCCCAGATCACATGACACTGGTTACTAAGGTTCTAAATGTCTAATTTCACTTTGATATTGCATTACTAACTTGTGGTATCTGTAGTTGATATATGTGACAATGAAATATTATAGAGAGACGCCGGGTGGCACGACTGATTTTAATCATAACACCGGAATATTATATTACGGAATCCGGAATGGACATTCACATAGCAGCAAGTGGAAGTGGTGTTATTCCTCAGTCATAAAGGGTCAATTTGTCCATGTTTTACATTATTACATAATAATTATACATTACAACAAATTACATAATAACAAATACTTACGCTGGCTTGTGACTCACAACGTTTTCACAGTATGCCTTGTAATGCAAAGGACTTGTTGCAAAGGTAAAAATTTTAAACTCTTTACTAATTTATAAACTGTTTGAATTACTACCTGATTGTTGCCGCTCCTGTTCCCAAGTCAAATGTGAATTCAAGGTGGCCATCACTAGTGTAGAGAGCTATGAAGTCCCCCATTCCATCAGCCCTGTGTCCATTATACAGGATAACTCCATTTAAAGCATTAGGTTTCAAGATAACTACAATGTCAAGCCAGGAAAGCACAGAGCCACCTAATCCTGGGTACCTTAGATAACTTGATCCATTGAAAGCTGGTACCTAAAATATTGAACGTTACAAATAACGTGGTGTCCACTTCATTGTATTTTAAATTATCAATCATTTGACCAAAAGTACGTATTCTTTAAAATTCTGCATACATTTTTTTCACTGTATCCTAATCTAGATACAATAAAAATTTGTATTACGGACTATTTTACAATCCATCCGTATGTTAATATTGCATATAAGTAAAGAACACAATTGTTAAAATAATTATGATTAGGGGTACAGTTATAATGTTTTATCAATATTAAATTTGCAAATACAAACTGATAAAAAAACTGCATTAGAACGGCTTTTAGTTTGCACTAAAAATAATAAAAATTGGAAGGCATTGATTTTGCTTCCTGTCTATTGCTTTTTCTTTCCATTGTATCCTATGTATTGCATTGATTATTCGAAAGTTATAACTGTTCTTCATTTTTTCAGCAGACTAATTATTTAACATAGCAAAATCATTGAGCGCATTTTACTATGTATGTCAGAATAATGTTTTTTTAAATCAATTATTTAAGAGGTAATTGAAATTGTAAATAAATGGACACCTCGGTGGAATGATAACTCGTCTTAGGCATTTGCAAAATTTATACTTTCCAATAAACGTGTTTACCTATTTATGTGCCTATATATGATAGTTTCCCTATTCTAGGGTTCAATTCCCCCTTTTATGGGTTTAGCATGAACCGCTTTTCGATTAGCTTGGGACCAGTATTGAACCAAACTTAAGCTTATTATAAAATTTACCTGTAGATCTAGCCTCGTTTCGCATAAATCTCCTGTGAAACCTAGTGGGCAAAGGCAAACGGCTGAATCACCAGATGTTAGACATTTTCCACCATGTTGACAAGGTACTTTGCTGCATCGATCAGCAATGCACTCCTCTGAAATAAATTAATGATTATAGATAATATATTGAGTTAGACCATTCAACTATTAAGGCATCCATTAGAAAAATTTGTGGATTTTCGGAATGTAATTTAAAATTATGTAAATATTATATATGACTTGAAAATAGCCAGTCTTCCCCTGAGAATTTGAGCAAAACAATCCATTTTATTTTAATTTGAAATTCAGTTTTAAACTAAATTATTAAAGTTTAAATCATAGGGGGAAATAGGCAGTATGAAGCACAATTGGTTGTGGAAATTCATTCTTGGTTAAAGCAATGAAAAGTTTTTAGTGATATTGATTAATGCCTTGAATAAAAGTTGGTCTTGTTTGTTTTGTTGATAATTGGGGTTGAAACCCTTATATCTATGGATGGATTTGTAGTCAACCTATGAAAGAAAAAAACACTTGTACTCACATAGTAAATAAACTTAGGAATGAGCGAATTCAATATGCTCTTTTGAAACGGTAGATTTATCTTGGATCACTTACTTTGTAGCGTAATCACTTCATAAAGTTTTATCAATGCGTACATAGATGGACAGAAGGAAACCGACCGACTAACTTCGTGAACATGATTACTTTAGAGATTAGAAAATAAATGACTGCAAACATGTAATCGTCATATAAAAAGATGCAAATTGATATAAGAAGTATTAAAAAAAATATATATGTGCGTATGTATTTTACCTATGTCAAAACCTTTCACTGCATCGCCTTTAGGTACTGGGGAAAATTTATAAACGTAGTCATTGATTTGAAGGTGTCTTACGCATCCTTTTAATCCATGATCAGTGGGCAGCTTGTCCTGAAGGCCTGAAGTATTACCACGCCCTCCTATAAAAACTGGTTCCCTAAAAGTCATTCGAGAAAACAGTCCCTGAAAATCAATGAAATTTACTTAAGCAGGTATGTTGGGAACTTTTTGTTGCAAAAATAGACCTTCGCAAATATGTTATTAAAATCAATAACATACAACATAAAACTGGCCTACCTTTGATCTTCCTTGAACATGTTTTCCTGAATTTAGCTGTATCCAAGCATCCCAGCGATGCCTATATAACGTTATCCGATTCCACTGATTTAGAATTACTGTTTCGTGAGATCTTACGACTCCCACACCAGAGCCACAATCAAACCTATTTTCAACAAAGTATTATAAGCATTATGTAATTTCACTACTACTAAAATAACTTATATTCAAATGTACTGCTCATCCCTAAATAAGAGACTTTTCTTTGAAACTAGTTCATGGAACTTTGGAGTCTTCCATATGTGTGTATTTTGCATGTATGTTGATAACATTCGTAAAATATTCCAAATGTTTGGGCGTAAGAGTTTATTCCACGACATCTTGGACATTGTTTTTAGATTCTATTTTATAACAAAAGGTGCTTATTTAATGACAACTAGTATCTTCGACTCAACAGAACGTGTGTAGCTGGTGATCTAAGTGTGATATGATAAAAATTATAACGGTGGTTGCAATGGCAACTTTGGCAATTCTGGTTGATTTGTCACGACAGTCAATTTAAACGCTTTTACCTGAATTCGACAAATCCTTGGTGCATAAGAAGAGCCATAAAATCTCCGACTAGGTCGTCTCTTTCACCAGTCAAAAAAAGTATTCCATCCCACACCTGCGGTCGAAATTCAATCTCAAGCTGGACATGTTTGTAAGCTGCTTTCAGTGCTGGGAAAGCAAGCCAACCCTGACCAGAGAATCTAGGTATTTGTATGTCTACGTCTAAAACAAAAGTAAAAGGAATTAGTAAAAAACATATTTATGAAACAAACTCAATTACAAACGGATATGGAATATTTTATTTATGTTGTTAGATATACATTTCACACTGGTAGCTTTTCGTATTGGACTGTACAATATAATCTTTACATTATGAAGTTTCCTACAATGGAAAAAACTATGTTGATATTGAATATCGATTATTTAAAAACATTGCTGATATTGTTAGGAGGAATCAACTAACAACAGACCCACCAACAAGGTGAACTTAATCTATTCAGAATCATCATCTAGCGTACAGTATTACTCTTCTCGTTTTATAGTTCTCTGACTTTGAGTTCGTATAAAAGTGGCTGAAAGGTAGGTGAATTGATAGGTTAACTTCAGCGTTCAATGAGACGGTTTAGAGATATTTAAATAGGCCTGTTTACCATAAACACTGTTTAAATTATCATACATTAGATTTGCTTATAACACCACTGCCAAAAAATATAAAACATATTTTATATCAATTATAAATCCAGGTTATTATACAAATTAATTGATTAATTACAATTTATTGTTTTTAAAAATTTCGTTGCAACGTTGGATTTGTCTATAATTAGGTACAACTCCTGTTCTTATGTAATAAGCATGATCGTGGAAGCATGAATCTTGGATAAATAAAACAGTCAGAAGGCGTTTTAGTGTTAGCTCCTAAATATTTCCTGTTTATACAAATCCAATCCAAATTAGAAATGTAGATATATAGTATATCTATTGGGAAAGCTATATGGACCAATATTTGCATTTATTTATTTTCTGACATCAAATAAATGTTATTCATTATTCTTCCTTATTTATTTATTTATTTTATTTATTACTGATTATTTTGAACAAACCTGTTTTACAATGTGGACCCAGCTTTCCAAGGGGACATTGACATCGTGGAGGTTCAGTTAAGCATAAACCTTGCCCGCAGTCAATACACGGTTCAACCAAACTTTCAGTTGCTCCTGTAGGACAAGGCGTTGTTTCAGGATTTTTTTGTTCAAGGTCAGGGCTCTGGCTTGTACCCAAAACCAGTTCAGCAGAAAAGGAAGCATCTTTTTGGTATAGAACATCCTCCACCACTTCAACATCTTCTCTCTCTGGTTCCATCGTAGTATTAAGTTCTACAAAAAATTAAATTAATAGAAAATTGTTGGTAATTTTAAATGAAAAGTAATAATGTATTTTTTTAAAACTATGTTGCTCCAGTATTTGTGACTATGTAAATATCCCTTAGTTAATTTTCCTATATTTAGAAATGGGCACATTTTAAATTAATTGGAAAATTGCTTCAAGTATACGTGTTCTGATATTTATCCAATACGTGAAATTGATACGTTTACGAGTTTTCCATAAACAATTAATAAGAACGTAAACTTTGCTTATAACACCAAGATACAACCTTAAAAAATATTTGAAGTCCATACACTAATTGCAGATCCTAGGATAAGTGGGTAGCCAACATGATCAGATATTTCTCCTGTTACGACTGTGGTGGTAAAAATGGTCTGATCAATGTGCTATTTTATGGGTATTTACCCACAATATACCAGATTACGGTGATTAACTTTTCGTTAGTGTAAAATAACGGAAGGATGCTAAATAACATTATTACCTTTAGATTATTCCATTTCTGTAACTTTTAAGATTTTCAACTAAACTCAAAGAAGCTACTTAAATTCAAAAGTTTTGAATTATTAACCTTGCTTGGAAGTCGAGATGTAATCATCAAAATTGCCGTTTCATGGTTTTTTTCCGTAAAGAGCCACATACTTTATTAAGGCTGTCGAGACCCTGATGAAGAAGACCCATTATGAACAGGCTCAATGAAATCCAGATCCACATAATGAAGAGTTGGGTGGTTGCTCCGGAGATGTTTGCAATGACAGAGTACAAATGTTGATCCAGGTGCCGTACAGGCAGAAAAATAGGCACGGTAGCATTATGATGATTAGTGGGGTGTTTTAGGGTGTTACATTGTACCCACCATGTTGCTAGCGCCCCCTACCAAATCACGTTTATATCACGCAGTTTCCGTGACCAAGACATGTAATTCTGCTGTTGTGACTTATGTCGTTGGTGATGGGCAAGCAACCTTGCTTGACTGCACCTCCTAGTAGCTATTAGTGTTGAAAGTCGCATCTTCGAGCGTTGCTGCTTCCTTTGTCGGCCTTTCGACAGATTGCTGGGCCCTTTCCTTTTCTTCTCATTGAAGCAAAGCGGTCTCCTATATTCCGGCCTCTAACCATATCTTCAGATGTTGGTGTTCACCACCATGGCTCGAAGAGGTGGCCTGGCCAAGACATTTATGACGTTGAAGAGCGAAGACCATTTGACCTTTTCCCCTGAGAAGGTCGCTGAAATTTACTACTGGGACATGTACTCCAAGGATAACCCGACGGATGACTCTTGCGAGGACTGCTGGATTGCTTAGGTTATAGTACCCAGGACGCTACATTGTGGGCCAAGGAAAGCTCGTGGTGCAGGCAAGAAATATACTCTTTCTGAGGCTTTTGCTTTAAAGGGCATAGGATATATTATCAACAGCCCGGAGGGATGAGTGATAGAGTTGCTTAAAGGGAAACCAAATAGACCGGTAAAATGAAGATTTTGTAATTCATATAAGAAGTAAGCTCAGAAGTAAGTTAATGGAATGTAAAATATCATGGTAAGCATATTAATTAGTGACTGCTACTTACCAACACATGAATAACCATCGTGATGTAAAATGAATCCT
Source organism: Acanthosoma haemorrhoidale (assembly GCA_930367205.1). NCBI lineage: Eukaryota > Metazoa > Arthropoda > Insecta > Hemiptera > Acanthosomatidae > Acanthosoma > Acanthosoma haemorrhoidale. Next base: position 87,382,543 of record OV884009.1, on the reverse strand, counting down.
TCTCGGCAATCACATTCAAACATTCCATCATGGAGTTCATAACAAAGTTGCTCACAAGGACTTTCATGCCCACATTTTCCTGCAAATAAAGGTAATAAAATTATAGAAATATATCAAAATATATTTATGATTTACTTTGTGGTTATGAACAAACAAATAAGCTGTCCACTCCCTTAAAATTTGTAATAATATTGCTTACATATTTAAAAAAAATAGTGGTTCACGTTAATGCACGGATGAAAAATTAAAATAATTATACATAACAACATAAAAGTAATTAATATGAAAATCTCTTTGTGGCACCAAAAAAGATTTTATTTACACTTAGTTGCATTCTGTAGTTCACAAAAGCTCCAAAATATAATACATATTTCAAATAAGGATTTCAAGACCTTTAATTTAATAATTTTTAATTGGTAATTGATGAATAATTCAAAAGGCTAATTATTTTCATCATCCTTGGGACTTTAAGTAAAACATTCATACAAAATATCATCACGATATCTCTATATAAAATTGGGATTGCAAAAGAATTACTTGGTTAAGGCAAAGTTGAATCGTTTAATTTATTTCGTGGGTTTTTCTATTCACATTGAAATAAAACTCAGCTGATAATATAACACAGGTAATTTAGTATTTAATACAAGTAACAGGTGGTAATCGAACAACATTCAAGTGAACTTATGAAAGCTGTACCCCACAAACCGAGCTGATCTGTAGGATTAATTATTCATATGTAAAATTGAAAGTATAACCTCACCTAAAGAGTAGGAGGTGAAGAAAGATCGTCCTACCTGATCGTAAGTAGTTAAAAGTTTTTCTGTTGATAAAAATTAATTTAATGGTCTTTATAAACCAATGACATAAAATTAAAACGAGAAAAGAAAGGGATATGTAAGCATATGTTGTTAGCAAGAATAAAACATCAATAGCACTAGAAAGATTACTGAATACACGTCGATAAGAAGGTTATAATATGAGAATACTAGTTTAATGAACGATTACTATCAAGATTGAAAGTATAATATGTATGGTAGAAAAAGTTTTTTTTTTTTTAAAAGGGAAATTTCATCATATGCGTAACTACTAAGAATGTAATCACAGTTCTCTTTTCGTTCCATTATTGATTTACTCCGTCTGATTCGAATTTGTTGAGCAGTCAAGTAGAATAATCGAGTGGAGCTAATAAAAATAAAATGATAGAGAAGGGTGGAATCGGTGTATAGTTTTAGAGTGAACAACTGCTAGCAGAAAGGGAGGGTGGGTACAAACAGCTTACCCGCGGAACCTGAAGGCATGGAGCCTTTAAAACCCACTTTAGCTTGCATGGAGATTCTCTTTTGTCATGAGTCCCACTTCCCTACACTAATCCGGCCAGTTCAATCTTCCCTTTCTCAGTCTGACGAACATGGAAATTGAACATCAAGTACAAAACTAATCGTTTTCCTCTTCTAATAAGGTTATGTAACTAATAATGATTTGTCATGGGATTGCTTTTATTTTTATCATCATTGGGGTATCTAATAAAAATGTGTGTTTTTTATTGCAGTTATAATATATCTGTACCTCGGAGGGATACAACACTTAAGGTATTAACGAGTGATCTTCAAAAATGTTTGCCGTCACCCCTTATAACAAACTGCATAAGCTTTTACAAGAGAAAACTTTGGACGTTGAATTACACCCTTTTTGATTCTTCTGATTCGTCAGTCCGTTGTATTATGTGGGACGAATCCAAAGGAGCTCGTGTTGTATCCCTCCGAGGTACAGATATAATACATCATATTACATATATTGTAACATTCATGATATTTGAGAATATCATGACCAGCCACCCTCCCACTTTGTCCAGCATCTGCCCTTATGCTCTTAGGAGTGGGGATGGGATAAAAGGGCAGTCTTAGCCAAGAGCCTGAGAGCAAAGCAGAGCAAGCTCCCGTTCCGTTGACGGTCATCAACACAAGCAGAGGAGAAGAAGAAGAAAAGGAAGAAGAAGAAGAAGAAGGTTACACGGATATCATCGATTGGGTGATATAGATATTGTTTTTTTTATTATGGATCCATTAAAAAGAGATTGAGCTCAATTTTCATTTTTTTATATAACTAATTAATAGTAACTATCCTTGTACAAAGGAATTGAATATTTTTTTATATAATCTATGTCAGCATTCTATATAATTATAAGTATTTGTTATAACCATTTTACTTGTATATATTTCACAATTCCCAGTTTCTCAATTTATTAATAACTATAACATTAGCCTTGAGATCGGGCGATTCAATCGGGATAATTTCCTATGTCGAAGACATAAAAACAAGTTGAATTAAAGATCTCATGACGGACCTACCAAATTAGTTAAGGTCAATTGATCTAATAAATTAGAAAATAAAATGGTAGAAAATGAGGTAGGTTTCAATGGGGGCCGCTCCGGGATTAACTTCAAAAATTCTAAAGAAACCAAAGGAATTGTGAGGTATTGCATGTTAGAATAATAACTAGAACTATTTACTAACATATTATATTTTTCTTCTAATTTAACATTTGTTACACAAACACAGACACAAATGACGAACACAAACATGTGTGGGTCAGACTCAGGTACTGGGGTTGGGTCAAACCCAGCCTCTAAAGGAGACCCCTCAGCCCCCGACCCCGAACCCACGATAAATCATTCCAAGATGTTACAACTAATCCTTGCCCAGTTAAACAGTCAATTTAACGCACTTAAAGAAAATAACAAAGAAATAAACGAAAAATTAAACAGTCAATCAAACGCGCTTAAAGAAAATAATAAAGAACAAAAAGAGTTGAGCGGGAAGTTTGATCAATTAAGGGAAGAAATAAAATCGGGAAGATCGGCAAAATTCGAACAAGGTTTCACGGATGTAAACGAAAAATTAGATAGACAATTACGAATTTGTGAGGAGAGAACACTCCAAGGAAATAATAATGTAAATTCAAAATTAAAAGAAGAAATCATTCTATTGAAAAATACAACAGATCATGAAAAAACAAATTTAACAAAGTCACAACTAGTTGATGCTGATTGTCAGACAGATCTTAGCTTATATTCAACTAAGGATAATGAAGAGAAAATGACTTCATTGGAGGATGAACAGAAGATTACAGATAACAATGATGAGTGTACCTCACGTCAACATGATCTAATAAAGCTTGACTATGAGAATAATATGAGTTTGTTGGAGAATAAATTTTCAGAGTTAGAAGATACAGCGAATATCAAGAAAGGAGAAGTGATTTCATTGAAAGATCAAATTACAGAGCATCAGCAGACAACCAGCGATAACGTGAAAAATTTAAAAATAATTCAAAATAAAGTTTTGGATATGAAGAAATTGGAATCTCAAATTCCAACTCATCTTGATGAAATTCCTTTTTGCGTGTTTGATTTGAACAACATTAAAATTAATGAATGGAAGGCATTTAAAAATAATTACAGGGATGTTTTTTGTTCGATACAATATGACTTCAAAAAAAGAAAAAAATTATAGTTTTCTTTTATTATTTTCATTATTAAATGAAAATAATACTGATCGGATGACACATAAACTTTAGAAGTTTATACAAACAAAAACAAAACTATTATTAGAAGTATTGACCCTAGTAAAGTCTATGGAATTATCAGCAAGTGAAGTTTTTGCTTTCATTATCACTTAATCTATAAAACAGATCATAAATATTCTTTGAATGCTTAAGTCCATTATAATTAATTTTATAGCAAGGAAATAAAATGAGCTCATACAATTTTATACACGACAACGACCTCCCTATCTTTTCGTAACATTTATAATTTTTTTATAAACACTATCTTTTCACTCAGGTAAAATATTCAAATCACACACACACACTCAACAATTTTTCTCTATTGTTACTAATTACCAGTAGAATTGTCTAGTATTTTAATTAAAAACCAATATGTATTACTAATCACACTCAACCGTCTTTTCAACAAATGTTTTCCAAATCGCGTTATGATCCATAGAACAATGTACCTTCAAACTAATCCATACTAATTAGCATAATAATTTAGTTAAGTAAAAAATTAAAACAACTTGTACGCTTTTCAAGCAATTTAAAACCTTGCAAAATTTGAACTATTATTACTATAAACTTCAACACCCGTTATAAACAACCAATTCAACAAACCGAACACAGCAACATAATATTGTGGATCCACTTGAAAAAAAAAATTTTTTCATAAATTTTTTTTTATTTATAAGGGAAGGCAATTGTAACATTCATGATATTTGAGAATATCATGACCAGCCACCCTCCCACTTTGTCCAGCATCTGCCCTTATGCTCTTAGGAGTGGGGATGGGATAAAAGGGCAGTCTTAGCCAAGAGCCTGAGAGCAAAGCAGAGCAAGCTCCCGTTCCGTTGACGGTCATCAACACAAGCAGAGGAGAAGAAGAAGAAAAGGAAGAAGAAGAAGAAGGTTACACGGATATCATCGATTGGGTGATATAGATATTGTTTTTTTTATTATGGATCCATTAAAAAGAGATTGAGCTCAATTTTCATTTTTTTATATAACTAATTAATAGTAACTATCCTTGTACAAAGGAATTGAATATTTTTTTATATAATCTATGTCAGCATTCTATATAATTATAAGTATTTGTTATAACCATTTTACTTGTATATATTTCACAATTCCCAGTTTCTCAATTTATTAATAACTATAACATTAGCCTTGAGATCGGGCGATTCAATCGGGATAATTTCCTATGTCGAAGACATAAAAACAAGTTGAATTAAAGATCTCATGACGGACCTACCAAATTAGTTAAGGTCAATTGATCTAATAAATTAGAAAATAAAATGGTAGAAAATGAGGTAGGTTTCAATATATGTTATATAATATTAACATATAATATTATGATTGATCAAGATTTTGAGAATCCTGTTTTAATATTCTGTTCTACATGACGAAAAATATGTAATTTTTCAATTACCATTTAGTTAGTCTTTTTAATAACTGCACTTAGTCCACTGAAGAACTAGCAAATTTTACATATTATTAATCAAGATCATTTATTATTATCTTTCATACGTGGTAATCCTGGCAATGGCCAGTTTATCCAATGTGGCTTTCGCGCTCTTGGCCAGCCTCCTGGCTCGTATCCGGTGACGTGGCTGACGGAGGAGCGTGGGGGGACTTCCCAAGACTCCGCTTCCTTTTACACATAAGAGGGGGGTGACAACCATGTGGATATGGGAGGTCTCTGGGCTGTTTGTAAATACTGTATGAATGAGAACATTTATCACAATTACTTATTGCTCAATAAGTCAGATTGTAATTTTATCACAATAAAAAAGTTCTACTACCATCCCAACTTAATATGATAGACATATATTTATTTATGCAATGTAAAGACGTTTTACTATAATTTACTATGAACTTAATTATTTTTGTAGATACTTGGCTTGAAAGTGGGAAAATATTCCTAAGACTGTTAACCCAAAAAGAAATGTACTAAGTAAGCTATTTCTATTTCAATGATTTTCTGAGATACTGAATAGAAAAAAGGGATAAAGAAACTAACAATCGAGAACAGGAGAAATATGACGTAAGCATCAATACTTGTATAAGCTTATACAATAATAAAGATTAGATAAATATGACCTAAATAGCTAGATAACGTTCTGTCGCAATTCGATTTTATTTCCTTTAACCTTTCATGGTAAACATACATGTATTTAAGTTTCTATAACCAGGACCATATTTTCAATTACTTTTCTCGTTCAATTTATATACATTTCAGGTTATTTTATTTATTATAACCAGCCTATCTCACTAAAAAACATTAGTAAACATGGGTAATACCAACTTTCAAAACCAATATTTTTACCGTAAATCACACAGTCCACGTAAATTCACTGGCTCACTAAACCTGGACATAAGAATTGACAGAATGTACCACATAACTAAAAATTTAAAACCTGGTTCAGGACAAGGATGAGCACGCATCTATAGGAAATGAAAACTTAAGCAGTTATGTATACGTTGATTTGAAATTTCCAGAATTATAAATACCACCTATGATTGCATAATTTGTATCTGACCTGGCCATCTGTAATTGATAAAGTAATGTTTGGGATTAAAGACGCAGGGTCCGATTTTCACCATAAGCTCGCTAGAAGCTTTAGCGCCGGACCTCGCAAATTTGATTAGTATTAAATTATATTAATTTTGTGTCATAAAAATGTAAATGCAACTGTCAAAAACATGAATCACAAACAGTAAAACATTGGTAGTTGGTTTATCGTATAATATATTGATAAAAAGTCCATGCAAAATTGCGTCAGAACTAAATTTAAGGTGGTATTTCCAAAAGTTTACTTTTTGGCATTTGGTCAACACATATACAGGATTAACGTATATATATGATTTTTAAAATAAAACTGCGAGAAAAAAAGATTGATAAAGTTAGGTTTTAAAATATAAAATAAATGTAGAGAACTAATTACCATTGGGACTGTAAAATTTTAAGTGTAGTAGCACGAAAAAAACATCCGTATAAGTTATACAAAATTATGAATTTTGAAGAATTTGAACCAGCTTTTTTGTAGGAGTTAAAACGATTAAAATCACAATTTGTTTTTAAAATCTTCCATGGAGATGTATTTGACTGATATAGGGTGAGCAAAACATGCCACTCTCAGGTGCACAGTTCTTGTCGTTGACGTCTACCTGCGTCGCCAATTTTTTATTTCTCGTCAAATGAAATCAGATCCTAGTTGTTCATGCATCACTTCACTATCGGGAAATATATTTATTAAAGTATAAGGAGGTATATCAAGTTTTAAGTGATGCATAATGTCGTGATTAATTTATTGCTTTCAATAGAGCTCCTCTTATCTACTATGATAATATTTAATCTAATTTAGTATCCCATCTGAAATATATCTCAGTATATATATAAAGTAATTGAACAAAGAAAAACTTTTTTTATTTCAAAGCAAGAAATACTTCTATCTGATTTTCAACCAATTTGTAACTTTTTTTTGTATTTAACTAAATTTATGGGTGATACTTAATAATTTGAGACAAATTATTTATTTGATTATTAGCTTTTCCCAAAAGTGATCTATTGAATCGTTTTTGGTAGCCAGAGTTGGGTTTATTTATTTGTAACATCTTGTTATCGATAGAGTACATAGTCCCAGAGTAAATTTCCTGTTTGACGTAGAGTATACAATTTTGTATGACCGTGTGGTGTTTTTGCTTGATCATATTTTATAAAGAATTATTGAATTAAAATATTTCGTACTTTTGTATAATATATTATTATAAAAATTACATATTAATATATGTAATATTGTCAGATTCCAATAGTGTTGTCATACAGTCTTATGTAAAATTTAGTTACTAAATGATTACTGTTATATTCCTCGATGGGTGGAAAAGACAATGGTCTGGCTATTGTAATAAGTCATGGAGTCCTGGTACAGACCATCAACTCCACTCATGTCCTCAGCTTCTGTTGTTCTTTTGTTCTCTCTGGTTTTCGCTTACATACGGACATATGGTGAATATGGTCGGGGAGAGGTGGAGGGAGCTCCTCTGTTTATGACCCTTCTACCAGCTTGCTGAGGGAATTGCGTTGGGAGTAGGGGGCTCATTGACAGACTGTGTATGTATATGTTGGTGTGAATTTAAATTGTACTTAAGTATGAATGAATTCTTACATCCCCACTAATAATGCTATAAAGAAAATTGTAATTTTTCAAATAAAGATCTGCACATATACTTTTGATTAATTTGTAATTCTTGACAATTGATTTGGAAAAATATGGTAAAATGCCAGTTGAGCCACGAACATTAAATATATTGAGTATAAAGCGATATTTCAACTTGTCCTATTGTTTTGTCTTTGGATAAGTGCAGTTATTTTATTATAGACGGTATATGTAGCTGATCTACCCAAGATTAGTGAGATATAATTACATTATTTCTAATATAGAATTGAAGAAGCCACAGGCAATAGAAGAGATCCAAAGGACGGCAATTTACCCTGGCCGGGTAGGTATACAAATATTAGTAATACCACCAGTAGTGTACAGTACAGTAGTATACCACTAGTAATACCAACAGTAGTGTACAGTACAGTAGTATACCACTAGTAATACCAACAGTAGTGTACAGTACAGTAGTATACCACTAGTAATACCAACAGTAGTGTACAGTACAGTAGTATACCACTAGTAATACCACCAGTAGTGTACAGTACAGTAGTATACCACTAGTAATACCAACAGTAGTGTACAGTACAGTAGTATACCACTAGTAATACCACCAGTAGTGTACAGTACAGTAGTATACCACTAGTAATACCAACAGTAGTGTACAGTACAGTAGTATACCACTAGTAATACCACCAGTAGTGTACAGTACAGTAGTATACCACTAGTAATACCAACAGTAGTGTACAGTACAGTAGTATACCACTAGTAATACCACCAGTAGTGTACAGTACAGTAGTATACCACTAGTAATACCAACAGTAGTGTACAGTACAGTAGTATACCACTAGTAATACCAACAGTAGTGTACAGTACAGTAGTATACCACTAGTAATACCAACAGTAGTGTACAGTACAGTAGTATACCACTAGTAATACCACCAGTAGTGTACAGTACAGTAGTATACCACTAGTAATACCAACAGTAGTGTACAGTACAGTAGTATACCACTAGTAATACCACCAGTAGTGTACAGTACAGTAGTATACCACTAGTAATACCAACAGTAGTGTACAGTACAGTAGTATACCACTAGTAATACCACCAGTAGTGTACAGTACAGTAGTATACCACTAGTAATACCAACAGTAGTGTACAGTACAGTAGTATACCACTAGTAATACCACCAGTAGTGTACAGTACAGTAGTATACCACTAGTAATACCAACAGTAGTGTACAGTACAGTTAGTATACCACTAGTAATACCACCAGTAGTGTACAGTACAGTAGTATACCACTAGTAATACCACCAGTAGTGTACAGTATAGTAGTATACCACTAGTAATACCAACAGTAGTGTACAGTACAGTAGTATACCACTAGTAATACCACCAGTAGTGTACAGTACAGTAGTATACCACTAGTAATACCAACAGTAGTGTACAGTACAGTTAGTATACCACTAGTAATACCACCAGTAGTGTACAGTACAGTAGTATACCACTAGTAATACCAACAGTAGTGTACAGTACAGTAGTATACCACTAGTAATACCAACAGTAGTATACAGTACAGTACAACATCACTTTTAATATCCCAGTGGGGGAGGTATCACATTCAACTAACAACTGCCCACACCCTGAATTTAGGGAGGATCCATTTCCTCATCTGTAATGTAAAGTTCCTGAAATAAAATCTGTTTTTATTTTGAAAACGGTCACATTCTCAACAAAATAATTATTGTATGCGGCTTTTACAATTCTGTATATGTTAGTAATCGATAGTTATAAGGATTTACAAAAAAAAACAAAAACAGATACTAACAGGGTCTGGATTCAAACCGGGACCTCCTGAATTTCTTCAGGTAATAGTTAATAGAACTGCAGTATTCAACCGCTCCTTTATTTATTGGTCCACCGTTCTCCCTAATTCTCCCCTAATATCCTAATATATGCTTCATACTTACGTACTGCCAAAACTATTCCAAAACTTCCTTGCTACACCCAGACATTTCCTTGCTAACCTAGGAACTGTGTATCCATTATTATTTAATTTTTATACATATACATTATTTTGTTTTTTATTTCTGGATATTTAAAATTTTTCCTATTAATTATCATTTAATTGTTCGTTTTGACTTCACTGCTTTTTTGGTAAATATGTTAATAAGCCGGTAACTACAACCTTGTGAAGGAGTAATCACTGATATTTATTTTTTTTCTCTTATTTTTTATTTAATCTTGGACTTAACTTTTTTTTTATTTAATAAAATCTTGGATGATATTTTCTAATTTGATGTATAGCCTTATTTATTTTTTTCTTCCTATGCAATGTATTGTTTATTTTTTGTTAGCCAGAGTTACATTTACTTAAAATATTTGTTTTTTATAGAGGACATGTTCCAGAATAAAGACTTTTTCTATTTATAGAAAAAACAACAGTGCGGATATTTAAAAAAAACTTGTAAATATTAATATATCCGGTATGTGTCCGAAATATTTGTGCCGTTAAAAGCAATGATTTCTCGCTTTGAATGATTAACGTCTGATTTTTCAGATGCTATACGAGATATGCTAAAGAGTTCAGGAATTTACTAAGGTAAGGGATAGGTGCTGTTATTGTAATCTATTTATTATAAAAATTGTTATATTAATCCAGAAATGATTCCTTGATGACAATTTTTATCCATCATAAATCTTCTGGACAAAATGACATAAATTACTACTTTTAGTTTGTTTTTCAGACCGTGGAATGTATAGCAGTTAATAATTTTCAAACCAATGAAAGGACTAGAATGGATACTAAGAACGGAAAGGAGAAAAACATTTGAGGAAAATGAGATAGTAGAATAATACATTGGGAAGGATGGTGCTATCAGGATCCATAGCGTGGTGACAAGGACAAATACCCTAGTGTCGACTCGGCCACCTTTTCAATTCCTGACACAACTCTCTCCCTGTCAACAAACTATGACACCATTTATTTGTAGCTAACAAATTGCTTCAACTTTCTGCCTTTGATAGAAAGCGCGATATCAATTGGGCCTTTTCTTGAGTACATAGATTTTTAGTGCATCGGTATACTGGAAAAAACATGAAGTGGATTTTGGCTTCTTTTGTGCCTTCGCACCACTTTTTCATGGTATTAAGTAATAAATAATCGGTATTTTTCTGAATGAAAAGATAACTAAAGCTAGGAGGCTGATTATTGTAGAGGTTTGTTCATTAAACAAAATATATGAACTTTAGTTGAAATATGCCGAGTATGACAGACATAAATAATGAATAATGATCTTGAGAAGCATGTTTTGTTTTACCATCCAAAGAAAAGTTTTATACTTGCACAAAGTTATGATACTTTTTTTTTTTTTGTAATAAACGAAAAACTATTATGTAAATGTTTGGACGACTCTGACGAAACCCGTTTCTAAATTTTGATACAAAGATCAGTGACCTCGTCTATTTTTTATCTTCTAAAATTTATCTCATAGCTAAGACCCAGTCTTTTTATCAAACTTTCTATTAAAATAGGCCTGGACGGTGATAAATGCAGAATTTATATTGTTGCTTCTCGAAACTTAATAGTTTGGATATCTTTGGAATCATTTTTTCGTTACCGCCTTTAATGAGTTCTTTAACATGTGAAAAATACGAACATGAAATCTGAACATGCTTAATTTTACGATTATTTCACGATCATTTTTGATTATCACGTTATTATATTTAACCAATATGATATCAGCATAATCATAGGTGCTCTGGAATATGACATTAAAATTTCAGATCTTATAGACAATTTTAGCAGCTCTAGTAGTATTTTAGTAACTAGCGTACGCTACACACTGTACATACACTCAGACATGGAGAAATACAGAAAATAGGCTATTCTACTGTGTCGGTTTCAAACTAAACTGTCTGTCTTGACCAGCTCGAAGGGCGAGAAAAACAAACATAAATAGGAGCATGGGTAGGATATAACTCAACTGCGGTGTGTACCGACGAGAAACCATTGCATCGAACCTGTTTGAAAGTAGAGTCTCTCCTTTCAGGCTAGGCAATTAAAGTTAGCGGATAACAAGCAACTGGATAAGGACTAGTGAACGGAATTGAGCCTGGCAGAGCTTAAGGCATAAAGAATGAGGATATTTAGTAGCAGTTCCTCTTATATAGCCTATTCAAACAATCATAATCTAAGTGAGTTCCGTAACGTACTTATGAATTTATGGCAATGTCATTAAGGACCGTGGGATGATAATCCTGGCAAAAATAAACATTTTAATTTCTCTCTGTTTTCATTAAAGCCCATATACTGCCCAGAGGGAACGATGATTTGAATTGCGAATGAACCCTTAAGGATGCTTTTATGTTTATGTGAGCGGTTTTCAGACCTCTGTTTACAAGTGGATCATAAATTTACAAGCGAACCCGACCTAGGCACCCCTCGGCCACCCACACCTTTGTGACCCCACACCGCAGCCCTCTGGCTGCTAGGTTGCGCTGTAGCCTTGTACTTTTCTTTATTTCAATGCACATTCTTTAACATAATTTATCATTTTTATTTCAGCTCAAAGATAGTAAAACTTCCCTCGTTTCATTCTGTAAAAATATGAGTAAATAGAGAAAAGCGTAAGGAGAGGAAAACTCTGTAGGAAGAAACCAGAGAGAAAAATAAGGTACTATGAATGAAATGGAAAGCCCAAAACAAAATAAAGCAGGAAACTGGCTGTCAATGATTTCCGAGACGGCTTCCCACAAGTCAGACTTTATAAGAGATAAGCGACGGATATTTGTGTTTTAAAAATACGAGGCGGTCCAGCAGCATAAATAGGGAGACAATGTGCATAGGCCTCCAAGTGATAGAAATAATGTAGAAGCTGGAATGGTTGGTTCAAATTACACTAAAGGAAACCCATTGCAAAATTAAGATGAGGAGATGGATGTCTCAAAGTTTTAAAATTTATAAAGGACAGACCTATGGGGCCCTGTTTCGGTACTGTTCTTTAACCCGGTTCTTGAGGTCATCATTAGGAAAATAAGGACCTAAAGAGGCACGACAATGTGTTGATTATAGCGATGTCACTGGAACCTTTAGCAAGTTAACTTAAGACTAGTTAAGACTCTTAAGGAATTCGTAATGACATCCAATCGGACGCTTGAGGACCTATATGGTGATCTTGGTAAAGCCGCTCACATCCAGCGTGGAAGACTAAGGTGGTTAGACCCTGTGGAGAGGATGGAACAAGAGTGACTTCTTAGAAAATTGCTCTATGGTAAACCAGAAGGAGGAAGAAAGCAAGGGAGGCCCTTACCATAGCTGGAAGATATGGATCTGAAAGCCGTGGCAGAAAACCGCTGGAGTCGTTTTGCAGCGGTCACGGAATAGTGAAGTAATAATGCTAGCAGATTGTTCCCATGCTCTTCTTTATTATAGCGTCTATCACCACGTAAGTAACATGTTGATAAACTGTTTTCTAGAATTTATCCCCCGAAGGGATCCTGAACTTTGTCAGTTCTGGACAGTGCAAACACTGCCTCTCAGTGTGATCTCTCAATGACTTAATCCTTTCTATCATCACCAGTATCTTCCATCATCCTTCCTCTTTGTTGTTATACAATTCCACTACCATTCATACATTTCTGAACTTTTTTTTTTTTTTGCCCTTCCTGAGCCCATGAGCCTCAAACGGGCTTACCCCACAAGCCCGTGAAGCGAGCTCATGGGGTTACGTATCCTGTGGTGCGCGTATTCCGGTGCAATGGGATTGTTTCACCGGTCAGCGCACCTTGAGTAATACTGTTTTTCGTTCTTTATTTTTCAAAATCAACACATAGAAAACTTCCGAAGAAAATAAAATAAAATAAAAACTTTTCCTTAAATCTACTTTGTACAATCCTTACTAGCTTTTTTTTTTTTTTTTTTGTCTTTATAGCTAGTATCCTTAATCTATTTAAATATTTACAGATCCGTTAACTATACTAATATCTTATTACATCCTCTATCCCCCTATAACTAAACTTATATCTAACCATATGCTACTCAGTCCTATCTTATATCTATATGTACATATTTACAGTGACTCCTCTGGAACCGCCGATACATCGTTGGCTTCGGGTGAGCCTTCCCGAAGACTCGGCTGCTCACCCCGCGCCACCCCCCTGGATATAGTGAAGTACCCGGAGCCTTGAACCCTTTTCCACTCCCCGACGAATCTGCAGAACGCGGTGTATCTCACTTCATCATTCACCAGTGACGGTAAAATAGTCATGATAAATTATCAAATACCAATGATGATGAAAAAATTAACAAATTTAAAATGTACTTGTCCGACATAAAATACATCTTTGTAAACCCTATTTGTCATTTCACTAAATAACCAACTAACTATCACTGTCAGATCAGCTTACTTTAAATTAACACGGCCTTTATCGATTATAATTTCGACACTGACTGCTTCAGTTTACAAATCCTTATCACCTACAAATAAAATATCACTTAGCTAAAAATAAAACACATGCACTTATTCACTGGTATAAGTTATACTTAAGCCAGTCTACATACGCAATAGAGCTATGGGGGACAACAAAAAAGTCGAACATCAAGCGTATCCAATCCTTTCAATCAAAAGTCCTGAGAACAATAGTAAATGCCCCTTATTAGGTCAGCAACAAAACCCTTTATACCGATCTAAATATACCCTACATTCTTGAACTCTTCATTTCCAAGTTCATGAAATTCTATAGCAACCCCTTCTATTATATAGTATCCACCCACCCTAATCCCGTAGCTCAGTCATTACACTGTGCCACTCATCCCTATAATCCACCTCGGAGCCTAAAGCAGCAGTGACCACAAGTCCCCCCGTACTGGCCATTTGGTATATTATATCAAATTAGATATCAGCCCTTGAAAGTGTCAGCGGGTGGTGCCGAAGGTGCTCGTCAATAGAAATAATTCTTTAGTGGGAAGACAGAGGAAGTGTGTTTCATGACATCGATTAAAATCCACAACTAAATATAATACATATAAAAAGTTGTTCATATCCTTTATGGCTGTTAAGCGTTGCTTGGCTGGTGCCAGATCTCATTCCATCGTTTCCCCACAATGCCATTTGCTGTGTTGGTGTAGGTATAAATACCTACCAGAATACCTTCCTGGGCCCCTTGATTGGATAGTTCATTGTTTCATATCCCTTCATGGGATGGAATTGAACAGCTAAGCAAATGTCTTTGCTGATTTTGTATAGTTCTTGGATCACTAGTCTATTGGTTTAAACGGTGTTAATTGCGCTAAACAACTAAGAAAAAATAATGCATTTTTAGCGTTCCAAATTCTGTAACAACACATCATCACAGTATCAATTTCTGTGTAGGTCGTGGGAGCTGAGAATGGAACACAAGTAGACAAAGCTACCAAAAGAGTACTCACAGCAGGCTCTTGTCATTGTTGCTGGTAGTCAAGGAAATATTTGGACTTTGCTGGATTAAGCTGAAACCCCATTCGTCATCCTGCTGCTTTCATTGCTGTAAGCGCCTCCTCGGAATTCCATGGAGGTCATATCAACATCCTCTGCGTACGCCAATACTGGGTAGACGTATGTATTCTAAATAATTAACGTACCGAATGCAAGTATACATATATTTTTATTTTAATAACGCGTTTGCTTATTTCGGTTTAATATCTAATCCAGTTTGGTTACCTTAATATTATTACAATTACTTTTGTAGTAAAACTCTATGGTCAAGTATTATAATAAATAGTACAAATTTTAAAAGTTGTAGACAAATTCTAAATACATTAGTTTCTTTTATTTGTTCAAAAGAGAAACAATAAATATGTGAATTTCTTTTTATTAATTGCATACTAGTACAAATGTAAGTTACTGAATGAAAATGCATAGTTCTTGTTGATGATTCTACGAATACCAGAATGTGGGAAGGATGATGCCTCACTACTAAAGGTACGTTTTATTTACTTTTGCGTATAAAAATACTTGTCATTTATATCCTCGTAAGGATATGCCAAAGATTTTTGATTTGTAAAGGTAGCTTCTAAATTTCCTATACTTTCCCACACCGTACAGGCACTGAGTGACTATTTTGTGACTGATACAGATAAAAAATATATTGACTGATCTGTAAAAAAAAATAATACAGAAATCACTAGAACCAAAGAAACGTTTACATTGTACTTGACAGCTGACTGCTGGCAGTTACCCGCTACTTTGAGGGAAATCAAGGGGGAGTATTTCGCTGGAACTGCCGAGCAGTAAGCGTTTGTAACGTCATCGATTCTCCCTCCCACTGCAGTCGCTGCCAACCGCTACCGCGGGCAGTTCCAGCGTAAGCGTAACTTTAGGCTGTTTCACGTTCATCTGCTCAGCTGGTGACCACTGACTCCTAAGGGAGTGCGAGATTTTATACTTGGCACGGAAAGTCATGATCTGCCTTAGTTTTAAGTTTAGTTATCTTATGACTAGGCGCAATAAATTCTCAACTAATCTAGTGTAATTTAGTTCTTTAGCTTTACATATATATTGTTTTTAAATAAACCCTTTGGTCGCACAGCCAACGCCTAAACTGTACCACAACACCAAGAGGATGATAAGTTTATTAACAGTAGCAGCTGTGGAGGGACCAAGGTGTTGTGAAAAATAAGGAAATCCAAACATTTTTATTATTTTTTGTGAAATGGTGCGAAAAGTCGAATGGCTAACATTTTTAATTTTTTTTCTTTAACAATGCCACTTTTGTGCAAATTCTTTGTAAACTAGAGACGTTAATAGACTTATGTACCATCCACCCTTCTTAAAATATGACAAAAAAATTAAAAAGTAGACTTAGGAATGTTAAAAGGTATCATATTTTATCATAATGAGTCGAGATGAAACTACGAATCTACCCTTTCAACATCCCTGTTTAGAAATGTGCATGAATTGAAATTCTAAACTCATTATACGAAAAGCATACACAAAGCCTCATAAATCGGGGACCTTACTAAAACCATGGTAAAGCAGAAGCGTTCAGTAATGTATGCTTGCTAGCTATGTAGCGTCATGGGATCTGCTTTGGAAATTATAGGACTCCCATGAAATTTAAGTGATCTTACCTGTTATTTATCTAATTATAATTTTAATACAAATTTGTATAATGACTTCCAGGTGGTAGAAACAATCATGGGAATTCGACAAGAAGTATCATTGCATCACTAAATAAAATAAAGTTTATTTGGATCTTCAATTGAGCTAGGATACTTGTCATTTATGTCCTCGTAACGATATGCAAAACGTTTTTGTTTTGGTTAGGTAGCTTATAAATTTTCAATACGTTCCCACACCGTCCAGACACTTAGTCACTATAATAATACAGAAATCACTAGAACCAAAGAAAACGTTACAGTGTATTTGAGTATTGTAAATTATTATATAAAGCATGGATGAACTAAATTATCTAACCGTGGACTTAAGCAGAACAAGTGATATTCCTTAAAGCTTTATTCACTGTCCAATCAACCAATCGGATGAAGTTACGGAATGGTCAGGTCAAGTATGAATCGTTCCGTAGGCGATCAAGATGACTTTGACCGAAGCCACCTAGTGAAAATTTATTCATTTGTGGTCGCTCTAATCATCAAGAATTTTGATCAACGTCCGAGCAGAAAACGCCCTGTTGGCTGGAAGAAGACAAACAAGTATACACGAATTTGTATGGTATTTAGCTTTCTAGCAGCCACATTAACTTTTGTAAGCTCCGTATTCAGGAACACGCATTTGTGTAAGGCCGGCCACCTCTCGAAGTGGAACGCTTGTGGTGTGGTTTCCAAATGTTGAGTGGCATGTGCGTGGAATGATGTGAGTAAAAATGAGTACTACAACAACGAATCCTGCCTTGAAAAGAGAAACAAGGATTGAGAGGTAACTTCATAGCTTTGACACTATTAGCTCCTCAGGGCATCTGCCGGCTACGGTGGTAATTTCGGTCAGCCTTATCTCGTCATGACGTTTTATTTATTCCTCAAAGTAATAGTTATTTCAATCTTAGAGCGGAGAATATATCAGGGAAGGACGTTACCCCTTTACTTTAGAATTCCATATTCTCAGACAAAGGCGGGCGGAAGAAAAGTGTGTTACTTCAAAGAGCTATTAAAACAGTTTAAAAAGGGTGTATGGGATGAATGATGGGGGTCTAGCTTAAGGAATCTTGTCTTATCTCTATTGTTCGTCGAAGATGGTTGATTCATTTCGTAAAGACATACTGTCGGATATCAGCAAAATCAACAAAAGTATTTAATAGAGAATTAGAGCTATTTACGTAAGCTGTAGTATAAATTAAAGTCAATTGTACCGTGATCTTTAATAACATGGAAGAAACTATCAATGTCATATATTTTTAGTATTACATAGTGAGTGACCAAGGCTGCAAGGAAAATAAAATAAAGTATTTTATTTTTACCAACTATTTTTTTCACAATTATACAACAAGCATTAATGAATCTCATCCCGTAAGTATCTCTTGATATTGTGTATTCACTTTTATTATTATTTAACACGTTTGTGTATAAATGCAGTTATAATTGATATAAAATAAATTTGTTCACTCAAAATAGAGAGATATTCAATCGAAAGCTAATTTAATACAGTTATGAGTTTTTTATTAGAAGGTGACCTCTAGACAACGTGAACTTTCTTAACAGCTAACGTATAAACAGTAAAAACAAAAGTTTTTTAGTATTGAAGCAATATTCCTCAATGCTCTGCATGAATTATTTCAACTGTATGTGTATGATAAATACGTAAACAAAATGTTGTTCTTAAATAGCAACTTATTGGTTAGCAAATAGTAATTTGATTTTTCCCTGCCTTAATTTAAGCAATTAAAATCCAGCACCCAAAAAAAAAATGAAAAAAAAGGGAATGGAGTTATATATATATATAATTCCTTTATTGTGCTAAAATTACAATCTGCCTTGCTAGGCAATACGTAATTAAGATATACTATCATTCATACCATATTTACATTTCATCATTCACTCGCTCATTCATTCAGGACATGATTGGAGAAACTGGCCATTGCCAGGACTCCCACTGTGACTTGATTATAGCAGGTCACGAGGGCACTGCCGTTTCAGTCTCCGAGGAGGATTATAGGGATGAGTGACGCAGTGAAATGACTGTGCTACAGGATTAGGGTGGTTGGAAAGGCTACTGTGGAATTTCATAAACTTGGAAGGGATGAGTTCTAGAATGTAGGGTATATTAAGGTCGTTATGAAGGGTTTCGTTGCTGACATAATAAGGGGCATTTACTATTGTTCTCAGGACTTTTGATTGAAAGGATTGGATACGCTTGATGTTCGACGTTTTTGCTGTCCCCCATAGCTCTATTCCGTATGTCCAGATTGGTTTAAGTATAACTTTGTAGATTAGTAGTTTATTTTCTATTGAGAGATGGGATGTCCTTTGAAGTAGTCTGTATAGTTGTCCAAAGCGTCTGTTTAGTTCTTGTCTTTTTAATCTCGTATGTGGGTTCCAGGTCAGTCGTTTGTCGAGAGGGAAGCCTAAGTACCGTACTGTCTTGGGAAGTTATATGTTATTAACAAATTATACTTATTAGGACACTAATGTTAATATTATTAAGGTCGAAATCGTTTATAAGAGATTAAGTAAACGGCAGGAAATGAGCAGAAGACATGCTCGGTCCCAACAAAATCACCCTTCAGCTCTTAATTATTATACTTGATGCTTCTCCAAACATAGCTGTGGTGAAAACTTTACGATCCCTTACTTCTACGCTCGTTTTCTTTGCTCTTCTGAATTCCAGAGCTCCATTTCTGAATTTCGGTCATTACCTTGTCTGAAAAGAGAATTTTTCCTTTGAAATGCGTACAGGGTTCTGTACGTCTGTTTGGAAACGATAGCTGTAGCATAAGTGACCGAACTGCCCGGAATTGCAAACGTAAATTCACGTTCAAAACGATCGTTTTGACTTTTTGGTCAGGTTTCAATAGATTGATGTTAACAGCTCATTCAAAGAACACTCCAGCTTCACGAATGACGAAAGTGCTACGAGCTTAACGATGACAAGATTGCAACGAATCGAGTCAACAAACAGCACGGGAGCTTCACACGAATATAAAAAAAACAACTACCAATAGTACAATAAAAGGGAAACTAACAGCGGACAAGACTTACCAACTTAGATGAAGAATTTGTTTACACATAATTTGTACGTATAAAACTTAAAGCATTTGGTATGGGCACAAATGCTAACCCAGGTGGAGGATGAGTAGTTCAATTGGATTCGATTTCGAGATCGAAGCAGCAGCTTGCGTGAAGCTATTGAGTATATATATATTGATGAGCTGAAGGACACACACTATATTAGCCGTGTGCGGCAATTCCTGAGGAAGAAATTTGTCATTGAATCGGTCTATTGCAGCTGGAAGGAAATCGGTATCAAACACTCATGCCTGTAATACATTCCTGCGGTATCCCACCACATCCATACACTAAATTGGGGTCATAACATACATAATCTGTTGAGGAAACATTTTAAGTAGCCTGAACAGTGAATAGCCAACATGCACAGAGCCTGGTTGCAAATAGAAATCAGTCATTTTTTTTCGTTTAGGACTCAAAAATAGCCCTATAGCCGACGCATAGCCACAATCCTCACCATATCACCTTCTAACTTGCGGAGCTATTCTCGAACTAAAATCTTCAACCCTTCACACACAGACCCATTACAGAACACAATTCGAAATTCCGAAATATGATTAGATTTTCATTTCAAGCTAGTACGCATAAATAAACACTTACACACGTACATATAGTGTGTATACTACAAAGTTAGATGAACTTTTCTCAGAATCGTGTCAATTCCATTATGAAAATGTTCCAAGAAAGTATTTGAACTTAAAAGTATTGGAGCTTAACCACCAGGTTACCAGAAGAATGATATCATGGAATATTCTTTCAAACTTTCAGATCGATTAGATAATGTTTGTAGTCACTCAAATAGTACCTTCGCACCTGGAAAAAGACAACCCCACTCCATTGGTTTCAAATTAAACCCTACGGTTTAGGGATGGACAAGAAAAAAAGATTGTGAAGTATGAGCTTGGTGAGACCTTAAGCAACTGCGGGGGATCCCATGCCATTTATCAGCAGACAATCAGACATTACACAGTTCTAAGCTTGTCCATTCCTTTTTTTCTCTAATAAATCCATATTCAGTACTTTGTATTAAAAATGTAATGCTGGTTACAGTTTATATTTGTGTCATTACTTTAAAAAAATTGATAATTAAATGTTTTGTATGTATGTGCGACGTTATATTAGACTTGTTTTACGTCGTTTAACAGTGTGAATCGTATAAACGATGGATGGACCTATAATTTTAAATACTTTAGCTCGTAGTCTTATAAGCGGTGATGTGGCTGAAACTATATCTATGGCCACAAGTAGGAATAGTTGAAGGGAATCTGTTATGAAAAGTCAAAAATCAGGCCTTGGAAATATGGTTGAGATTGGATCTAAGAAAAATTTGAAAACTGGGAATAGTTGGGCATGGGAAACCGATGGTTAGTGACCAACCGCTTGGTGGACCCTGGCAGCATCTACGCGGAAAAAGCAGCATCACACAGAAAACCAACAATGAGCTACCAAATACCTTGCCCAGGAACGATCTACCGAAGGACTGTTGAGTCTCGGAAAACACCAGGCGTCAACAGAAGGGTCACAAGATACCACGAGCTGCTCTCTAGAGTATCAATAGAATTGGAAAGCCTCGGTGAAACAGGTGGACCTTAAATGAGGCACTTGTGAAACACTTTCTGCCAGGCATCTCTACTAAGAGGTTGGCCTTCCGAATTCCTCTCTTTCTATATTTTACCGAATCACTTGAAGGAACCAAACTGGTCAGGTTGACGTTCCTCGAACTCGAATTCGAGCAAATAGATTTTATGCCACAGTTCATTAATTTTTCATGCATTTAGTGCCAGTCCATCCTGGGTAGACCGGAATCTCAGAATGCCGTCGAGATATCTATATACTGTGTGATGGATGAGACGCCTTCCATTTTTTTTTGAAGAAACAATTGAAGAAATGTTGGCATCATTTCTACTTTAATGTACAAACTCAAATGAGTGGTCATTGACGATGTGAAAGAGTCTTACCACGCATCGACATAAATCTAATCAAAACTGTAAATATGCTCGAATGGCTCTCAAGAAGCCTACCGAAGTATTCAGCATCTTGAAAGTTGTAAATGGCAGCAAATGCTCCACATATCATAGCCATTCTGCCTATCTCTGTGACAGGTGCCATGTTCAGAATCCTCGTCATATGTCTTCAATTTCACTGAAAAACTGAATTTTGGGCTCTTGTAATTAAGTACTTTTGCATTTATTAAGAAAATTTTCGCCGAAAGCCAGCTGATCCCAAGGAAACAGCGAGCTAAGGGAAGAACAAAACGAACGTGAAGAGAAAAACTACGAACTGGACTGAAAATGAACTGTTGAACATCAGCAGTATCCTTTCAAATAACGAGCTTTGAAATTTCCTAGAACATAAACCAAAAACAGATATGGGGAAAAGTCTACGAAAACAAGACAAAACTGATAGATGATAACGTCCATGGGTGGAAACCAGTAAATCATTTCATCCGACGACGGTCTATGGAAGCAGTGCATTGAACTGTCAACAGAGGGGGGGGGGCTTTTTCTGTTATCTTGAAATCATGATAAGCTGTGACACTCAACATTGTAGGTGGAGCTGAGCAATTTCAATTGACTTACTAATGTTGATTAAGTTAAACACAATTACATTCGTAATTACGAAGTAAACGTGATCCGTAATTGATGAAAAATTACATTTGTAACTGCGCGAATTGGCCAAATCTGATATATTACAATTCTGATATATACCAAAGCAGGTATTGCAATATACCCCAAATCTTTTGGCCCCTAACGATCCGGCACTTTCTAAACTATAAAAGTAAAAAATGAAACAAATAAACAATCATTTTGCATCCTGGGAATTTTAGCTAACCGGCACTGCTTTGAAGTGATGACAGTTTCAGAAGATGAAGTTTTCTGTTTAAAATGTATGTTCAATGTTCACTCTTATTTCTTTTTTAATGAAAACGTATTGCTCTTATTTGTTAGATGTATTCTTGCTTAGCTGTTTGGCATTTTTGTCTTATTGACGAAACAGTAGGGTTCTGCTTATAGTCTCTAATCAAACTTAATTAAATCCACGAATGATTTATATTATTTACTTAACGACTAAAGTGACTACAATCTTAAGGTGGTGGAGTATGGTTGTAGGTTTGTATCAAAGATGGGACTACTCAGATAGGAGATAGGCACTTCGGCAAAGCCTTGCAGTCGTGCTGGTCGTGCATCTTCTAACGCCGTATTTTGGACAGGGGTTTTTAATTTATGCTTGTATATTGTAAATACAATATGAATGGAAAATAAAATGCAATATTTTATATATGGTATAAATGAGATCATTTATCACAATTATCCGCATTATTAGAGCAGATTGTATTTTTTTTTTTCAAATAAAGAATTTTTTTTTTAATAAAATAAAATAGTATGTACTTAAATCATAAATTAGTTGCAGAACAATCGACTTGGATTATGGAATTGGATTCCATAATTTCATAACATCTGGCTTCACACGCAATATCGCCCTTCAAGTTTTGGCATTCCGATGATTCTCGAACCATAGCTCTTTTTGTTCGTAACCTCCTGAGGGTATCTATCCTGTTTGATCATCCTGGACACAGAAGCTGTCCACCAAAGGGCCCATTCCCACAAATGGAGGATTGGCGAACCGTGAGGTGCTCGAACTTCGTACTTCTGGATTTGTGGTCCGGACTGTGAGCCGTCTCACGGCGCGTGGTCTGCAAATCTCTGGTGGTTGGTCCTGTTCTCGTCAACACGCCATTGCCAGACGTCCCTTCTTTAGTTACATTTATTTTGTTGTTTCAAATGTATGAAGTTTACGAATTGAAGTAGCTTGTGTTGCAGCGGCTTATATACTGATGAGTGTGAATTTTTAAAAAAGAAAAAGTGCATGGTCGATGGTGTCATTGAATGAAAGTCATAGATTCTAATTGTAATATACCTGAATATATAGATAGGATGATTAGAAATATGTAATACAATAAGGAAATTGGACAATAACAAACCAGTATACTTTATTCTGTATTCTACCGGGATTAAAAACTTTGAATAACCCTTTAGAGTAGGCAATGGCGTGTTGACGAAAGGGGGACCACTAGGGATTTGCCAAACCAAGCGCCGTGGGAACGGTTCTCTGTCCGGACCACAAGTCTGGAAGTGAGAGGCTCGAGCACTTACAAGGTTTGCCAATCCACGCGTCGTGGGAAAGAAGCCTAAGTCTTCCGACTTGGTTGGGTCTCATGATTTCTGATGGAAAAAAACCCTAAGAAATGAGAGATTATCGTTGCGTTTATGTTGAAAATCGGGTTATTAAACAAAACTAAAAGGCCAATTTTAAACAAATAACTGTATTGAGAAATTAAACAAATACAATATGACCGACAACGAGCCTGTGTACAAAAGAAGAATTGGCTCTAGGTAATAAAAAAAAATACCCTCTGGAAGGTTACACAGTCCTGAAAATAAAGGCGGCAATTTGACAGTGTTGCCAAGAAACGATAAACTTTAAAGTCACTAAACAATTAACACAAATAGTAAATAATAATAATTAACGCAATATAAATTTAGGAATAATACATAAAATAATAATTAATATCCAATAGTTTAATTGGTCACTAATCGAATCATATAAATTGGCCTATACAAAAATCAATTACAAAAAAATTTTCAGGAATCTTCATATATCGAAATTCGATTATTTTGAAAAATAGATAGCTTTAAGTAAAATTCATATACATAGATTTATATTTTTAATAATAATTATTATTTGCAGAAAAATGCCAGGGATGTTCAAAATTGGCTAAAAAGAAAAGAAGACGCAATTTTAGCCAAATTTATGGCAGCTGACAAGATATTTAAACTTAACTAAACAATTCATAACATGCGATTTTCCTAATACTCAATCGATAGTAATTTGGTGTTTAAATTTAGTGCTTCTGTGGCGGCTGGCATTGATTGGTATCCATAGAGACCGCCAAATAAATAACCTACAACACATGTGTGTGTAAAAAAGAAAGATATGTAAATTTTGTACCTTATGTTCTGTCCTAAAATAAAAGTTATGTAATGTATTGTGAGTTTTATAAATGTGTAAAACCCCACTACAATTGGTGACCCCGACGTCCGACGTGATCCGTGAGTGATTTATGAAATTAATCATGCCGGACGAAAATATGAAAAACGAAAATAGAGAATCTTTGACGAAGAACATTGATAAGGTTAGTATCAAGCTTCCACCGTTTTGGAAAGACCAACCAGAAATTTGGTTTGGCCAGGCGGAAGCCCAGTTCAATCTTGGAGGAATCACTAGGGAAGGTACGAAATTTAATTACCTAATTGCTCAATTGGACCTTAAGTTAGTAGAAAACATATACGACATTGTCTCATCTACTGTGGACAACAAATATACCACCGCCAAGGATAGAATTTTAAGTATATTCCGAGAAAGTGAGGACAGAAAAATTAAAAAAGTCGTTAGCGAATTAGAAATAGGAGATCAAAAACCAAGTCAGTTACTTCGAAAAATGAAAGGATTAGCAGGTGACGATTTTTCTGATAAACTGTTGAAATCATTGTGGCTTGATAAACTTTCAACGGAAATAAAAAGTATTTTGGCTATTTCAGATGGCAATCTGGATAAATTAGCCGAAATCGGTGATAAAATATGGGATATCAAACCCGCGCGTGATATAAATGTTGTTCATTCTAAAGGGCCCACATTCGATTCGACGCTGGAGGAACTGAATAAAAGACTATCCGCACTTGAGTCTAGAATATCCAGAGGTTCAAGTAGAGATAACTCTGTTCGTTCTCGTAGTAATAGCCGAAATAAACGTTTTGATCCAAAAGGAAAGTATTGTTTTGGCCATTATCGTTACGGAAAGAAATGTATACCGTCTAAGTGCACACCTGGATGTAAATGGGTTGTGGAGAAGGGAAACTCCTCACGGCAGACACAGAACTGACCAACTGTGCTGCTGTAAATATTCCAGGTCAACAACATCGTTTGTTCTTACGAGACAAGAATACAGGTGTTCGCTTTCTGGTTGATAGTGGCGCAGATGTTTCCATTATACCAGGAATAAATTAATAAAAGCAAATCAAGATACAGGAATTAAGTTATTTGCTGCTAACAACACAGAGATTCCTACATTTGGAACCCAAGTTCTTCAAATTGATCTGGGACTAAGACGACAAATGGAGTGGACTTTCTTTTTAGTTAAAACCAATAAAGGTATTTTAGGAGCTGATTTTCTACACAATTTTGGTTTACTAATTGATCTAAAAAACAAAAAACAGCCCTGATTACGCCCTTTGGATTGTATGAATTTAATGTGATGCCATTTGGACTGCGCAATGCGCCTAGTACGTTCCAACGTTTTATTAATGAAGTTTTGAGAGGACTGGATTTTTGTTTCCCATATTTGGATGATATACTCATTGCCTCTGCAAATGCTGAAGAACATAATCATCACTTATCACAAGTATTTCAACGACTCAGCCATTACGGTCTCCGGATTAACATCAGTAAATCTGAGTTTGGTTTGGAAAATATAATTTTTCTTGGTTACCTTATTTCGTCAAATGGTACAAAACCTGATCCTGACAGAGTGAGTGCCATTGTCAACCATGATTTACCAAGAACTATAAAACACCTAAGGTCTTACTTAGGAATGCTGAACTTCTATCGCAGGCATCTACATCATGCTGCAGGCAATTTAGCAAACCTCACTAATTTTCTTAAGGGTGCTAAGAAAAATGATAAAACTAAGATTGTATGGACACCAGAAACTATTGAAGATTTTCAACAGAGCAAACAAGCCTTAAGTAATGCAGCTCTGTTAACATACCCAAATCCTAATTGTGAACTCTCACTGTTTGTAGATGCATCTGACTTGGCAGCTGGAGCTGCTCTGCAACAATGGGAAAATAGTTCATGGAAACCTATTGGATTTTTCTCCAAAAAGTTCTCTGAAACACAGTGCAAATACTCTACATATGACCGAGAACTTACAGCTATTCATATGTCAATCAAGTACTTTAAATATTTGTTGGAGGGAAGGTCATTTGTAATATATACAGATCATAAGCCGTTGATTTATGCATTCAAACAAAAGAACGACAAAGCATCCCCTCGCCAACTTCGACAATTGCAATATATTTCCCAGTTCACAACAACCTTGGTTCATGTTTCAGGAAAAAACAATATGATTGCAGATTACATGTCTCGACTAGAAGAATGCTCTGCAATTGATTTCACCCAAATAGCAGAAGCGCAAACACATGATGAAGAACTACAACAACTGCGTACTTCTGCAAATATTGGATTGATTTTCAAATCCTACCCTCTTGAAAACGGAAGCCAATTATGGTGTGATGTTTCAACAAAGGAAATTAGACCATATATTCCAAAAGATTTCCGTTATAATATATTCAAACATTATCATAATATGTCACACCCTGGAATCAAATCTACGGTTAAGCTGATATGTTCTAAGACAGTTTGGATGAACACGAAAAATAATTTGCGCTCATGGGCAAATGCCTGTATCGCATGCCAAAAAAGCAAAGTATCCAGACATGTGAAGACACCACTTCAGAAATACCCGATTGCAGATGAAAGATTTTCCACTGTTCATATAGATCTAATTGGACCCCTGCCACCATCTGAAGAATACACCCATTGTTTAACATGTATCGACCGATTTACTGGATGGACTGAAGTTATTCCCTTGAAAGAGACATCAGCTGAAAACGTTGCACGGAATTTCTACCAACATTGGATCTGTCGGTTTGGAACACCTGCTACTATAATTGCTGATCAAGGCAAACAATTTAAATGTGAATTATTTAAATCATTGACATCAATCTGTGGAATAAAACTAAACCATAC
The DNA here is from genome assembly GCA_930367205.1 of Acanthosoma haemorrhoidale. Taxonomy (NCBI): domain Eukaryota; kingdom Metazoa; phylum Arthropoda; class Insecta; order Hemiptera; family Acanthosomatidae; genus Acanthosoma; species Acanthosoma haemorrhoidale. Next base: position 87,354,749 of record OV884009.1, on the reverse strand, counting down.
AACTGCGTACCACCCGCAGTCAAATGGAAAGATCGAGCGTTTTCACCGAGTGCTGAAGTCAGCCATCAAAGCTCACGGAAAACAACAGTGGATACAAGTGATTCCAACTATTCTGTTAGGCGTACGAACTTGTCTAAATGAAGATGCGTCAGCGACCATAGCAGAGATGGTATACGGAGTACCGTTGAGACTTCCAGGTGACTTCTTTGAGACTCCCAGGCCCACTTCAGATATACCAACATTCATCAGCATGCTGCGCCAGCAAATTGACTGCCTGCGCCCAAGACCGGTGGAACACAAAAACAGGACTACTACCTTTATCCATAAAGACTTATCAAAGGCGACACACGTCTTTGTTAGAGTGGATCGGGTAAGGGCAAGTTTGGAAAAGCCTTATGAAGGCCCATTTCTTGTCATTCGACGAGCAGAGAAGTACTACTCATTAAATATCAAGGGTAAAGAAGTAAATGTATCGCTTGACCGGTTAAAGCCAGCGCATCTGTTGTGTGATGACAGTGATTCGGCACGGGAGCAATCTATTGGGCCACCTGCAGATGAACCGGAGGATCCTGGGCAGCCTGAAGCAACTTTGAAGAAGACGCGTTCGGGAAGAGTAGTGCATTTTCCCTCGCGATTTTGAACGTAACACAGTTACTGGGGGGAGAGTGATGTGGCGGCTGACATTGATTGGTATCCATAGAGACCGCCAAATAAATAACCTACAACACATGTGTGTGTAAAAAAGAAAGATATGTAAATTTTGTACCTTGTGTTCTATCCTAAAATAAAAGTTATGTAATGTATTGTGAGTTTTATAAATGTGTAAAACCCCACTACACTTCTTCCGTTTTATTAATTATTTTAATCTGTTTCAACTAGAATAAATAAAAAAAATGATAGAACATCAAGACATTCATAAATACTATTTGCATATAATTTATAATACTTTGTCATACTTTTGGGAAGGTAAGTGCGTTTCTTTGGAGCTATTGAATAACTTGATGGCGTCATGAATACACTTCTACTACAACTTGAGACAAACTTGTTCACCGGAAGTGTCTTGTCCTTTTAGCCGTAAACTCCGTCTTCTGGAAGTTTTCAATAGATTTCTGTAGAATGCAACAGACATTTATGTATTTAGTGTTCTGTTTTATGGTTTATTAAAAATGTTTTGCTACAGCTATGTATATCTATGGAACCACATCGAGCAAGGAATGCAAGATTGAACGAATCGAGCAAGAAAGTTTGTCGGACACGACTGCATGAGGAGATACCTCCCCAAATTTATATCTTAACAGATCCAGCTTCCCTTACATTGTCGAATTTACAAGACAAGGTAAGTGTGGACATTTCCTTTATCATGGCTAGATAGTTTGTCAACAAAGCGTCTGTACAATTTCTTCATTCAGTCTGTAAGTATGACACTTGTAGATCTCTGTGGATTGTGTGGTTGTTATCGTAGTGATGCAGTTTCTAGCCTGATTACATTGGATCGAGATGTCTGTATTGTCATATTGGGATATTTATTGCGTGTCAATATTATTTCATGTATGTATTCCATTTGTTAAAATGGGTTTCAGTGATGGATTCAAGCAATTAAAAAAAAACTAAATTTCAATAAAAAATAAAACGATTTATATGTTTAGCACAAGGCTTCAAGCTATACTTCCATCTTTAGAGAATATATATATATTTTTTTTTATTCAGAACATTAATCTTTAAATGAGGAATGAATTAGAAAAAAGCTACGTAACATAGATAAAAGCATGCATAGAGCTATTTCAGACTAGGTTAGCGGAGAAGGGCTAGATTAAGCAATAAAGGATCAAACAGAAGTTTATTTTTCATGCAAATATATTTACATAAGAAATATTTACAATATTATTATTATTATCACCACTTTGATTTTGTCATAAATATTTTTTGCAGTTAAGCCCAAAATCATATAAAACATATTTATTACATTACAGTAGTTTTAAGTAAAACTCAAAAAATTCTCTAAAAGTTTATATGGAACATTTAAAGAAACTAACTTTTAAATAAATGTTTTATCATAACATATTTTGTATCCTCGTCCAAGACATATTAATTGAGCATTTGACAAGCAATGGTATATGCACTTCTATACCATCTGATATCATAGTGCTCAAGGTGATTCTCACTGCTCAATATATACAATGTTCGGTGAATTAAGAATCAGAAATTTGCTCTTCGTATGCGATTGTCTCAGAAGGAATCTGAGGAAGGAACAGAGACAGAAAGAAGAAGCAACAGTTTTAATTGATCTTCAGTCAAGTATAGAATGTCTAAAGTTAACTATGAAATGAATTCTTTTTGGACTGAGGTCATAATGAGTAATCATATAGCAATATTAAATAAGTAAGTTTATAAGTATAGCCTTGCCCCTTATACCGCCAGATAAATCCAAGACACGCAACAGCAGCAAGAGCTATTTCAACGTTTTAATACCACATATACTCGTACTTTGAACAAGCTAAGAGTGAATGGAAAGAATGAAAAATGATGATGGCAATTATGATCGGTTTCTTAATGCTCCTGGAAATCCTAATGTAAATTTTAGGCTATTAAAACAGATCTATAATAGTGGCACTACTCGAATAAATGAACAAATCTCGGTTGGGTTTTTGCAGTATCTTCTCGGGTGATAAGGGTGTGAGTCTACTATGTCCTATGCTTGTGTGAGTCTACTATGTCCTATGCTTGTGTGAGTCTACTATGTCCTATGCTTGTGTGAGTCTACTATGTCCTATGCTTGTGTGAGTCTACTATGTCCTATGCTTGTGTGAGTCTACTATGTCCTATGCTTGTGCGAGAATGCATGATTCTCGACGGTGGTAGGATTGGATTTCCTCTAATGTTTGACCTTTATTTGTATGTACTTGTGCTTACTGAGTGGGCTCTTAATCCACATGGGCTCCCATCGTTTAGCTATTATAGTGGCATAACAGGTGGCTAAGTGGGAGTGCAGGTTCTGGCGAAATAAGCTATACTTAGTTTCCAGGAAGCTCTATCAGCCATTTCATTTCCTGTAATTCCTGCATGTACGGGTGCCCAAATGAAATGGACTGTCTGATTTATTTCTATCAACTTTGACACATACTATTGAATTCCTTCGGTTCAATGTTTTTTTGGATTCCCTCAAGGATTTGAAAGAAACATATCCGGTCAGAATGTCCATGCACCCGTTGACCTAACACCATACGTACACATGACATAGAAAAAGAAAGAAGAATTATTCATTCTTTGAAATACGATATTCTTAAAATATAATAAATTCATAAAGAAAAGATATACTCGCAGGATCGGGACTATTGTATTTTATATTGAACATTCCTACAATGAAGCATTATTAGTAGTGTTGGGATTTACACTAAAAATGTCTAATATGTAATAACGTTAATCCAATTACTGTAAGTTATGTAGTCAAAATATTATAAACACAAGTATTTTTAAATCTATGAAAAAAAAAATGTTTAAAAGAAATATACGATATGAATAAACAAACTTAAAGAAAAAAAAAAAATCTCCAGTTTACTTACTAAAAGTATTTGAAACCACGGGCATGGCACAGTCGATGATAACGATGCTATCAATCCATGACATGTGACTTCCAACTTTGTTCTTGTTTTTCAAGGAAACGGCGTTTGACAAAATATGTACCAGCTATTTCCTCTGGGTGGGTTTATCCATCAATGAATTGTAGTTTGTTTTTTTTACTGCCACAGCGGGTGGAATCAAAATAAACTTTTGACAGAACATTTCCAACATCAGAACAACTTGTTGAGCTAACAAGCTAGATCAGAATTTTGTTCCTTCAAATCGGCCTTGTTTTGAGATAATCTTGAAATTTAATGGTTTTCCATATAAATACTTTGTAAATAGTTTTTTCTTGGAGTGCATTGGTCTGGTATTTTTCTACCAATATACTTTTCCAAGAATGCCTTGAAATGAGAGTTCTTAATTTTATGGAAGGGGATGTTGCTCAAATCACGGCACAAGCCTGTATTAAAAGTTGACTCGTGTTGTAAAATATCCAATTAAGACAATTAGTTGAAACCTTGACTTTCATTCCTTATTTTCTTTATGTTTTGCTGTACCAACGTGCTAAAAAAAAACTTGGAAACGTTTAGCAGTAAAAATTTGTTTCTCGCGGCACGAAGAATATAAAATTCCCTCATCAAACGTTAATCCAAGTTCAAAATTATGTTTCAAGAAAATCACCAATGAACTTGTCGCTGATTTTTCCCATTTATTGTGTTAAATAACAACTTGAACTGACAGATAAAAAGGTGAGTGTGAAGGCAAAAGGATGTAAGAGATTTAGTAAATTTTGAAAAATGAACAATTCACAGTTCAATTAACCAAGAAAAACACACCCAAGCTACTAATACAGTCATCATTGTTGGAAAAAGGCTCTTTCAAAGTACACAATTGTCAGTCCGATTATTCAAATGAAAAATGCCACCTGTTCCAAGAATCCAACACGCAGATTATCATTTCTCCATAATTGTCATATCTTAATTGAATGCGACTTATTAATTTTGCTGTGGAATAATATGTAAATAAATATTATTAGTCTATGGAGTCTCAATGGAACATTGTAAAGAAGCTAAAAAAAAAAAAAGTAAAAAACAAAGAAAGCCATTTTAGAACAGCCACCATTGTTGTTAGATTTTGATATCTTTCTTTGTTTCCAGTTAAAAGTAAACAATACAATGTTCTGATAAGAAAGTGAAATTCCATGAAATCGTAATTTGAAACCATTTTTTTTTAAACCAACAACCCTTTTTCACTTGATTTGAAAAAAAAAAAAATTTATAATATCAACTAAATATACAATCGATCATTTTCCCTCTCCATTCCAATCGTGCAAGAAGTGAGTCAGTCCACTCAAGCATCTCCTGGAGGTAACTAGCAAGAAGTTTTCTCACTCAAGAGGTCTTCTACGGATTTCAGTTGTTATATTTTTGAAGGTATTGTTATTTCATGATATTAATGTTCATTCACAGTATTTCAAGATTTTTATAAAGTTCTTTTGAATTAATTAAATTGACTCGATTTAATTTGATTGACTTAACATAACTTGAGTGTTTTGATAAATTGTAAAGTCGACCCACCGTGGTCATTCTTTGTTCACAAGATGATTAGCCGTATTTAGATTATAAAATATGAGTGATTATTTATAGAACATAGGTTGCGTACTAGTTGATCCATGGAACAGCAATCTCACTAGATTTTTTGATCACTGAACATGATATTTCTAAATTTTCATTTTTTACATTAATTATGGACTAAAATTTATTTGCTAAATATATAATAATGGACGTAGAAAGTAATGAAACAATATCGTGAGATAGCTGCTAGATACAAGCATGAGTTCAAAAAGCATTAATAAGATTTGGTTTTGAAAAAAAGTACTTATTTTATTCATTAAACTACTCCGGTCAATGAATATCACCTTTCAACAAATGATAATATTGCAAATAACCTAGTCGTATACAATACAAAAATATATCACAATACAAACTTTGAAAGAATTGTAGTATATTTTATATTTATATATGTATATTGAAACTTCTTTACTGTGCTATAATTACAATCTGCCTTATTAGGCAATAAGTAATTGTGATTAATGTTCTCATTCATACCATATTTACACTTTTTATTCACTCGCTCATCCATACGGTATTTACAAACAGCCCAGAGACCTTGTTCTCAGGACTTTGGATTGAAAGGATTGGATACGCTTGATGGTCGATTTTTTTGGTGACCCCCATAGCTCTATTCCGTATGTTCTGATTGGCTTAAGTATAACTTTGTAGATTAGTAATTTATTTTCTATTGAGAGATGGGATGTCATTTGTAGCTGTCAGTACAGTTGTCCAAAGCGTCCGTTTAGTTCTTGTCCTTTTAGCCTCGTATGTGGGTTCCAGGTCAGGGATTTATCGAGATGGAACCCTAAGTACCGCACTAACTGGGATACAGTGAGAGGAATGGAATTAAAAATAACCAGTGGACAAGACTGGCGGCAGAGGGTGAAGTTAATGTGGGAATATTTTGCTTCATTAACTTTGATCCGCCATTGGTTGATCTAATGCTCGATGCTATGTCGGGGTCTGGGTGGGATGACAAGACTGCAGTGTCATCTGCAAATTTGGCCAAGAAGATATTGGGGGTAGAGGGGACATCAGCGGTGTATAGGTTATAGAGGATGGGGTCCAGGACACTGCCCTGTGGAACTCCTGCTTTTATGGGATAGAATATTCTAAGCCACAGCGGACTTGGAAGAAGCTGGAGTATATTAAGTAAGTGATTTTTTTCTTGGGCTCTAGAAACTTTATTTTTTTGGAATATCTTAACTATCTGGAACGTTTTTGGCGTTAGTGTTTAGTGTTAATCATGGAGAGTTCTTTCCTAGAAGCAGGGCAGGTGACTGCCATACCACAAGTCCAGACTGTCTTCCTGTAGGCTTGGCAATATGATGAAGCCTGAATGATTTTTTTTTTACCGAGGCCGGAGTTTTGTAAAGGAGAGGCTCATCTTTCGTTTCGTTCATGTACGGAGCTTAGACTTTCTGTATGTCTGTCCACCTGCCTTTACTTTTGTTTTATAACAGTGACAGAAAAATCATAAAATCATCTCAACTTTAATCTCTAACTAGTCACAGGTATAAAGTTATTTTAGAAATAAATTTATTTTTAAGGCTAAGGGCATATTAAAGACGATAACGCTAAATGAATTACAATATTGTTCGTAAAATAACGTTCTGAAAGTCAAAAGTGGAAATAATGTATTTAGTACATTCCAAGGCGCTTATATTTTTTATCAATACATCAGTGATTTACAATTTTTTTATACGTTCAAAGGCTACGTTCAAAGGCTACGTTCAAAGGCCGACATGACGTAAGATAGAAAAGAAAGTATATTTGATAAACATTAGGGAACAGTTATTTCATAATTATTTTACAGTATTTAAGAAGCCGACACACAATCGGCCAGTGTTTATTTATTACGGCTACAAAATAAACAGAGGTATAGAAGTTCCCAGCAAACGAAGAGTTTTTTTTTGCTTCACTCGAAACATGTTCACACCCTTTTAGCAGTTTGTGCAACATTGCGCCAAACATTTTCTTTGATAGATTGGGTGATTAAGTAATCTTTCTTTTAGCAAGCATATTATCTTGTATCGTAAATTATTCTATAGCTATTACTCAGCACGGTTGGTTATCTTTGCTGGCAAATTATATCAGCCGATAATAAAGAGTGTCATTGTTAGGTATGGTGCAGTGAATGATACTTTTCTTATCACAAATCAAAGTGGAATCCCACAGAAGAATCGTAGAAGAAAAAGAACAGTATATGGGATTAAGACTAGTTGTATTTCCGACTTCCTTGCACTATAATAAAATTAAAACTAAAATATGCGTATTAGTAAATTAAAACAATGTACTGCGTTTTAGTATAAATTATAAAACTGCTAAGAGAACAATAATACTAGTGTCTCTACCGACACGAATAATTATTAAATAAAGAAATTGCAGGGAGGTAGGGTGCAAGACAAGACATATTGTGTCTAAGCTGTCTGTAAAAATAAAACTTATTTGAACTTGTAAGTGATTTGTTAAATAAACTAACTACAATAAAAACAACAAATACCTCTTGGTTGATACTTGAACAAATAATAAAAACTAATGATTCTTTATTGAAACCAACTAGTGGCCGGGGAAAAGTGCTAAACACGATTTTAAGGAAGCGTTGTAATTAACTTTTCTTAATTATTGTCCACTTAAGACCTAACGAATATTAAATTGTAAGAGGTAAGCCCGAAATAGGTTGTTTTAATTGGTTGGCAGCACTGAGGAAATGGTATGCTTGGCGCTAGGCGTTCCTTCTCATCTTTAAATTCTGTTTTCTTAACCGGATTCTCTTCTTCTTTATTCAAGTAGCTCCTCATTTATCCTCAGGTGGCTGATTGAACTCCGACTAGATCCAACCCCCATAGAATCCTTAGGGTAGCCAGGAAAGGAACCTTGGCTTATGTGTTCAGTGCAGAGGGAAGACTCTCGGTGCCAAAAGATGGTAGATGATGGTCAAATGGTTAAAAAGTACAATGGAGAGGCATTGAGTGTATCTTGTATTCTATATTTACTTCTTAACAAAGACACATCACCGGTCTGCATTGAAGCGAAACATATTTAGGATCAGAAATAAGCATCAGTAAATTTAGACTAATCAAATCAGTCTTGGCATTAAAAATCCGTGCACGGAATATTGTGAAAATGGTTTTTCATTTTCTTGTTGGTATTATGTTAAGAGGGATCCAAAAAAAAAAAAAAAATGATTTAATATATCTTCCCTTTTAAGTTATTATTAATCATTATCATTATTATTATTATTAATGAACATAAGGTAGCCTTACTCTTCTCAAGAAAAAATGAATTTATAAATCTATAGGTTAAATTATCTTTTCCTAGAGGTGGATTTGTATGTAATATAAAATATGTACATGTTCTAAGTACATGTATTTTTGATAAAATATTTAATAAGTTAAATGAAATATACATTTCTAACTTTGAACTATTTTCTAAATTAACCTTATGAACAAAAATAAATAACAGAAATAAATTGAAATGTCAACTAATAAACTACATATATTCACTACAATGGAAAACTATTACCTGCGTTTCTATGGGGCTGGAAATAAGACCAATCTAAATTGCATTTAATACATTTTTTTATGTTTCCTTCTCTTGTAAAGTACTTTAGAAGCCATGAAGAATAATGAAGACTAATATATTCGAACAGTTATTTCTATTGTATTGAGTAGTGTGTCAAACCAATGATCTCGGTTCTCGATTAATATACAACATATATTGGGCCGTAAGTAGACTGTAATCATATTAAGTGATTGAAACTATCATCAAGTGTGCATTTGCAATTATTTTGCAACACCCCTCGAATCATAGGAATGATATTTCGAATAAAAGTACCACTTTATGCCCCAGAGATCCTAAAAATAAAATCAGCCTTATGAAAAGTGAATGAAATATAAATAGTTAATAATTAATTAATCAATTAGCTATTTAAAAAGTAAGCATACTATCAAATTAAGGATCTCGACGTCTTGATTAATAATAATGTACTATTTGTCCATAATATCCCAATTTTATTTTCATTCTAAACCTCTGAAATCATTTTTTGAAACAGAATGTGTCCAATGAAATGGGCACCTACCTTGTATTGCATCATATCTGTATTTTAAGCAGGTCTAAAGCCTTTCTCACCTCCCCTTGGAACCAATTATCAAAAGACCAAATTAAAGCCAATTATTTTTTGGAAGTTAACAAAAATCGGAGTACCGTTAAAAAAAAATTATAGAGTGTAACCTTTGGGTTAACTATTACAAAAAGTAATTGTCGATACCGTTAATTGTGTAATGCATCATATTTAACATTTTTTTTCATTAACAAACGCGTTACAAGCCTTGTTTAAAAATATAAGTCCGATGTGAATTGGTCGAAGTTGTGGGCAGTGTTACCGCCTTTTGCCATGTCTTCGACGAGAGTACAATTTCGAAAAAATACGAAGCCGAAGGAAACCCAAAGAGAGCTTTGCCAAAACCCGGCTGCTATTGTTGTGTATGCGACATATTTATGTTTCCTTTAACGGAAATACCTTTAAAAAACATGTGTGTGTGTGTGGGAGGGGGGCTTTTAGCTTTGTACTTATAAGAATATGGTTAGGAGGATCTTGCAGAATTGGAAGCTACAACCTCCCTAATGGTGTAGGTAAGCGCCTTACCCGACCTCCCTCCTCAACTGACTTACGGTCCTAGGCTCATAGTATATTCCCAAATTTATTTATTCCATCCAAAGTTTATTAAACTTGGAGGAATAATAAATTTTATGCAGAGGGCCCGAGAATCACATAGCTTACCAATATTTTTTCAGTAAAGAAATGTTTATCGAACTAAAAACTCAGAAAGGTTGGTAATCAGAACAGGTAGAACGTAGTTAAAAGACTGCTTTATTTACTCCAAATCACTTCTATCTATACTTTTTACTTGTAAACATATGTACAGATAACATATGTACATATAACATATGTTTGGGGATTAAGGCTGGGCACTAGCGGCGCTCGGACCTAACTGGTATACACAGGTGGTCTGAAAAGTTTCCGACCTCAACATGAAGGTGATAATAAAATAAATAAAAGCATTGTTAGGTCCGAAACTTTTCAGACCGCCCTCGTAATAAGTAATAATAATAATAATGTTATTGTCGAGCACAAAGCTTTACTTTCATTTAGGGATAGCGCGATCGGCTTTCATGTGCATACTCTACGCTGTCTGCCGTAAGACAGATACACATGATTCGAAATTTGAAAGTTGTATTATACAAAATTTAAGAAAACGATGTATTTGGATTGTTTAAAATATAATATGGAGAAGTAAACGAAAAAAAATATCTGTTCCTACTTCTAGCTGAATTATTTTTTTTTTAGAAAGCTTTATCAATTCGCTGCTCTAGATCTATTTAATATTTAACTTCTGAGCTCCCTCCCCCCGGTTAACGACACATTGGTTAAAAAATAATTTTAAACATATTCATTAAAATAACCTTTTGGGAGTGTCATATCATTCGAGTAAATAAAAAAAATAATTACTGAAAAATTATGTCCCGAATGTATCTTTCAATGTTTTGGTTTTCTTATTTCTACGTCATTCATTTCATTTAAATAAATACAATTCAATTCATTATTGATGTTAAAAAGTAGTAGTAACAAAAAACAAATTCAATTAAAAAATAATAACCAGTTGAATACTGAAAAAAAAGGCGATTTAAGTGCTGTTAAGAAAAACATGTACATTTTCAGAACTTGAAAAAATATATAAAAGAATATGCTGGGCGCAAGTACGTGGTTTGAGACTGTTTTCACGTTTAGTTGCTCTGGGTGCACTTGATAATATATGATATTATTATATATTTGAAGCCAATAAACGTAAACAATTATAGGCATGTTAGTTTAATTGTCTATACATCATGTTATTGTATTTTAGCCTAAATTAATAGACAGTAAGTTGTAATCGAGTAGAATTCACTATATATATACTCAAAGTTATCTGAAACAATAAATGACCTTAAATTCTTTTAATTTAAAGGCTATAACTCATAAAATCAATGAAATCATTTTATATTTTTAACAATAAGATATCTACTCGTAGTCGTAATCAAAATTCTATATCCTACCTATATTCTCGCAAGACACGAAGGAATAGAAATACAGGCAGGAGAGGATCAAACTTCTTCGTACTTGTATGAAAAATGAATTGTATAAATAGTAGTTTTAAAATGGAAATCTTATTGACTTTATATCTACTAGCTGGGTGGAAACAATGTAATTCATTGTATTGTAAATTTTTCTATATCATTTTGTTATTTTTATCTGGCACAATTTAAAATGTGGAATCTTGTAACATGAAACTAAATGAAATTATCTGTTTAAACAAGAAGACTTAACAGAAACATCACAGGTATAGTACAGCATAAAAAAAAACCAACGCTTATTTAGATTAGTGAGCAAACAAGTTAATTTAGCTATGCTGTTATACATATTTATATAAGTTAATGTATTTACATTCTGTAATCCTTTGGTATGAACCTATGTTTATTAACGGTTGTTTCGCTCATACCCAGTTTTGTCAAACAAACTTCGAAAATGCAACAATAATTTGTATCTATTTAAAGTAAGCTAAGGTATTGCGATCCAACACTATCTTGCTTATTGTATCCAAGCCAAAAAGCTAACCCACTTGGAAAAATGTATTTCGTTATATGTAGTAATTATTATTGAGTACATTTATTGTCATGCCAGAATTACAAAACTAAAAAAATTAATTAACGTTCTAATTATTTTTTTGTTTCAGCAGAAAATATGCCGTGGTTTAAAAAAGATCCAGGTGAGTTTATTAATAAGTTACTTAAATATGTTATTGTTTTATCATCCATAATTCATGTATGTATAATTAATGTGCTAAACAGTCCTTACTAATAGTTTTGCAAATTCTAAAATTTTTAAATTTATATATATAGCTACAATATATTGACTTTATTATCTACTTTATTATATATGCAATTAATATCTTTAATGCAATTATACATATAAGCATGTACATACAGCAATATATTTACGCAAAATAATTTATTTACATTGTTTGGATTGAACATAGTAATGCATGCATGAAACAATTTTAAGCTTTATCCATATTCTTCTATTGTAGAAAATTAAAACAAAACAATGATATTTAAAAAATATAATAATAATTTATTGATTATTGTTAAAATATATTAGGTATATTAAGTAAAATATACGTATTATATTATATATTATAACTTAATTAGTTATTTATTTTTTTAGCCTAGGTATACATGCTTTTATCTATTCGGGAATCACCAATGAAAGAATCTATAAATGTATAAAATATTGTCTAGTTGATTTATACACAGTATTTTAGGCCATAATTAAACGTTCAAGTCGTTTTATTATGTATTAAAGCTGACGTTACGTTTAACTTTGAGTCCCTAAACTCCAGGTTAATAGTGAGTATTAAATATGAATACCCCACCCTCCCCGGGGTTGCCGCTCCAAGAATAGGATCCGGTCAATTAATTATTCCGGAAACATGGTGGGAACTTCTATATAGCAATCAAATTTACATTTCCGGGCGATGAGTCTGTTAAAGTTAGAAATTATTTATTAGCATACTCGTCTAGCCGAATGAAAATTACCGATTGATGAAATAATTGACTTACAAAGGAATTTCTTCGTGTAACCCGATTTTTATATCCGTTACTTTCCCTATAAATATAAAACCCTGACAACTGAATCTCGAACTCCGTTAAAAATAACTTTATGTATTGTAGAATATTTCTATGGTACGCACCATCACTGGGGCTTAAAACAACTTTCTCCACAAGGTGTCCTTTGCTGACTCCACTAATTCCAACCGTTGCTACTATTAATTACCGAAATCTTAATATTGATCCAAAATTCCTTATAGAAATCCTGGACTCATTGATTTATTTATCAACTACAGGTTAAGATCTTTGCATTATAAAATCTCACAGCTTGGTAATCTCTCCCCTGATCACCATCCAGTATTATTTTTACCTCTTACAATGACTCTTATCACTATTCCGAAAACAGCATATCTTATCAGGTTTACGCTAGCTTCTATTGAGGTTGGCAAGAAAGTAATTCCGGTTTTTTAGTGTGAAATAAAACTCAATTTTTTCTATATAAAAAATGAACTTTAATCAGTCAAAAATCTTCCATTCTGTTCGATCACCTTTTGCCATCTTTTTGGTAACTTCATGATCCCACGCTCATAGAACTTCTGGTCCATGGAAGCAAAAAACTCAACCAATTGCGATTTGAGCTCATCGTTATAAATGAAATTTTCACCATTTAAGAAGTTTTGTAAACTTCTGATAAGAAAATAGTTTCGTAATTGTTACTAAAGATGTGTGAGGCCTCGCATTGTCGTGGTGAAACCCAAATATCAAGCCTCTTAACAAGTCCAAGACGTTTTTAATGATTTTCAATTGTTGTGTGTGATACATTTAAATATTTTGCAATCTCTAGTACAGTTATGACAATTCGACTCAATTATTGCTTTTATTTTGTCATCATTAACTTCAGAAGGTCGACCCGAACGTTGGTCAAATCTCCAGAACAAAATTTTTTAAATCAATTTTGACACGTGAGTTCCGTTAAACAACCAACACCATAAATATCACATATCTTTTTGTAAGCGTCAGCCACTTTCTTGCCTTTATGGAAATAAAAAAGTAAAATGTGTCGAAAATGCTTATTTTTGCACTCCATGTTAAAACTGACTGGAAACTGACAGTTGTAAACATAATTAAACGGAATTTTTTTCTATAGCAACCTAGAGGTATCGTCTGCCAAATCTTAAAAGAAACAAATTCTAACATTGACAAAAGAATAACGAAACGAACATAACGCTATCTACTCGTGGAAACCGAAATCACTTTCTTGCCATCCAATATCTATAGTGTCCATTCCTTTACTACCCGCATCGATAAATGTACTAGGCATGCCTTTAAACTTAATCCAAACAAAGTCAAGACAAGCAACCCCCTTTTTGACAAATATCCCAAAATTAACCTAACCAGTTATTTTTAAATTTTCTCTATTTTATATTTTGTATGCATTAGGCGATTGTAGTTTTTGATTGGATGTTATCTAATTATAATGAAATCTCACTTCTTTGTTTGATAAAAACGTCTATTGCGCTGTATATAAAGCTTGTATGACTAATGATAACCTTTCATGTATCCTTATCTGAAAACGTGCAATAATATTGCTTGGTTATTACAGAAACTGTAGGACTGGAAGAGGTAGTAGTGCTCTCCCCTTTGCCGGGAGGGGTGGAGCGAGTGCAGTACGACCCGCTGATCCATGGATGGAGGGATAGAACACCCCCCAAAATCAAGAGGACCACCCTCGAACCGATACAGGAACAGCCGCTCCTTCTTGTAGAAACGGATGCTTCATCGGAGAACCCGCCAGAACAAGACAACGACTTGTTGGCGGATGGTGCAACCCTAACCGTCATAGATCGTTGGATCCGTTCGTTGAAATCATTGTTCGAATGCTTTTATTGCTGAAGATCCTGGTGGCGTTTAATTTCTTTTAAAATGAAACTTTTCAATACAATTTTGTTTAATAAAAAGCTAATATAGTGACGAAGCTTTTAGGAATCTGACACCCAACACAAATTTCATATCAAGATAAGTAATCTGCTATTAAATCTCTATTATATAGACAGTTAAGTTTCATTTTAAAAGCGTGCAATGTCACACAAACGTCTACTTGATGATTCATATTTTCTTTTTCTTGTGTTATTATATATACAATGTTCATTGAGTATTTTTAATGTTGTAATTCAAATTTTATTGTATTTTAAATTTACTGTCATTGATTATCCAATGTTTAATTCTTTAAAAGTTATTTATATATTAGTATCAGATATTTAAAACATGTTTTTAATACACTCATGGTTCGCCTTCAACATTATATTTTCAGTTAAATTCAACATAATTAATGGCCCGATAAATAAGAAGAAGACGTAATCCCGTTCTGTTTAGCTGTAAAAATTCGTAACATATTTATTTAAAATTTCCAGTTTGAACTTCAATATGCATTCATTTTGTCACACTATTTTATGAATTACTCATTTCAGATCCACTTCAGTCACATTTAGTCTACCTTGTTTCATTACGGAATTCAGACAGTTTTTAATTACAACAAAAATGCATAAGATAAAAAATCGGGGATTAATTGCAAAACTCATTTGAATTCGATTAAAATATAGTATTAATAATCTGTGCCATTAGTTACTGCTACGTATTCTGCTGAGAATCACTATATGATCCATATGTCATTGTTTTCTTGAACCGTCATGGAACATACGCCACCTTGCACTTCTTGTTTCAATATTACCCTATTAATTCAAATATTTTCTCCAGGACATAATACATTACAGTTGTGAACTCATGATAAACTCTTGGGTGTTTATTTCAAACAAAACTAGCATGTATTCTCAGAGCACTTCGTCAATATTAAATGTATTTTGTCATAACCAATAAATGAGTGAGGCAATACAAATGTTTGTACAAATTTCTTTTATGTATTTATAATACATGTAAAATTAAAACCTTAATGCTATAACAAAGAAGGATCAATTAATTTGAAGTAGTATTGTTTCACGTATGCTCGTAAAGATTAAAGATGTTATTAATCTACTTACATATATATTTCATTATTTGTTTAAATAACCCAAGTGTAAAATTAATTTTGAGAATTGATAGAAATATAACTGACGAGTGCTTTTAGGGAAATCTGTTTTCTGAAATTTTTTATATTTTTTACTTTTATAATTGAGCAATTATTTACAAATTCAGTGATATGTGATGTTTACGATCTATTTTTATACATTTTAATAAATTAGATGATGTTTTATAGCGTTTTAATTGTGTTTGTTACCATATTTTCATAAAACATTTAGCAGACTATGGTTCAAAATGTTTTCTACTTTTATAAATATTTTAAAATTTTTATTGCATTTTTTATAAACCTGCTGTAATAGGATTTGTATAAATAAATATTTTATCACGATATTGATGTCTGTATTGGTACATGGTAATATTGAGTTGTTATCCCAACGTTAAAATTACAATATTAATACATCACTTTGTGTTTTATTATAAACAAATGAATGGACTGACAAAAAACGTGACTTGACTGTTAAGAAACAAACGTTACTTTATAAGAAGTCAAATAAATATTTTTTGCAAATAAAAATCATCAAAAATAAATCTCAACTCTCATCATAACTTGCACTTGTGGGCATCATGCGCTGCATCAGAGAAGAAGGAACTTAAAACGGAAGGGACTCACCTTCGGCCACAATAAGGGACCTGAAACTAATTGTTTATCCCGTGAGGCGTACGTGAGGTAGGTAATTTCCGTGTATCTTAGTAGAACTAAGATGAGCAACCGATCATTGAGGATAATGCTGGAGTATCCACTCCCAAGGAGGCAAAGGTAACACTTTTTTGTTATTTTAGGCAGAGAGCGGTGTAGTTATCATCGAATGATGAAAAACTGAGAAAAGGCCAGATTCATGGTTTCACCACATCCTCCCACCTTTTTTGGTAAATACAAATTCGGTATTGATTGCTTAGGATGTTGTTTTCTTGAGAGTACCATTTGGGCTCAGACGTAACGATAATGACCCCGTCCGGTAAATTTTGGTACATTTTAGAACCCCAAAGTGTAAACTACTACTCGTGTAGTATCCACGATACGTCAAAGCTCATATATTTAAAGCTTAATCGTATTTCTATCTAATGAAAAACATTTAATTATTATTTTAAATCTTATTCAAAGAATTCTTAACATATTTTTTTAATTTCAGAAATTCACGCATTTCTAAGTATTCATATCAATTAGTTTCTTCAAGCTCACCAATAACTGCAGCTTTTGAAATTTCTATATTTTCTAATTTTGACTATTATTAGTTTTTAGCATATAACCCTATACATTTTTCTATACCCATATTTATTCTTATATCTATGCTATAATATCTTACTGTTTATTGGCTGAAAGCTTGAGGTCATCCATTTATAATGAGTGAGACGTACTTTAGGAGTACTTTTTAAGATATTCAAGAGCTAATGAAGTGGTACAAATCAATAGCCTTACAATAATCTCTCCAGACTATGGCTAAATTATTTTTTAATTGGTAGTTGAGATATAATTAGCCTAAGACAAATTTTAATAATTTTTTTTTATTTCTAATTTTCCATGGAGGGTCATTAGTTGAATTCCTTTTTAGATTTTTAATTTTTCAATTTCGCCTTGTCTTTTAGCAAACAAAGTTCCATTACAATAATTCGAGCACAGATATCCATTTTTTTCTACCTTCTAATACACTGATTGTAATCGGGAAACATGAAAATGGCAGAACTTACTTAAGCATTTAATAAAAAAATGACATTTTTTCGAAATTGTTTACACTGATTTTAGGTTTCTACTGTTAGGAATCCAGAGAAGCTGAAATATATAGTTGGCATGTAATTTGATTGTATTAATTGACTGGTTGTTCACACACTATTATTATAACTGAGATGCTGCTCACCCCGGAGATGTACTGATTTGTCTGATACAGATCATACATCTACTCCTTTTGTTTTTTAGTATAAATTAATTTTGCGTTACTTTGTGTTCTGAATGATTAATACATTATTACTTAGTATTAAATTTATTACCTCAATCAAAATCATTCTCCCTACTAGGGGGCCGTTCTCAGACTAGAACAGTGGTAAATAAAAGGATCAAAGTGGTTTGTTTGAAATTTATGGTAAAAAAAAATATTTACACTGAGATATTAAAGTAAAACCTATAAACTTCAAAAAATAACATTATTTTTTTAAATGGTAATCAGAGAAAAATTCTGAGCAGGGTGTGACATATTTATTAATTATCTATTTTTGCTTTATTTCTAGGCATATGATCAAATTCATACTTTTTGTTCAAATGGGGTGTGGAACAGTGTTTTTAGATTTGAATTTTTTTAGTTTTATTTGGCTCACCTGTTGAATGATCTTCATCTTGTTGCCCAAGTTATGTTTCTATGTCGAGAAAGGGGCCATAGACAGGTCAGTGTTCGCACAAAAGCTAGGAAGGGGTGAGACACGATAGAACAAGAGAAGCTCTCGGCCCAGAATGTTCACTGGTTACCATTTAAAAAAATAATTGATAATTATGAAACTTTATAAGTTATACTTTAATATTAATCTTCATCCAAGGACATCATATAAGACATCTGCATGACAGACAATGTTTAGTCATTTTCTTCAGTTTTCTTCTTTTCTGTTTTTTACAAAGTACAAATTTTGAAAAGGATCCAAATTCTGGCATAACTTTTCTGGCGTTAGTTAACAATTTCACTAAACTAATGATAATGGTTGTTTGTTGCAAAATTTGTTTGGTCTTTAGTGAGCGTAGAATAATGTAAAACTGACATGAGAATTTTAAATAAATAAGTATAGTTCCTCAAATGAAGACAGTTGTAAAAAACAGGTAAATGTTACGTTTCATCAATTATAGCTTTATATGGGGAAGCGTTATCACGTTGATAATACATTCGTAACCGTATAAATATTTTGTGTTTATTAAATACGAATTTAATTAAATTTATATCTTTCAAGAGAGAATATTAATATTAAATTTAGCTTTTCTCAAAGAAAACATATTTCATTTTGTCATTTCAGCGGCTGGAGGCTGACATATGCCGTGACTCTGCTTCCGGACCCCAATAGTATAGTAATTAGCCAGAGAAAAAGATTTTTATCTTTCATTTAAAAAGCTTTATCTTCTTTAAAATACTATGGAATTTCTGTGTTGGTAAAATGCCAATTTCGTCACACAAATACAGTAATTCAAAAAATAAACTTACAAATATCTGTCCAAATGTTAATTGTCTACCGAGGAAACCCAAAATAAATAGTTGATGTAATGATAAGTGCTATTGCCCCTTTTTTTGTTGAGCATAGCAACTGGATAGTTATTTTCGACCAAAGTTCAAAAAAAAATTTTGTAAAACCATCTGTAAAAGCTGAATTTTCCGCAAAAACAAAAATATGTTAAGTTCGATGCATAACATGATGGGTTTCGTTAGTTTATGAAAAAAACTATATTTGGATTTTTTTTACATTACATTTTGAGTGACCTTTAGAAATAATATTCCACTAAAACCCCCCAAAATAATGCATTTTTATTATTTGGACGTTGGGATCTTTAATTTTCCACCCTGCTGAATATTATAGGAATTAGGCGTCAATTACTTCACTGGTTACTGACTGGTGGACTTAAGTGGTCAACCTTTTATTATTTAGCATCTCTATGGCATCAAATAAAACTTTCATGAAAAATTTAATTTCCCAGTTTTAATGACTTATAATTTAATGACCCAGTTTCACATGAAATTACAGTCCATTTAAGCTCCAAACCATATTATTAATTAGGAGTTTTTTTAGTTTTAACCAACACATAATAAGATTAATTCCAGGAGTGGGTGGAATATTATTTTTTCAGATAGATTAAACACTTGTTACTACTAATGCTTACGAACATAAAAACAGACGAAAAACCATTGCTCTGAAACCGTTTGAGAGACCTGTCCTATTTAGCTTGGGTATAAACTGTCCACACATACGAAATCCGATATACGAGAACCGTGAAATTATTTATTTGAATATACTTAATGTGTTCTCCTTGCAGAAACTTAAAGCCACTATTGGGCCCTCTAAAAATATTTTACAACAAACTGAACTCAATATGAAACCATTATAGTAGATTGAAGCTGTAAAAGAGGTGGGGGCAGGGGACCTCAAGATCTACCTTTAATGAAGATCCAGGGTTGTAGGTTATCATCATGGGCCTTCCTTTGACTCCCTATAAGTCCTGTAGAGGCCATTAAGCTAATTAAATGCTTACTCCCCACTGAGAAATGTAACTACGAGTCCTCTTTGAATGCTATTAAATATATATTATACAAACAAGAGGATATGTCAAAATCCTGTGTAATTAATTGAAATTAAATTATTAATATAACATAAACAGCGTATGATGCTAACACCTGTTTGTGGCTCAGTGATAATCAGTGATGTAATGTGTGTGGATTCGGCAATTCAGCTTCCTCAAAGAATGAGCAGAAATTAACTCATCTCAGTAAAATTAAACATGGTTTGAAGAACCTGTTACTTACTTTAATGGATATTAATGTTATTTGCTCAAGATTTTTATGGATAAGACCTAAGGATTTGGGCATCTTATCCTTGGTTAAATCTTAAATCGTTTTAGGAAAAACATACTTCCTCGTACGATTTTAGCCGTGGATCGAATCTGGGCAACGAAAACCTTCTTGGGGTATAGCCAGGAGATTACTTAAGCATAACGGCAGTCATAATGTTTTTGCCTAAACAACGTTTTGGTTCACTTAGTGTTATCGCGATGGGCACCTTGGGAATCACTTTGAGCGTTCAAATTGATCCATTAAAATAATTTAATATTAATGTGATTCATCATAGCGAATTCAATGTTTGGCTCATTTAAAAATACAGGATTTCAAAATTTGAGCTGTACTATATTTATTACTTGACAAACTTTATCGATAGTGTTTTATAACTAATATAACTTAACCTGGAATCTACGCGTTTCTAATATATTTCTTTTGTTTAGTAGTATATAGAGGAATTTGTTTAATTCAGTGTATTATTAAATATATAATATCCTATATTCTCATTTTGTGTATTTGTTATAAAATGTTTTCGATTGAAAACAATACCAAAAATTCAAAAACATACAGTCCCCTAAATGAGAAACAGCCAGTCATAAAAGGACAGAATGCATTGGTCAGTATTTTCTTTATTTATTTAATCTTTATTTGAAAAAAAATACAATATGCCCTAACAAGATAATAAATAATTGCGATTAAACGATCTCATTCATACCATAACATATTGAACTAACAACTAATGTAAAATAAATGTGTTTTAAAGTAAAATAGTCCGTGGCGGTCAATTAGAGTTTTTTTACGGTATGGGATTAAAATCAAAACCAGTAATGCACTGTAAGTGAAGACCAAGGAAAAAGCCTTTGATTTCCTCCAATCAATCCTCCAACAACTAAAGGTTTTAGATTCAATAATTATTATTCCATTGAATTACTGATGATAAGAGGAACAGCAAGGTCCGTTATTTAATACACCATACATTTTATTTACACAAGATTTTTGATAGGAAGAAATACCTCGGTTTACATTTAGATTGATAATTTTGTGTTTATTCACAATGACAAAACGACCTGAAGTAATCCTGACAAACATTGTCTTACTTTTTCGATTAAAATTCTCAGTTATCACTTTATTGATAATACTCATACATGAAGATTCATGTATGTCTTGGGTTTGACTTGTTACCCAAAATCTAAGTGAGCCACGATTTTCACAGAATTAATGTATACGTGTTACATTTTTTATATTGCAAACCCTCAATCCCTAATGAGAACCAATATTTTGATGACATCCAACCAAATACTACTATTTTACTATTGGTAAGTTGTAATCGACTGATGACAAACAATGGAATGGCAACAAAACTTACCTGTTTGGTAAAGACTAAATCAGCTGTAATGTACAAACCTGAAACAAAATATTTTGCGGGTAAGTAAAAAACGGAATTGATATAAAAATTAATTAAATTCATAACATCACATACTGATACATCAAACATTATACATCATAATACAAGATAAATATTATAATGTGCTACTGTTTTCTTTGAGTTTTACTTGGTTTTGTGTATGTTATATGTAAGATATTAATATTGTGAAACTAAAGTCCGTTATGCCTTGTAAACAAAAAAAATAGATTTTGTTAATGTATCCAATTTAGGTCATTGAAAAACAATTAAACGTGAAGAATGATTATTCTTACTATAGATGATTTGAAAATGGCTTATTGCGAGTTATAATAAGTACATGGGTATGCCTTCGTCCATGTCATTCGTCATAAGTACGGTTTAAGTGAAGCGAGTCTCCATTAAGTATCCTAACTTCCTATACTGTCCTTACAGGAGCAATACTTACTCGGTTGGTTCACTCTATCAAATACCTGTTCCAGCGCTGAGTACAAAGGCAGTCCTAAGACATTGCTTAGGAGTGGGAAAGGTGGATGGGCCTCTAGTACTGGTTAGTTGTGAGGTCTTGGTAAGTCCTCTTTGCCAGTTTTACCCTCTTCCAGTCCTTTGGGAAATATTCGTGGTCAAGGCATTGGTGAACGATGGTAAGAAGCCTACCTTCAATGAGGAGGCACAAGGTCCTAAGGGTCCAATTCACTTTCATACGGATCGTTACACCGGTCCGTGGACTTGGTTGGATCATCAGGAACTATGGAAGTGTGTAGGTTTGGGTCGGAGTGCATGGTAGTGGGTCGGGTGTAAGGTTCGCTGTGCATATCTTCATACTTGACCGTATCACCAGTTCGAAGTATGAAACTGGGTGGGGAACTTACAATCCGCCTCTGAAATTAACACCAAGAAACCACGTTCACTATATCATGAAGGTACGTAGAAATTAAAAATATATTATACAGCAGGTAATTAGGTATTATGTAGACTCTTTTTTCTATTGAAGCACTCATTGATTCATCGAAATATTCTGAAATTTAGTTATGATTATAAAAATAAATACACATCAGTTGGTAATTAAATTCACTTTATGCTCTTATTAATTAAAGTTGTTTTCTTTAATTTTCCCAAGTAGCTGTGGAGATATTATGCAGCTAAATTTAAGATCTGCGTTGCAAGGAACTTTAATGTCGCAACTAGACTGTCTTCAACACTCATAGTTTCTCTGGACCAAGATAGTAATTCTAGTAATCGTCATTTTGAGGAACTTCTTGAAATCATCTGGTTCTTGCCATTTCAATGTGACAAAGTTGATTGATTTATTAATCAACCATTGTTTTATACACTTATGTTTTTTTCTTTATCTTTTTATCATCACAGAATAACAAAACTGCACAAGCGACGGCAACCTTCAACTTATTGGATGCCATGATGCAAACTGACTGGCAGGGTCGAACAATGTCCTCCTCTCGTTCGACCCGTATGGAAGTGTGGGAGTGCACCGCTGGAGAGGGGACCTGGAGTAAGATACAGCGGAGGTCCGGGTTCTTTATCGATTGTAGCACCCACCAGTAAGTAACAGAGAATAATAAAATATTAAACGCGAAAAAAAAAAACAGACCCGTTTCTCTAACTTTTACTCTTTCAAATCACAGGTTTAAAGCCTTTTTTAAAATTTAATTTCTTTCGTTTAAAAGCAATTTATTAACTAACATGGTTGGCAAATGAAAACAAGTACTTTTATTACAATAATTTGGTTATTTTTAAAAAAAGCGAGCCAGTCTGGCAACAGTTAAATGTTAACATGTTTTGATACACCTACATATTTATGTTTGTAAATATATTTATAACAATCGCAACTTCGATAATTTTGGACAGCATAACGAGGCCAAATGATTCCATTGATTTGGCTGCTGTTTAGTTATGAGTTGATATCTACTATATTTGATTCGGGTGCATTTAGGCCTTTGATTCTTTGACATCTACATTTGCTTCTGACAGACAAAAGTAATCATGCCAGATACGTAAGGGATGTGAGCAGATGGTATTTGGGGTTTGACACAATTAGAGACAAGCAGGGCATAACTAATCACGCTGACCCAATGTGAACCACGTCACCATGCCGATTAGCTATGTACCATAGGGCAGGTGATTCTAATCAGCCTCTTGGAGGCTTAAACGTACGTTAACTTGTGATTGGCTTCTGTAGCTGCCACGTTAGCCAGCTCCCACTCTCCAGTAGCTTTCATCTGATCCGAGAAGTAAATGTTGAAGGACACTGATAGCTGGAATTTTTTAATGCTTCACTTAGTCAGTATTAGACATATCGATTAACCCATTCAGAGTTAAGGACTTAAAAATATTTTTTACCAATAAGTATGTTTAGCTGATCAAATATGTTGAGATGCTTACACCACACCATACTTATCACTGCTACGGAAATAGTAAATATTTATACGGTGCGAATAAACGTAAAAATAAAAAAAACGATAAAAAATAAAAATATATAGAATAAAAAAAATTAATTAAATTAAATATGAAGAACATATTACTAACAATATAGAAATATTAAAGAAATTCAATAAAGTACCGAGCCTACCAGTAGAAGACATGGAACCACCTAATGATGAGAAGTTTATAATTCTTGAAAAATTAAAGAACCACAAGGCACTGGGGATAGATGATCTCATACTTCTTAAGTATGGAGGGGCTGGTCCTAAAAAGCTCTTCAAAACCTTATCATAGACATATGGGTGAATAAGGTCATTCCGGATGGATGGAAGAAATCCATAATATGCCCAATCTATGAAAAGGGATACCCTTATGATTACTGCAACTGCCGCGATATATCTCTTCTCCCTTGCACGTGGAAGCTTCTATGCGATATTTTGTTGCGCTTGCTACCATTTGTTGAGAGATAAATATGCCATTATCAATTCTTTGATTCGGTAAAGGAAAATATACAGTTGACTAAATATACATTGATCAATATAATTTGAGGTATAGTTGAATATCCCTTTCAGGTTCATTTCAAAAAAATATCACAAAATAGGCAATAAACAGGTAATATTGTAACGTTGCAGAACTGCAGTAAGCTTTATTATGATTTTATTATAAATCATAAGTAATATTGTTGTAAGTGTATATTTGCTATTTTATATTTCAAGTTATTACGAAGTGGACAACTAAATTAATTCATATTCAACTCTACAAATCTTTTAACATTACATTCATATTTCATGAATTTTATTAACAGTAATAATAACAATTTCTGAAATCGTGTAAATAAATATTCCTTTATACTCACACGGTCATTGTGACTGACCGGCCTTGTAATATCCCTGTGTGATGTTTCGAAATGAGTCATAATAAGCTCCACTGTTTTCTTATTAGAATAACAAGCACTGCTATTGTTTCATAATGGAGGCATTGAGGTCTTTGAGTGCCGGAAATGCCTTAGAGACTCTACTTGCTTGTTTATTTGGCTTATATTTTTGCAAATACCCCATTCCAATAATAGCTTTGCAAATCTTTTAGTAAGAGAATCGAACATATTTTTTTTAGTATCATCGTTCAAGACATCTGGAAAGCTTTTCTGATTTAATTCTTAAATCTTACAGGTGTCTTAAGACGATCAGGTCCAATTATTCGTTTTTTTTTATATGTGCTGATTAATGGAGTTTAAACAAACGAGCAAAATTTACTGTTCCTGACGTTGTTTGATGTTTGCTGAGTCCCACGTTATACGTCAAGCATTCATAGCTCTATTGTATATTATATTTGTATGCAGCTGGTGTAGTTTTTGAAAACCATGGCCAAAAATTTGTTTGGGTATATATGGAGTTGGATGAAACACATGATAGTATGTTCACTTGCAGTAACATGAAGGCTGAATTTGACAACCTGGATGTGATGTGACTTTATCCATAGAGACCGTGGGTAATGAAACTGCGAATACATTCCAAGTAATAAAGAATCAGAATCGTACTCTTTTCCTGTCATCTCGTGATCCCATTCCACGTACCGAACTGCAAGTGTGGGATCATCCAAAAGCGAAATGGAGGACAGTTAGTGTAAAGCCAACAGGAATCAAAATCTTTTGTTAAATATTTTGATGAATGCACTAGCAGGGAGTAATGGAGTATATCGTTTTGACGTTACTGCGTATAGGACACGCCTTACAAACAGTATAGATCTGACCTCTATAGAGCCTAAGCAAACTTACACTCAACTGGGATGTGCTTTACCAGTGAACACTTTCTGACTGATTGCTTTGCACATGCCATATGAAGAAAAAAAATATTCCATTCCCAACAGCCAATAGGGAATGGTTTTATCCAGATAAAATATGTTTTAAGTGAGAATTTATGAAGGAACATCAAGTGCAAGAAAGCCCATTTTAAGTTTGAAAATTAAAACACTAAACAGATCGGTGGATAACAATAATAATAGAATTCTTAAGTCTGAGAACGCTATGAAAAGGAATAAGAAGAAAGAAGTAAACAAGGATAAATAATGAGTATTAGTTTGAGTTCTGGAAGATGGAAGGCAAGATAAATTTGCTTGTCGAATCCAATACATTACAATACGTGGTTTCTATTGTTGGCTCTCCAAACTCTATGTATTTATCTTTATTATTCAATTAGTTATAACCGTATTAATGAGCCCCTAACCGTTCAAGCCTGAACATAACTGAAGTGGGACCGATGAGTCCTTACTTACAGTTATCGTATTTTAATGAGCGTATAATCCAAGGCGTTGTGAAAAATACTTAAACCATTTCATATTAATGAGAGATGTGTATGGCGATTACTAGCCATCACTTCAAAGTAAACCCTCTCTCTTTGGGCTCGATTCACAACCAAAATAAAATGTCACTATCACTACCAACAATGCATATTAGATGTAAGATTAATGCGACTGTTATTTATTTGGAAAACTGTTAGTTATAGGTAGATCAAGGGGTTTTAATGCTAGGACTTGTTAACCATATCACTTCTCTAGAGGAAATAGAATTTAATTAAAGCAAATGCTTGAAAGTTTTAATTTCCGTGCCAAACCGTGGTGGTATTAAATCAGTATATTGACCGTTCCGGCTGATCAGAATACCAAAGTAGGCGGATATCAGCCAGTTCCATTGGAGCATTACCGTGCTACGATTCGGCATTAAATATTAGTTGTCACAAGGTGAAATTATAATATGTAATAATAATACCAATTAGGTAAATATCTGATGTATAGTTCTTTTTGATGACTTAACTCTTCAATGATTAATACATAAGCTACATATTTATTTACTGAAATGCTCTGCGAAAATAAAACTGCATCGTTCCCCCCCCCCTTCCAACCATCCAAATAATCGCACAGAAAATCATTTAGTTACTTCAGCATCTCAAAGACTTTATACAAACTTCACTCGATAGCATAAAAATGAAACTAACATCCTCTAAATGATTATTGGAGATTGGTAAAGCGCCATTTGGTAACCTTTTCGAATATATTCTGGATTTGAACTCTTTACTCCTGGATTTCTCCTACTATTCTCTTCGATATAATCTTTCAAACCTATATTCATAACTGCACTATTCAAACAACGTACTTTCCCCTCCTTTGAAAAACTTTATTATTGTCATTTTCACAAAACCCGGGAAACCACCTTTGACATTTCTTTACGACATTCCACTAGTCAACTAGGTCTTTATGTTGTTGATCACATATCCTCAGCCCTACCTTTCGATTTGTTTATTTAAAGTCCGCAGTGGCTTAGAATATTCCGACCAGTCTCCCATAGAAGCAAGAGTTCCACTGGGCTGTACCCTTGTTTCCATCATATATAACTTCTACACCGATGACACCCCTCTCCTTCAATACCTTCCTGAAAGCATTTACAGACGACAGAGCGTTTCTGTCCATCCCACTCATATCCTAAAACATCATCCCTCAACCTGTTAAGAAACATTAACGAGATTGAGTGTTGGTTCAACCAATGGCGTATTCAAGTCAATAAAGGATAATGTGTCCACATTTCGTTTAGTCTCCATCACTAGTCCTATACGTCAGTTGTTTTAGTTCAGTCACTCTTCCTTTGTACGGCGTTGTATGGTTCCAGCTTGACCAATGACTAATATGCCAAACAAGAAGCTAAATTAATAGTAAAATATCATCATGGGTTGTACGGAACCGAAGTGTAGACCAAATTTTAACTTGAAAATGTTCTTTAAATGAGTTTAAATTCTGCAAAAATCTCCTAGTACATAGGAAAGTCTGCATAGTTTTAAAATAAAATAAAATATAACGAGTTAAGTAAAAAAATAAGAAAAAACATTAAACCTTTAACAAATTAGAATGATATCTAATTAAAGGAGAGGAAGCCCAACAGGAGGCAGGTGAATCGATTTTGTGTCAAAGGTTCCCTCTTTCAGTTTTCCCCAGTGAACAATTAGTTTTTCCATTCCACACAGGGCCGGAGAGAGAAAAACGATAATTTCAAGACAATTGTTGGAGGGTTAGATGGGGCTGTTAAATAGGGTATATATAGCTGTATACATACGCCTGAGCCCAAGCAGTTGCTAGTTGCTCAGGCCACCTATAGCCTCCAATTATGGCCAACTGTTCAGCAACTTTGCCCTCCGTGCTTGAGCTATTCAGATACTTAGAGGCAAACGAAAACCTTCACTGTCGTATCCAACAAACAAATCTAACGATTATCTACTGAGTTGTTTTCTTTGCCATGTTTTCTCATTATCAACTAAATATACGCCTGATTTTAGTTATGGAATTCATTAATATTACATATTTTACATAGCTTTAGCGAAATTTTATTGAATTAATGTTATTATCACAATGTTATTATCCGTTGCTATTTGTTTTATTAGGTACTTTTTTGTTTTAAATTAAACCGACTGAATTATTTTAACGCAATTATGAACTAACTAGTATTTTGTCACAAAAAAATACAGATTAGTTCATAATTTCTTTAAAAGATTCTAACCGATTTAAATTTAAGTAAAAACTTTTAATTAAACAGAACAAATGAAGGGACTGCAGATTTACAGATCACCTAATGATAATAATATAAAATGATTCAAATTTGACTAGAACTGTGTAACAAGTGCAATTTACTCCAATTAACTCCATCCGTAAACTCAGCAGCATATTTTAATAGATAGAGTGATTCATTTGATTTTATAGCATCTGGACTATAAAAATCCATTTTACGTACTCTAAACCTGAGAAAATAAATCGCCGGTGGTAGATCGTATGAACATGGACAGTGATAAATATGAATGATGCAATAATTAAAGTTCCCTCACAATAAAAATAAACATGTATTTAAATATAATCTTGTAACGTTACTCTAAATTCAAAATTGTTCTTAGAGCCGGAACAGAAATTCACTTTTGTAGTTTTTTGATCCTCGTATAAGATCGAAATCCATATAATATAAATATATTGGATTCGGTATTTTTCTCAATCACACGTAACTCTCAATTTTGAACTATACTGTTTGTGCCGATGGA
The DNA here is from genome assembly GCA_930367205.1 of Acanthosoma haemorrhoidale. Taxonomy (NCBI): domain Eukaryota; kingdom Metazoa; phylum Arthropoda; class Insecta; order Hemiptera; family Acanthosomatidae; genus Acanthosoma; species Acanthosoma haemorrhoidale. The sequence continues at coordinate 87,325,429 of OV884009.1, read as the reverse complement.
ATGGGAGTTAGTCGACGACAACTAACAAATAACTGACAACGAATGAAAAAGATACGAAAGTTTGACAATTAGTTGTTATTAAATCCAGTCTTGGGTTTACATTAACATGGCAGTGGTGGAAGGAGACATCTGGAGAACTGGGGTCGGTGGGAGAGGATCCATGGTATACTCGTTTCAGGCACGAACAAGGGACAAGGTTTAATCATTTTCCCCCTTGAGTGAATACGCATTGCTTCCAGACATGGGAGCAATCTTTATTCCAAGATGATATTTCAACTGTTGTATTAAGAAAAGGATTCCTCGTATATAACATTTTTCAGTCCTTAAAATATACATCCTCTCTGCGATATCTTAATACTGAAATGTATTCAACAAACCAAATGGATTATCATTGAATTAGTTGAGTAGAGCAGCTAAATAGTCATTCATTAAATTTTATATATTTTATTTTGTCAATGAAATTAATGAGGTAGAAAATAATGGAACAATATATAAAGCGTACGAGCAATCCCCATAATAGTATTTATAGATTGATGGATTATTTAGCTGTGACGGTATAATTTTTTTCTTACTAACACGCTGTTATATGGCGTTGTATTTTTAAATATGATAGGAGCTCAAACCGCGTGTGAGGTTAGTGTTGAAGTTCTGACAAATGGGTTTGGATAATTAGAGTAACTGTTTAAGTTGACATTAGTAGGTATGTACATAGGCTTACAGCGGCTCTTAATTGTAAGCCCTACTCAACGAGCATTGTGAGCCCTAACAAGAAAACTCTGAAAAAAATGTCAACGCTTTGGGAGGATTGTACAAGTGCGGACTATTCCATGGCAGCTCTTAAATAATTATTTATTGATTGTTAACAATTTGGTACTTTTTTCCAAAAAGTCTTATGTTTAACCACAGTTACGTACCCCCCCCCCCCCAACGCTAAAAAACACACAAAACATCTTAAATAGATAGAAAATACGGATGCTTTTTTAAAACACACGTCAAATATGACTTGGTATTTACTTTCGATTGTTGGCTCACTTTAATTTTAGGCATATCTTTCAAATTCTTTTCTATGTATTCTATTCTTTTCGCTTTTTTCAAGAAACGTGGCAGAATAATCAAAACTTAAATATGCTCCAGCTTAGACTTTAGAATGAAGTTTATAGGTACGGGACCGACCTTCTTCAAATTCGTTTGAAATAGTTTTAGTTAATATATATTAACCAAAATACACCTATAATATGCTAGGGTGCTATCAAATATACATTCGATGTTTCATAATGATTGGTTCATTTGTACATCTAATATTGTTGAATGGTCAGAGCGGCTTATAGACTGACAGAAAGACAGATACAACAAGATGCGATTACCTTTGAAAGTAGTTTTTCTCCCTTCGGGCTCTGCAAACATAAATACTTGTTCCTGTGAGATGTAGGGACGCATCGACCATAAAGGTGTTAAAAAGTTTATAAACGGCAACAAAAAAATGTACGACAGTAGTATCAAAATTAGTCTTAATTAATCATAATTTTAAAGAAGGGTTTGATTTCTCTGGTCAAAATTTTTAATGAAAAGCTATTGACTGTGCGAAGAACTGACTATAGAAAGTGTTTTTCAGTTTTTATTCGAATTGTATTAGTAGCTTTAGCTCTTTAAAAGTAATTTTGAATTGGCAAAACCAAAAAAGTCATTTATCGCTAGATAATTGTTTATCCAATGGAATGACCCAATTCACTTTCATAGTAATTCAACAGCTCAGAAACAGTTCTAAAATATTTTGTATTTTGGGCACAATAGATTACATTCGTTTGTTGTATGCGTCAATTCTAGATTCGAAATAAATAAATAATTTGCTATATTCATGATTTACTCCTATTTATTAAGACATGACGGACAGAATAATATGATAACAATCGTTTTTCCTGAATTTCTAAATACCTCTGGTAACAGTGATATTATTAATTCAATTTAATTATTCAAAGAAATTTAATCGATGATTCACATAATATTTTACAACGTAATTATTATATATGTATTATTCATTTTGGGATGTCACATGTGTTACTAGAATTTCTTAATTTTTAATTGAGAAAATATCGTGGTAATAAGAAACTCTATTTTTAATTGTGGTGTTGATTCTAACATTGTTTTAGATCACTATAATAGAAGAAAACTATGTTCAACCGGAGGCTTAATGAGGCTCTCACGGTGTCGTGGTTTCAGAAAATCCAAGTATTTTTTTCACCAGTACAGAATTTTCTAATTTTTGTGTTTCAAATAGAATTTATCAAAAAATTATTCCTCCTGGACACCAGGCTACAAATGGATTGGCAGAGCGCTATCTGAGAAGCATTAGTAACCATCCCACCCCAGTTAAATACTTAGTATGATACTCGACATCTTATTCCGCTTTTGAACAACTCCACTTCAGTCTGGCAGATCACCACCCTAAAGATATTTAAATTGGCCACTAAAAATTAATTTAGACTTACTCCGGTCCCTCAACGTAGGTTGTAAAACGTCATTTTAGTGTGGGAGACCGAGTGTTGTCGCAAAATCAGATAGGAACCCTGGAGGTTAGGCACCTTGGCAAACTTTACGAAGGACAAAACACCAAACGTCATGACATCAATTACGAATATCGGAAGTGGGGGCGGTACCCGTGAGAAAGAGTGTAAGGTTTGATGTTCAGCCATCTGTATTCATCCCATTTCCTGATTGAATAGCATCATCTCCGGTCCTGGCTTCGGGGCTGATCCTCCCGACATCCAAACCCCTACAGATACTCTACATGACGTGGATTCCTACAAGACCTATCAGGATACGGACACTTCCCGGACACCTCAAGGACTTAATCATATACTAAAATAGTTGTTTAACGTTTAATAGTGTTTAACCATCAATTTTGTTTGTGTGACCATGTTCATAATAATTCATATTATCTTTAAACGTATGTGTGAGAGAGTGTTATGCCAGACCTTTTTGGTACCTCCCATGATGGGTACATTTTTTATACAATGATAAGGTTGTTTTTATCCTGTTAGGGATTTGATATCTGTTTTATAATGTTAAAATGCTAATTACACAGTTCTTAATAAACATGTGTTTCTTTATTAATTATCAATATTTCTTTTTGATACCATCAATAAGCGAATACCATCCATGTGCCTGAGTGATAATGGTATTTTTCTCAACGCTTTTTGGTATGTAGATAACATTTCAGAAACTCTACAATGGAAAAATAAAGTATAATGTGGATCATACATAACACTCAGGGAGACTGGCGCTTCTCCGCTGTGTGTAGAAAGTATTGCTGAAAATTGTTATATGTCAATTCCTCCCGTTGACTGGACATGAGATTGGCCCTTATCAAAGTGAGTTCATGTGAGGGAAGTTCAGATTTTTAGAAGTGGGAAGGGTCAGATTTTTATTTTAGGAACCATTCAGAAGTGAAGGAGGGAATACAGAATGCTAACACGTGACCTCTTTTTTGGCTTTTAAGTCAGTTTAAAAAAGCATGAACAGAGAAGGACTATAAAAAAAACAATGGAAGAGCTGAATGTTCCCAGAAACATGTTAGTGTAATAAGGCTTACTATGTCTGAGGTTGAATGTGATGAGTTGGAGTTGAAAAGTTTGAGTCCTTCCCATCCAGATGTACATTAAGGTACAAAGAGCCAAATGTAATGAAATTAATGGAACTGGGAAGGCTTCATTTTAGAGGGTCATGCTTTATGGATGAGTGATGACATGATCCCAAAGAACTGACAAAAAGTATACATGGAAGCTGAGTGGGGAAAAAAGAGCCTGCGATGTTCGGACTGTGTGGCCAATAACACCAGCAACATTAGGAATCTACACCGGTAGGTTACCTCACAGAACAGTTGCTATATAAAATCCTTGTTTTGTGCATCTGCGTATATAGCTGCGTATAATATATATAATGATCGTTTGATTATATTTTAGCATTTACAAATATACCATGGTTTTATTTTTAGTTTAATATTGTTTACCCTACATTCTTGAACTCATCCCTTCCAAGTTCATAAAATTCCATATTAACCTATCCAACCACCCTAATTCCCTAGCACAGTCATTGCACTGCACCACTCATCCCTATAATCCTCCTCGGAGACTAAAACAGCAGTGGCCTCGTGACCTGCTATAAATAAGTGGCAGTGGGAGTCCTGGCAATGGCCAGTTTCTCTAATCATGTCCTGAGCGTCTGTGGCTCTCGCGCTCTTGGTCAGCCTCCGCTGGCTCTTATCCAGTGATGCGGCTGACGTAGGAGCGTGGGGGACTTCCCAAGACTCCGCTTTCTCCTTTGCACGCGAGGGAGGTGACAACCATGTGGACTTGGGGGGCCTCTGGGCTGTTAGTATATATAGTGTGTATAGCCCAATCAGGCAGATTGTAATTTTATAATGATAAAAATTGTTGAAAATTTTTTTTTTTTATTTTGTATAATAATGTTTTTCATTCATTTTTTTTTAAACGAATCATAAATTTATTTATTGAAAGGTTTTTGTTTTTTAAATTTTTTTTTACTGAGGTAGACATTTTATTTGACTTTACTCTTTCTCCTTGTGAAGCATTATTTATGTTTTGTTAACCAGAATATGATTTATTAATCTGTACCATATTGTTACAGGTCCCTGAATAAGTTTTTTTTTATTCTGATCTAAAATGCATTCGTGTTGTAAATTGTGTGTAGTTATTATTTTTAAATGAGGTTTCTGTTGATCTTTTTATCTATTTTCTTCTACTTCTTAAAAAAATATTTGTATATATAAACTTATGATCATGTTTTAGCCAGTACAATTTAAAATGGAAAGGATAAAGTAAATGAATTGTATATCAAACAGTAAATAAAGTATTCATATTCTATTCTATTATTTTTACTTCCAGTAGAGCATTTGTTTCTAATATTTGAGTTAAGAAATATCAGTTACCAAATTTCATCCTTCATTTTTTACTTAATAATATGTCATTAGGTTTTAAACAAAATATAAAGATGTTGTGGACTATACCTCTTTACACACGAAGCCATTAGATACCTGCATAACTTAAGAGAGATTGTCTTAAGCCAGTTTGAAAGTAAAGCCTCTTCCGTCGGTTTGTCAGTGAAACAGGTAATGTACTATTTACAAATAAAGATTAGATCAAATGCAATAAAAAAGAACATCCTTTACAATTGACACAGATATGGACGCATTACACCATGTTTGCTCTCTAGCAACCACGAGATTGTTTCGATTATATTTTAATGCAACAAAAAGCAGCACAGCCCTATTAAACAGTCAAATTTTATTTAAAAAAATCATTATTTACCCGGTTTTGTTTCACCATGTATAAGTCCGTTAAGAGTTAAGGTTATATTTATTCTAAGAGTCAATTTCGGAGAGGGTTTGGTGGAAGGGAACTGCATCTCAAGGCTTTTAGCTTCGAAATTTTATGATTTTAGCTGAAATCCATTTAGCTACTTCGTTGTGCTTAAAAGTCTATAGTTTTTAGGCTCATTTTCAGACAACTTGGTCAACCGTAAGCTTCACCTTTGCATGTTCATAATTAAATCATAATGGTGTTTGGTTACAAATAGAAAAAGGCAGTGAAATCTAACGTTTTAACTTACCAAAACGTGCTTGAATCATTTTATTTAAAATGTTAGAAGTGATGTTTTTCAGAATCCCAAATTTCACAACTCAATTCCCATATTTACTGAAATTATATTTATTATTTAAATTAAGTTCTAAAAGAAGTATCAAGTTTGGTACGTTCATTTTTTATATTTCTCAAATGAAACATTTGAACGAGATCCAAATAAAATTTGAACTATAGAGTGCTCTGTATTTTTTATTTATAAACAAATATTTTTTTTTTTAAATGTGATACATAAAATAATAAATACTAAAACACACCTATCAATGATATCACAGATTAAAAACCCAATGCGTGAAAGATACTTTTTATATGTTTTTCATGCCGGTGGTATTTTCAGGGTGCGGGGAGGATCAAACAGAAGATCAACACTAACGAAAACAGGTAAAAACAAGTTATTCATTTTACATTCAAAAAATTTCTGAACCGGGTTTTTAAGTTACTTAAAATAAACTTCTGTTTATTATTTACATTATTGTTTATAAATTTTATTATAATTTTATTAGTAACTAATGATTGTTTAGTGAACACATTTTAAATTAGGTAGTATATTGAGTTAAATTGAATGATTTCGTTCAATTCAATTCAATTCTCTTCCCCTTCCCACCATAAACTTCAAGAGCCCAATCCCATTTTCTTTAACCCCTGCGGATCTAAGAGATAATACTCTTATATATAACAAATAGGAATAAAGTGCAAACATAAAGGCGAATCGGCTGCTAAACATCCATTTTTTAAGCAAAATGCTGTTCTCGCATACTTTTTAGCAAATTATGAAAGATATTTTATTTTTCATATCAAGGCTTGTATTTATAGGATTTTATGGCGGTGCAGAAGAGCGAGTAAGTGCCCTTTAAAAGAAAAACAGCTGGAGTAGCTGACTCCATACACTCTTGAAATGTTTTGCCGTAATTAACTATCGATACCATCTTCTCTAGGGTAGGGAAAATCTGTGGGTGGGTCGAACCCGGCCATTTCCGTATCGAGTCAGGGCTAATCTCACTGTTGTATCTCTGCCCCCGTCGACCGGACCACCGATTCCATTTCCAATGAGATCCTTGATTTATATGGGAATAGGACGATAGGGCAATCGGCATCGCCCAACATGAACCAGCTGTACATCTTTTCAAACCAACACGCATTGTTTTTTATCGCCCAGATCAGTATTGACCGTTTTCTACACGACTAAATATCAAGACCCACGCCTCCCTAAAATCTTCTTCACGATATTGAAACCATGGCAGCGATACAGCCTGTAACTAAGTGGATATTGTAAATCTTGGCACTGGCCAGTAATCACTCTCACACAGCTCTGACACTCCCTCTAAGCCTGCACTGCAGTAATGTAGGCTGCAGGTGTAGCGTGGGGGATATGCCCTGATCGTACATAAGGAACACAGATCTTCAATCTTTTTTTCAAATAAAGATTTTTCAAAATAAATAAAAAGATATATACAGTTGTGTGGTGATCGTTTTCGGTCTATCTGTCTATATGTTCTACGATGACAAATGTAAAAATTATACAAATTATTTTAAACGTATGTTTTGATTAAGAACCAGAGAAGTATCACTTAAGAATAATGGAGAAATGTAGTTTTTACATGTACATTGTACAATGTACATTGAAAACATCAGTTGAAGATCAAGTTGAAGTACAATACGGTTATGATCCGATTTTCACAATAAGGCAAATATATTGTAAAAATACAGAATACGATATAATATAATATACACACGTTGTTTTATTGACCTGGAAAAGGTATTTGACTAGATCTCAAGAAGATAAATGTGAAGAACTCTTAAAAAGAACATTCCGGCCTCCCTAATATCATGAATTAGGACAATAAAGGAGATTATCAAGAAGAACAAGAGATTATAAAGGACAAGTAGAAACTTTGTAAGGACAGCAAAAATAAAATCAACTAGGTTTTTAAGTAACTGTAGATTAAGAGAGGGGATACTCACCACAATGAATGAGAAGTTATATTACTGGGCCGATGAACCACATAAAAAAAGGAAACTTCAAACCTTAAACTGCTTACGAGATTTGACCTGAGAAAGATTATTTGTTCGGAGTACCAATAGCTTGCTACAACTTAAACATTTTAGATCGAGTTGATCATTCTTGCGATGAATAGGTTCTTTTTTAAACATTATTTATTGCCTATTATATTTAATAATAAAAGAGATAAAGAAACCTTTATCGACAATATAATTTACAATTCAACTTGTTACTAAATTGTTATTTAACCTTCCTACGTTATTGTATTGGATATAATATAGTGATATACATATATAGTTGTTTTTTTTAAGTAGTAGGACAAATAAAATGAAAACCTTTTCAAGAAAAAACCTTATTTACAAATTAAATTAAAACATTTTTTAATTGAATAAGACTATTTAAAATAAAATAAAAATTGTTTAATGTAATCGTAATCACAATTATTATTTACACATCGGAAGGCAATTTTGGGTACAAAAAATATATTTAACCTATTTCGTATTTAGGTTGCGGTTCCCTAGTCTAATTCAATAGAAAATTTTAATTTAGTAGCAGATTTTTAGTTTTTTTATATCTATCTTATGAGAGATGTTTTCCTGTAGTCACCGGGAGATCTCCCATTTTAGTGGATTTTCAGAGGATATTCTTTTGATAGAATATGTTTCGAAGCTCTGAGCATCCCAGGTATGTGAAAAGTAGTTGCTGGTCAACACTGGAGTGAGGTATACTAGGAATCCTTAAAACCACCTGTGTTATATTCTTTCTGTCAACAAGGACATCCGGCCAACCATAAGTGCTACGAAAGTGATCAAGTCTAGTGAGTCTAGGATTCAGCAACGACGCCCGGATAAGGGGAAGCAAGCCATGGTTAGCTCTAGGAGCACTTCTGCGAGATACTTAAGACCTATTTTTTTTCGCTGATGCAGCTCTAAGTGGAAAACACTTCCAGGCCCACCGCCCTCCCGTCACCCGCCAGCCACTCTTCCCCACATTCCACAAGTATTCGGGCATAAAGCAAACTTATGCGGGGCAATTGGCGTGAACGGATCCCGTCTCTTTTCGTGAGTGGCTACAAACTAGCTGGCGCGCCTCACTTTCGTGACTCTCGCCCCGTGAAAACCTGGCTTTAGCCTCCTCTACCTAAAATTTGACATAGGCTTTTACCTTTAACCTCATCAGATAGTTAGCCTATTCACTTCTTTCCTTATGGAGGTCAGAACCCTGATTACTCCACATACTTCCCTTATCAAAAATATTGCCTCTTTCTTCATCTTCGAACAACAAACTCCGTAAATAACCTCCCATCTCCTTATTTATTATCCTTTGGAATGCAAATTATGCTCACACTCATGCATACAAACCAATGGTACTAATCAATAACAAGAATATTGACGTGGCTCTCCTTACTGAACAAGACACCAATAAACGACCATTTAGAGATCAGTACCAGAAATATTGAACTAATAATACATTTATTTATCAAGAATAGAATAATAGTTTATAAACAACAGTAGACCACAAGAGTGTAATTACCCACCTGCAGTAATAAATAAATGAACGTAACTAAAAAAAATGAATTAAAAATAAAAGCAAATTTAGCTACTTCTTACGATTATTGCCTACCCTTATTATACTGTTTGAAAGTTTCTTAAATTGCCAACTTGTTGATTTTATAAAATATTCGAAGTAATTGGGAAGCTAATATATTCAGATAATAATCTGGAATAATCCAAAAAACTACTGGTGTTTCGTTTTTACCGGCTACAAATGGTCCACTAAAACAAATATAACTGTTTGTAGGTGACATATTTCTCAGGACAATGATTATTTACATTCTATTTTTACCTTCATTTTGGGCTTACGAGAAATCGACAACCAAAGAAGAAATTTAATTTCTATTGTAATTTTATTGATTATATGAACATTAATCTAAAGGTCCAAAGCAAGTGAAAACAGAAGAGTGCCTATTCACCAAAATAATAAACACCTCTATTAGATCTTCATTGGCTATAATGTAAGAATACTGCAATTTCATTGAGTGTCATTTCGTATTTTTCAATATATCATTGTTAGAAGTGTTTCAGGCCCTCGTCACCAACCTACATTTATGAGTTCTTGAAATTTAGGTGTGACAATTTCATCACGGACCAGAATACACTAGCTGACTTTGTCACATTTGTTATATATCAATTAACTTACGGTGTCAGTATAGAGACAGCCCATTATAAGAACACTTCAGTTGCTACATTCGCTGACGAAATCGCGGTGTACAGTAGCTGCATGAACGCCAAGAGAACTCGGGGCAAATCAGCTAGCAGCAAGATCAGCGATTTATTGGGGAAGCTCAACAATGAATGAATGGCGGAAAGATAACATACACATCCCAGAAGGGAAAGAAACCACTGACTACATCCTACACCGTAAGAAAAATTCTCCCGCCAACCACATCGTATAATTAGGCATGCAAATGGATCACCATCTCTGTTTTTACGGCCATTTTACGAAAAAACTGAAAAAGGTACGCTCGAAGTCTTTCCGGCTCCAACAATAGCTGGGATCCCCCCAATCTATCACTGTGCTTCAAGCTGATGGAAATGTACCTAGTAAGGTCTCCCCCAGCGGTCCAGTATGCCCTCAGATACCGGCTGTGAACTCATAGTCACTTCAAAAGATCACGTATACTACCTTATCCTCTTCTTCTGGACCTAGTGCACTGTGAGAGCACACCATCTAAGATCTGACTAGATCAATACCTGAGCGTACTCAGTTATGATGTTTGGTGCACCGCTTTTTTGTCATCTGACAGAAGAAACAGCAATGCGGCTTAAGCGATTTCAAACGAGTATACTCATAAACGTGGTCATGAGTACATAGTTCATTCCAGCAGTGGAGAAATCTTTAGCTGCACGAAGACTTAAAGCTTCCTACGGTGGACGAGTTCATTCACCGTAGACATATCAAGTTCTTCGACTCACTGCAAATCCTAACAAATCCCGTGTTAAGCACGATATCCCCACCCTCATTTCCTCATCGATGGCAGCATGCGGCTGAAGCGAGGACACTCTAGGTTTAAATTAGTTTTTGTGTTAGCCGTAAGTTAGTTTTCGGTCCCTCTCTCTATAATCCAAAGGGGAGCCCTGTTAACTGGTTCTGTTCGCATTGTTTAGTTCTCTTAATAGCAATCAGATTTTCGTTAGTTTTGTAAGACTAGCTTAAAATGCAGGTTGGAATTGCGGTATAAGGAGCCCAATTCAGCTCAATATGTATTATCTCGTATTTCAAATACCTATTCATGTCTATCTGACATATTTACTTTTTAACAAACAAATGAATTGTAGTTAAGAGGAAACAAATTATTTAGTCGGAATCAGATACCCAAAGTAATCAGGATCGCACCCTCTCTCACTCGCTCTCTTTCTCTCTCTCACTCACTCTCTCTCTCTCTCTCACACTCTCACGCTCTCTCTCTCTCTCTCTCTCTCTCTCTCTCTCTCTCTCTCTCTCTCTCTCTCTCTCTCTCTCTCTCTCTCTCTCTCTCTCTCTCTCTCTCTCTCTCTCTCTCTCTCTCTCTCTCTTTCTCTCTCTCTCTCTCTCTCTCTGCACTTGCGCTTGCTGTTTTACTCGAACCATGGCTTTCTTATTTAATTATCTCTGCACCTCTCTATTCCTCACTTGCTAGATTTAGTCTCGAGGGTGTCCACCTTCACGGGCTTCCCAGTGTAGATTCCGGGCTTCTGCCCGCTTAACTTGCATATCCTTGGAAGGGACCCCTTTCATGTAGACAACTGCTTCTTGGGTTCTACAAAATGTACCTAGTAGGGTCTCCTCCAGCGGTCCAGTATGCCCTCAGATACCGGCTGTGAACTCATAGTCACTTCAAAAGATTACGTATACTACCTTATCCTCTTCTTCTGGACCTAGTGCACAGTCAGGGCACACCATCTAAGATCTGACTAGATCAATAAACAAATAAGAACTAAGCTGCCCACCGACTAGGCTGCCAGCAAAGGTTAAAGACTACAGGTTTATCTCTTTCTGTCTATCAGGCAGAATTTCGCTAGGTCGACGAGACCTAACCCCCAGCAGGCGTGCCTGACATTAGGTTTTAGTAAATCGGGCAATGATTTCCTTATTAATTTTAAATATATAGTTTAACGGATCCTATACTCAAGTGATATTCACTTCAGATTAAAGAATTTCATTTTTCAATATGTTGTAAGATACCTCGCTAAGATTATGGAAATACCACGTGAAGGAATAATTTTTAAAATGAAACAGTAAAAAAAAAAACTAGGTGTGATTATGTAACTAAGTTTCACCAATGTAGATAAATATACAAAAGCAGATCTGATTTTTAGTTTTAGTGAAAAATCCATAAAAAAGAATACCTGTATTGCGGTGTTAGGAGGAAAGCTGGACTAACGCCAACTCTCGACAAGAGAGATCTGGAAGTTGGCGGTTGAAAGTGAAACTTGGCCAAATTCTTCCACTCAATCTTCAAAGGTGTAGCATTTCTATTAATAAGCCTTTCATTGTATTGCAATTTTGAGTTATTCCTTAGAATTAAAAAGGTATATTACTTTTTGTTTTTGTGGATAATTTTAAGCTTCGTCATGACCTTAGTTAGTTGTATATATATATATGATTTTGAGTTTTACTATCCACATTTTTTCCCCTAGACCTACATCGTGTATCTGTCAGTGGCGACTGATGGCAGCTGGAGGTTACGAAGATATGGACACTACTTTTCCTCAGCTATGACCTAACCATTGCCATTTTCGGCGCATAATGACTGTATCCTTTCTCTATTACTTCCTGGACAGTTTTTTGCATATTAATCTTTTTTTTAATACATAATTTCTTAAATTAGAAGATGACCCCACAAAAATCGAATTCGTTGAGGTAGCAGTGGAGAGTTGATCAATTAATCAGCAGTCTTCATTTTTTTTTCATTATTTAAAATGTTGTTTCAATTCTTACGAACTAAATTATTTTAATCATCAAGTACGAAATTAATTAAATTTATTTAAATGAATATAAACTAAATCAAGGAAGATATACGCACGGGACGTAAATTCCTCAAATACTTGCTTAATGGTCATGCACAATCGTGGTCACTGAAAATTGTATTTACCAGGGGAATGTTTTTAACTCTATAATGACTCCAGAGCTGTGACTGCTTTAATTTTGAACAGATAATTAGCATATTTTACATAAATTAAATCGTGTATTAGACCACTATTGTAAAAGGTACAGGCTCACGTAAAGATTTCTTAAGTCATGTCTAATGGTTTAAAAATTCTTTACATCCTGCAATCCACAAGATGGGTCCACTACTGCTCTCTCCACGCCACTCTCAACATCCCATCCATTCAAGATTTACTCACCTCCCGCTACCAGGACTTCCGTTCCCACCTCCCTGGACGTACTGATCCCCGTACTCTAATGGGGATGTACTATACTCCCATCTCACCCCGGTAACCCAGAGCGACGCATCAGGAGCAGGTGTTTTTCTGACCTCCTACGAACCAACTAACATTTTATTTTCAAGCGAGCTCTGTCGTGATTAATACAGTTACAAATGAAGTGGTATTAGTAACGCTCCCCCCCAAAAATAATATTCATTTAGTAAAGGTTTCACGCGCTGCTTGAAATACTACTGTATTGATTACTAGTAATAGTTTCAATAAAGACATTTTCCAAGTTCAACTTCATTTCTGTAAGTGAAATTAGTGAGTGGTACTTGTCTTCGTCACTTAATTAGTGGTAGGATTTTGACATCATAATGATTGAACGACGAAAGATCTGTCAGATACACATACTTAAGACCTTGGATTGTGGATCAGCCAAGACAAAGAAGGAGGAAGACAGAAGTGAGTTTTTAGTACAGGAGATGGGAATGTGCCATGATTGAGAACAAGAAGAGTGGAAGAGAGACAGTGAGATGAAGAAGAGAAGAGCCTGCTAAATGGCGGACCAGCGAGGACTAACGGAGCGGCAACTGCTCGAGGCCATCCCCTAGACCAAATCCCAGCCACCACTTACCCCGTCTAGTTTATAATGCCTCTTCTCATCCCTTTAGTTACACGTTTTCTTCCCTTTCTTTCTTTTTTTCCATGTTTTTCATATTTCACCGGAATCTCTCAACCATTATACGCTGAGCCAGGCTTGAAAGCTCAGCTATTTAAAATTTCTTTGCTCTTATTCTAATTAAATCTCTTATCTCGGGCCCGAGATTTCTTCACATTTACTTTTTTTCCCTGAAATTTTATGGCTATTTCGCCCCTAGTGGCTAAAAACTGTTATAGTAAAAAGGTATTCAAAAAAAAAAAAAAGAAAGATTTTGCAATGAGCATTAAAGCACCATTTTGTTGTTTTTCCACAGGTAAGGGGGCAGTATAGTCACCATTGATTTTTTTATTTGATTTTGATTAAAGATCTTTTTTCACTACATAAATGGTAATCTACTTATATACCAATAATTTCTGAACTATAACTTGCAAAATCTATCCATTGAGTCTGTACCTTCAACAATATTGCTCGATTATTCGTATAATCGCACAAGAGTGTGCTGACTATTCATTCGAAGAAGATTCGATGATTTCTATAAAAAAAAAAAACAGTATGGTTAAAGAAAATGCAATCTCTGGATATGTTTTTTCACTGTCTTTTTTTTCCTTCATTTAGTTTATATGCATTTAAACAAATAAAATTTTGTTCATACTTTATGTTTTAAATAATTTAGTCGGTAAAAGTTGCGGAGGATTTCGAGGAAAAAATAAGAAAATCTAAAGTGTTGAGAAAGAGAAATACTTCATTTCAATGCTGCCTAATTTTGTGACACTGCCTAATCAATCTATGAACAAGGATACTATAGAAATCTGTTATCGGTTGCTTGTTTGTCAGAATTTTTTATACTCATGTAATCGAAACTTGATAAACGTGCATATGACACCACTTTTCATCATAAATTATTCAATAGTTGGGAAGATTTATCATAAATATCTTTTATCACAATCTTGTTAGTTAATTGGAGTAACAACATTTTATTTAGTAATAAAAATAGAATGATAAAAATAATAATAATAATTGCCAAGTTAAAGAGCCCTTCTTTCAACCAGTTATTTTTTCTGGTTTTCCAGAATATAGGCGGTATTACTCATCCCTGTTAATTAGTTGATTGAATGTGCACTAGGTGGTAGCACCTGTCAACTTATTAGCTACTACAAATGAATTGTTCTAAATCAACTTGCAGTGACTAAGATGGATTAGAAAATAAAATAAAGCAATTTTCGGTCAAAATAATTGTTTTTTTCAGAATAATTTAATCGGTATTTAGGACACGGCATGCACCTACCTTATTTCTTCTTAACGTCGATAATTTCAAGGTATATATTTTATAAATTCAATTTAGAATATTGCTGATGTAGCTAAATTGTAGTCGATAGGCTAAAAAAAATAGTGTTGTTACGAAAAAGTCATCCTTTGATCTAATAGTTTCTCATACCGTAAGTTACTTTATTATTATTTAATAATTAATTTGAAATAGGCGATAAGTTGTCGGAGATGTGTAAATTATAACCCGTGTTGAAACAACGGGTGCTACCACCTAGTGTACATTTAATTAACTAATTAAGAGGGGTGAGTAAAGCCGCGGTCAGTGGTGGCCTCTTTCGGTGGACATAGCAACCGACTGTCTAGAGCTGCCATCGTTTGATGTTGAGCTCATTGTATTTGAGTTTGCCACATATCAAACATTGCAAATAGGATATGTACGCTGGAGGACTAAACTTCCTGTTGGACTTCTTGTGTGGGTTAATCATTAGCATTGCAAATGCAGGTTACCCAATCGATTGTTTATTGTGGCTAGCGGAGCCATTTGTTTTGACCATTTTCTTCAATGGCTATACATTATTTCCGTACAGAAGATTTATTTAAAATGTAATGAGTCAATTAAAATGACTATATCTATATTTAAAAAATATATATATAAAAAGTTTACTATACGTGTGATGGATTGAAACGTTTCCCCAACAATTACCGTTTAACAAAACCGACAGATGGACAAACATAAGCCTGTAGGCTCAACAAATCGTCTACACGGTTATCAATATTTTTCAATCAATTCCAAAACGGCATACTGATGAAAGTGGTCAGAGGTACTTCATTCGAGCAGCGAAGAAACAGTGAGCTGCATGAGATATTTGAGCTGCCTACGGTGGATGAATTCACCCAGCGTAGACATATCAAATTTTTCGACTCATTACAATATTTGACAAACCCGGTGTTTAACACTATAAACCCCGCTCCGTTCCCCCATCGATGGCAGGACGCTGTCGTGGATGGAACGCTTTAGTTTTAGGTTCTAGGTATAGTTTTTCAGTTTGTAAGTTTTTTCTCCCATTTTTAAACTGAAGGTGAGCCCATCACCTAGATTTGTATTCATGTTATTTTCCTATTAACCACAACCTGTATTGTTGAGTAGCACGAACTCCTTCAAATGCATCTGCGCATAGCAGAATAAGGAGAAATTTGCAAAGTTTCTTATAATATTTTCATTGTATAACTTCAAGGGGTTTAGAAAAAAAACAAAAAAAAAAAACAATATTTTGTTACAAATATATTTCCAGTTTTACATTTTTTTCTTTAAATTTCAGTAAGTGAGACAGTTTTACTAATAGCATGAATAAAATCAAGGGGGGAATGGTAAGGATCTGATGCTTGGATTGATGAGTCCTATAGTAATCATGGTAAGTTGATATATGTAATTATGTTAGTTCTTGCCACCAGCTATCATGTTTCCTCTTACATCCCCGCCTCTATCATCGTGTTCTTCACTTAGCAGAGCCTGTTGTTTCCTGAGGTCAATCACTGTTGTAGCTGGCTGGGGTTGAGCTGATCAAGTCTTCACTGGACAGTTCTAAGTAAAGTAATCGGATCACTCACTAAGGCCACTGAAAGCTAAACATAGACACCTGCCAGCCAGCCAATTACTGCTCACTTCGATAAGTCCCGATTGATTTTTGCCGAATCGATAACTGAGCTAATGCGATTGTTTCATTCTATAATGGTTACTCTGAGAGCTATTGGGTGAATGGCTCTAGCTTCCTATTAGCAGATTGAACGCCAAGTTGTTTCCAAGCTCGAAGGGAGAGACTTCACTTCAAAACAGCGACGGGGAATCTGTCTGTATGTGTTTATTACAACACTCGTAAAAATGATTATATCGATATGAAATTGTATAAAATGGTATATTCCCAATTTGCCGTTAATTTTATAATAGAATAATAAATAATATGAAAATTAATTAAATTGAACAAAAGTAGGCCCTACTTCACTGAATTATTTAAGTCAACGTTTTTACGATCTGAAATTAATATATTAGGTGTTTTCGAAAATATCCGAGGCCTTTTAGTTGTGTATAATAAAGGGTAATAAAGAGAGTTCCAAATATTTATTATCTGTCCCCCCTATTTATGACTCAAAGACAGTAAAACCTAAATAATCCAAGTATTTTCAGAAAAAAAACGTTTCAAAGGCCAACAGTAGAAATTTTTTTTTTTTATGGCAATATTTTGACTATTTTTGTGATAAAATTACAACCTGCCTTATTGGGCAATAAGTAATTGTGATAAATGTAATTGTATTCACTCGCTCATTCATACAGTGTTTACAAACAGCCAGAGACCTCTCAAATCCACATGCTTGTCACCTCCCTCGCATGCGAAAGAAGAAGCGTCATGGGATGTCCACCACGCTCCTCCGTCAGTCGCGTCAGCGGATACGAGCTAGTGGAGGCTGGCCAAAAGCGCGAGAGCCACAGACGCCCAGGACATGATTGGAGAAACTGGCCATTGCCAGGACTCCCATTGTCACGTACTTACATCAGGTCACGAGGCCACTGCCGCTTTAGTCTCCAAGGAGGTTAAAGGGATGAGTGGCGCAGTATAATGACTGTGCCAGAGGAGTAGGGTGGTTGGATAGGTTACTATGGAATTTAATCAACTTAGAAGGGATGAAATCAAGAATGTAGGGTATCTTAAGATATTTCGACTATCCATTCTAGATTTCGTATATCCCACATAAAAATGTTGAGAAAATATTTTAACATCAACATCAAACCGATAACGCAGTATTGAACTAATCACCAATAACTATAGATTTACCTTATCCCAACCATTAAAATACCAAATGGTTGCAATGGAGGATTAAAATATTGAGAGTTACTTTTACTCATCGGATGTTTATAAAATAAGCACACATATATTGAAAACAGTTGGTTAAAGCATACTTTTAGATTATAATTTGTTAAAAAAAGGAGAATTTTTATTATTTACAAACAACTAAATAGACTTATTATTTATTATCGTGTTTGACCAATGTGTAAAATAACTAGTATAACTTTTATGAATGAAAAGTGACTTGTTTTTGCTACCACGATAAATCCAACAATTAATCTGATCAGTTGGAAATTTTGAAAGGCCGATTAAGACAGTTGTCAGGCCTGAAGAAAGAGGTTATACTTTCATTCAAGTATAGGGATGACCGTCTTTCGTCTCTCTGCCAAAAATATTCCGACTAAAAGTTCGAACTCAATCAATATAGATCACTTATGATATAAAATAAGCATTCCCGAGAAATAACTAGTATATATAAACATATATATTTTCAGGCGATTGTTTTTCAACTGTTATAACGTTCTTGTAAATTACATGTTTGATACTGAGAAAGGATAGGCCACTGTAGTAAAGGATTCAAAATTTTATTTTTTTACAATTGTGCAGTTTTTTTTATATTTGGGTGGCACTCGAGTATGATTATATCTCTTTTGACAGCCCTATTTGTTGAGAAAAGGTGATTTTTTAAAAATGTTTTGTTGTCCGGCCCAAGCATTGGCTGCACCAAACTTACTCATAGCTACTCGTCGCTGAAGAAACCCACCTGACCCATAGATTCTGTGATTTAGAGCAGAACAAATGTGTCATTTTTAATCTTATCTCCGAATACTTTGCCTATGCAGTCAATACAAAATAAGACACTACCTATTCAGTTTTCATCTGTCTAAATCTCACAAATTCATTTAAAACTACTCTTCAGTGTAATGTAATCTATAAACATAACATTTATAATTTTTAAAAATATAAGAGATATAATATAGTAGGTAATAATAAAAACGACTACAACGACGATTTGGGTTGTAGAAATTTATTAACGATTAGAATGGTTGAGCGGTCATGAAAAAAATGTTTTTTTGCCATCCATTTGATTAATAATCGGAGTGCACACAATTTAAAACAGCTTTGTAATATTATGTTTAAATAAAATGGTAATAATTTATTTTCACGAATGTGCAAACGCTTATGGTCACCGGGCAGAGATAAATGCATACTCGGAATCATTCTTCATTCGAACTCTTAATCGTATCTCCGTAAATAATTCTGCTCAATTCGACCGATTCAACGTAATTTTCATTTCGTAATCCTCGTGAAAATGATGTATTTATTTAGAGGATTCAAAGTTCCTAATGCATGTATGTAATCTGGGATTTCCAAAAGCCAGTAAAGCTGATGTACAATTAATCAATACATCGATGTGAATGAGTGCTAAATCGGGAATCGGCTTAGGCTGATTAAAATAGATATTCATCACATTTATTCATGCGTGTTTTGACATAATCTGGACGATGGAGAGAAAATATTATTATTTAAATAAACATTATGATGATGAATACGTTCCAATGGACACAACTGTGATGAATAGATCTATATATACCATATTTACAGTTCATGCAATAGCTTAGTACAGTATTTCGCATTATTTTTTAATTTACTAAACAGCCCCTCGCCAGCAAAATTATTATTTTAATACTAAATACTAAAAATGAATCACATGCCAATTTAGTTTATTTAAGTTACATGAAGTAAATGAAAGCTCTTAAGGTAAAAACAGTAGCGTGATTTGACTGTTATTGGCAATGGTTCAATTTAAATATAAAAACATTTTTTTTTCATCTATTCCATTTTTCATTTACTTTGATACATGTTTTAGAATGTAATATGTTACCATTTCATTAATTTTAAGGATCTAGTTTTAATTTTTAATTTGTAAATATTTTTTTGTGAATTAAAGTCAGAGGGATTATTTAGGTTAGAGTGATGTTATTTGTTTGCCATGTTTTTCATAAATATATTTTCATATTATAAATAATAGTCATAAAGGGCTAATGTTTTATTTTGATGATCCCACATGTTGAAAACTTGGTTAATAAAGTACTTTGAATTAGGTCTGTGATCTATTTATTATGATTGTAGTGATTAAATATAATCATGTTTATCGTGCAATATAATGGGTGACATGAAATTCATGACCCTCAGTCCAAAATATATCTGTCAACATGCATACAGTACTTCTACTAAGTTTCCGACCTAACAAAGCTTTTATTTCACTAGCTTTTATTTATTTTATTATCATCTTCATGTTGAGGTCTTTTCAGAACACCTGTGTACAGTGCGATCTTTATAATCTATCGGTTTGCCGTTTCTGCACGTCCAGTAATCCTGTGGTTTGCAAGGTTTCGTTGCTGATGTTTGTGACTACAGGAAAGCGTAACAAAAAAACAGGGGCTGCCTACTCGATTCCCCGGAAACCACCTAGTATGAACAGAACACCGCTGAGCTATTTAACGATAGATTTCGGCTTGTCCATTCCTAATGCTGCTCATTGTCAGGTACCACGTGCTTTCGAATTGATTCCAAAGGCCGCGACGGAAAAACCTTCATGTAATTAATCTCACACGTGCGATCCTGTTTTCCGGTGACAGGAACAGACAACATCCAATTATTTTCTGACTGAAATGATGTCGCTCTAATGATTCCGACACCCAAGTTTATAATTATCTACGAAATGGGACTCACACATGGAGTTACCCCCCCCCCCTGTAAGTTACCCGCAGTCATTGATTCTCCGGTGAAATCGAAGAACTGTCGAAAGGGTATTTCTTTTACGTCGGACAAAGCACTGTATTAAAGAACTCAGTTTGTTGTCGAGAGGGTATAATAGGAATTTTTAAAACGCAATTTCTTGACATTCCATTAGTACGGGAGTGGTTATCACAAATCAATACGCGTTGGATTATCTAGATGTTATGTTTTTTATCATCGTGATCAGGTAGCATTTGTTGCGATGATTTTTAACTCTATTTTGGAGGTAGGTTAAAAAGAATGAGAAGGGATTGGCCTAAAACGAGATGGTTAGGTGTCTGGTACCTTTGACCGCTCCAACTGAGTGTTAAGGGGATGGTGAGCCAAGGGTGGGTTGAAGAAAAAACTTGAAGCTGCCCAAAACCCATCCCAAGTCGTATTGCTATAAATAATAAAAACTCAATTTCGATCAAATTTCTTCTTAGAAGCTTCCTCTTCTTATCTGAATACAGAAATTCCAGGTGTTCCAATTACGCCAATCCAATCAACAGCTTAACAAAAAACCCACAATTTTCATATCTTTAATAATGAGGCACAGATTTCAAATTTGATTTGGTAGTCAAAAATATATGGTACTCCACGTGAGTTTCTTAAGTAACTCCTCATTAAATTAAGCGACTCCAAAATTATCCATTTAATTAGTTAATACGCCCCTGTAACTACTGCAAAGTAAACTCAATATGAAGTTGGCTGGAAATATGAAATTTCTATTGTTGGTTCCCGAAACTTTTTACAGAAATTCTTCGAATTTCCTTTATCATTCCAGTTGTTAATGTCTCTTTAATCAGAGGAAAAAATATAACAGGTATTCTTGTATATATTCCAAGCAGTTTTTTATCTGGTAATTACACGGACGCTTCACCACACGGCGAGAAACGAAACAGAGTATCCAGTACCTGTTTGAAAGTATAGCCTCTTCGTTCAAAAAAGCTGACTTTCAGGTTTCAAGTCCACTAGCTTGGTTAGTGAGCACAGGAGTTAATATAGCGTTATCAACGAAACCCGATAAGAAAACCTCCCCTAGCGACTTAATAGGTTAATTGGAGCTGTGTGGCAGTTTGGTGGACCAATGTCCTGGGTAAGGGGTGAGGTTGGAGAGGTGAAGTGGTCGGACTGATTTGACGAAGGGGAGTAAATGATACATTCAGCCCTGAGGAAATGATCGATCCTCGACTTGAATCCCTTAGCAGCCCTTAGCCACGTCACGGATTCTATTTCTTCCTTTCACTCGTCATGCAAAACTAGTTCTAATTCCCCCCCCGGTTCAGACTAACTAGATCCATGCTGATAGCTCTTTGACACTATTTCTATGTAAACAGCTCTGAAGTAGACAGTGACTTAGAAATGCGTGAAGAATAGATGAAAGACTTTCTGTTATGAATAAAAAATTTGTTATAAAACTTGCCCGAAATAAATTTCATTAAAAGTCTATGAACAAAAGAGGTGTATAACAATGCAGATGATTAATAAAGAAAGTGAAAGAGATAAATACTTTACAAAATTAAAGTCACCTTAAACAAATGAAATTTTTTATCGTTTCGTTGACCATTGCAAGTTCTCTGCTCAATCTATTTAGTTGAAATTAACCTGTGAGATTTTATTTGATAACCCAACGATTTGAAAGCTCCATAAAACATAATAAGTAATAAATTCCTTCGAATGCTCAGTAGGGTGTCAAATTACTGATCGCGGGATCTTGATCGAAGCTATGTAATTTGTGTTTTGTCTTTTCAAAGTGATTATAATTTGAAAAAAAACATTAAACTTACCTTTAGAGTTTTCAGGTAACTTCGTTTCTTTCTTTTTGCAGACAATAAAAAAAATTAAAACCCAAAACAAGAAGAATATTGAATGCAAATACAAATATGAAAAAGTATATCGGGATTCAAATTATTCAAAAAGGCTTCTCTCTGATATTTTAGAAGTAACGCAGACAAGAGAAACTTATAATAAAAAAACAATATGATATTGAAACTTTAGATTATATTATTGGATGTTCAATATAGTTTTCACTTCAAATTCAAGATAATTTTTAAAAATTCTGAAACGAAGTCTATAAAAAATGTACAATTTTTAATTATTACTAATTAGAAAGATAAAGGATGGGAGTCCCAACTCTGCCAGAATATGTTTTCTTTGGCTTTTAATTTGTAGTTATTATAATTAATAGTGGGGCTTAAAGTAGAAAATGATTGCTCAGATATAAAATTTAATTAAATAAATGGAACATTTTACGTTGCCATCATTGTTGGTAGAGGGCTTTGAGGAAGCAATCATGATCAACATTCTATTTTTTACTTTGAACCTTTGGTCCGATTTCCCATAGTGTACTCAATCAGTATTTAAATAAGTTCACGTAATAGCATGCAATATTTAATTGGGACTTAGGCTATACAGTAAGAGTAAAATTAATTAAACAACAACCACCACTCACTTAGATCCTTAGAACCCACGTGCCTTAAGTCGTCATGACGACCGCCGGCTGACCGCTTGATATAGCCACTAACGTCAAAATACATTCTGCCCATTTAATATTTGTAATAATTTGAAAATTAAGTTTAATCTGGACCTGTAACTTTGTCCACCTTTCGTTCACCAAACGTATATTTTTGTGGTAGATAGATAAAAAAAATCATTCAATATCCATAATAATCAATTAAAAAGTCTAATGATACCTTTGATTAGGTCTATCTATTGGCATGATAGAACATTAATATGAATACATGTGCTTGAGAAATAAATAAAAACAAAATCTGTGAAGAACCATGAACAGCAAGATTTTCTTAAATAAAAAGGAAACATTATATATTTAGAAAAATAACGGAAAATAACTTGGGAATGTGTATGATAGATTTAATCATCACTCTGTACCGACAGAGAATATCAAATTGAAAATACTCCTGTAACACTAAACAAAATACTACTGATTGAAGATGATATACGTATAAAAAAACACTTAGAACCACTCGGTCTAAACTATTAAATTTCTTTCATAAGTATATTTAACGGAACTAGAATTTTTTAATTAATTGACTCCAAATATGAGATGGTATTCACATTGATTGGCAACGTGGTAAGGCACATTACTAATTAATAACTCACTGTTGTTATCAATGGCCAACACCAACATTGGTCTCCTAGGAAGGCTCTACATCATCAATCATGAATCCGTAAAAGTAGGGGAAACATAGTCCCTAATTCTTTGCCTATACCAGCCTTAATTATGTATCAAATAAAAATCAAATATATGAAGGAAATCTAGTGTTCATATTTTTAGTCATACATAAAGATTTCTTTTAAACTGTTTAATTATAACATAAAAGTATTTTTAATATAGAAGAGGAGATTTTAGCATCTAGGTATATAATCTAAGAAATAATTTCTAATAAGGAGCAGTTTCCAGTGGCAAATTGAATTGAATTTTCTTTAAAAAGGTCTCTTATAAAATTTTACTTATTGTTAACATATTCTAACTTTTGACACGTTCATTGTACTTAAAATATTTTTCTCTTTATGGAGGTATTTTACATCTCTTACCTACGGCAATAATTACCGAAACTACAAATTGACAATTAGCATAAAATAAAAATCTTCATATATAATAAGTACACATATATCCCTATATCGCAAACAAGGAAACGGAAATATTTTTCCCATCGTCGCGTGAAAGGTAGTACTAATTCGGATACACTTAGTTATAAGTTACCAGATTTTTAGAGACACATTTCCGAGTGATGGTTTGCTAAAGTTTGCGAATAAACCAAAACTTTATAATGAAATGGTGTACATCTGGGCTGAAAATATAGCTGTATAACTCTTGCTGAGCCAAATAGCATTGCTGGCTGGGATGAGGTGTCAGACTGGGAAAGGAACAAATTACTGAGGAGCTTATCCCGGGAGATAGAGGGCAGTTTTCCGTTGGCTGGAGCTGACACAACAATGGACCCCAGGCTCCGTGGAACAAGACAGAACGAAAACGTGACTCAAACTAACAATAGCCGGCCGATCGATGGGCAGACGGCCGCTTGATGAATTGTCGTCGAAAGGGAAAGGTGCCCCGCCAACAGCTAGTGTCTATTTTCATTTAAATTATGATAAATTATTCTTCATTTGACTGACAGGGCCTACATCGACAGGCGGGAGTGGGTTCATCAGTTACCGACGTCCAAATGAACATTGTCCGATAATTTGTTCCTAAAAAGACTCGGCAATAACTTGTGTGACTATAACAATATTTCCAACCGACCTACTTACTTATGTGATCATACTTTTAGGGCTAGTATTTTGTTTGGCGACCTGTCTCTCCGTCTGATCTAAAATAGTAGTCGAAATGATCTGGTCGGATGAAATTTTAAAATTATCCGCATCTAAACCCTGTGTATATACAACGGGAAGCATGGAAAACTAATTAAACATAGTAAACGTCGGTCAGAACCTATTTGAGGAGTTCTCATATTATCCTCATAATTAACAACACATTAAACAAAGACGAAAAAGTAATATACAATGTATCCGTATGTCCGAGATGATTTAAATAGTTGCTTTTTTAGTAGCAATATATACCAATTGAAATAATTTCTAAAAGCCACTTGATTTAATTTACTTAATCACTATAGGGACAAAGGCAGAGCAATTGAAATACCTCTCACTACATTATTCACAATGGATACACCCTACAAAGAGACTATAATTATCAACACATACGATATAGGACGAAGTATAGCTTTACTTACGTCAGAACACCTGCTGCAAAAAGTAATAGTTAAACGATGGCAGTCGATATGGAGTGAGGGCACACCCAATAAGCTCAAGTACATCAAAAGAGAGAAAACCATTGACCGTTGTAGCAGTTACAGCCGTCGAGAAGAAGTAGCACTTACTCGCCTTAGAGTAGGGCATTGTAGACTCACACATGGTCACCTTGTCACCCGAGAAGCACCTCCATAAATGTCAAAAATGCAACCGTGGTTTAACCATATTAACCGCTTTTGCAGATCTATTTTAAAGAGCCAAAAAAATCCATTACGATTTCTCGCAACATTAAAAATGACGAACCGACCATAAATACCCTCATAAAATTTCTCTCCATAAAATTTGACAGCAATAATACCAAAAATGTAATAATAATTAGGTACTATTATTTTGTTTAACTTTTTTTTCTTCGTATTATCAGCCTTAGTTTGTCCTCAGACACCCAGTTCTACCTACATGGCAATACAACGTTAAAATAGCGCTCCTGATGCTGTTGGTGCGGGACTTTTGGGACGGTTGGTATCCTGGGCTTCCCTGTGCCGTGGCTTTGCTTTCGTTCTTGTACTATTTCTGACCCATTCGGACACCCATTGGTGGGCTCCCCAAAATATACAAGCGGTGACGTTGAAGACCTGAGGTTTTTAAGCCAAATTATATCCCCCCCCCCAAAAAAAACAACAAAAACCGAACGCATACAACAGAAACAAAAGATAATGATATTTACACAGACGGGAGTAAAGCTGGTGACTTTTTTGGATTGAAAGATTGACATTCAAAAGTGTCAAACTCACCAAGCACATGAATACTGGTATAATTTATAACAACAATTTAAGAAGAACAACTGGCTATCCTAAAATCCGTGTAAATAATAAATAAGAGCGACTTAAAACCCAGCAATTCACATTTTGAATAAAAGCCAATCGACTTTATATAAACTATCCAGCTTGACAAATAATGATACAGTTATAGAAGAAATAAGACATACTGTGCATAAACAAAAAACACATAAACGTTTTATTTACATAGGTGAAACACCATTCAGGCTTAAAGAAAAATGAAAGCTGACAAAGCAGCAAAAGTAGCGTCATAAAGTAACAATTTGGCTTGAACTTATTCTCCAGGTTTCCTAGGTTGATGGAGTCCGATGAGAGATTGAATTAAGGTTACCGTAGTTGATTGTATTGAAGTAGAGACGAACAAAGTTGTAAAGGGAGGCTTTAAAGTAAACTTGGCTACCTGTGGAGGAATATACACTGAATAACCTTACAGAACATTATTGCAGGAAATATTGACTGCAAATAGTGTAGATAATCTATAGCTTGTGAGGGATGAAAGATTCATGCCTTCGGAATGCACTGTACGTACAGAAACACACCACAGCCTGTCCGGCCAACCCGGTCATGATGGAAAAGGCTGTGGTTACGGAGATAGGGTTTAAGCCAGATTTTGGAGACAGGAATAATGTTTGTGGTAAAATATAGCAGGGATTCATGATAGAATGCTGGCAAGGATTGAGGATTTATGTGACAATCAGTTAGGATATTAGAAATGGTGAACAGGAAATGGATGATATTATGAAACTATTTGAATCACGAATTAGTAGCCTTTTTAACGTTTAAGGTTATTATAAAGGAAATAAAAATTATTAAAACCGACTTGAACCTATTGTAATGATGGTCATCAAAACTACATTTTCGAATACCTTTGAATTTCTCTTAGCTCCATCTTAAACCTCATTCAGGTTACAATATTAGAACATTATATCCTGAGTAAGGTTAAAATTTAGCAAAGCTAGGCCGACTTTGTTTACAATAAATTCTTCCAATAAACTAGACACATGTCTTTCCTGGACATCTAGAGTGATGTTTCTCGAATTATACTACCATTCATATTATTCCTACGCACCTCAAAATATTTAAAACTTATTTTATATTTTGTAGCAACTTGCAAGTAAATAAATGGAAATTTGAATGACAACTTTCTTGTTACTATGCCAGGCTGTGGTTGCGTTTGGATTTAACAAGAGAGCAGCAGTGATTGGATGGCCGGAGATAAGTTTGAGGTTGAATCTGTTTCTGCCGAGTTTCTAATCAAGCCTACTGGCCCTTAATCAGCCTATATGACGTAGATATACAATGGAGAATCGACCAAATTTTGATTACATCATTTCGTTTATATTTGTTTTTTCTCTAGTATTGCATGATATCCGATTAAATGACTGACAGTAACCGGCGATAAAGCAAAACATTAAAGAGGAACTAGAAGGATATTTATAAGTGTACAGAACGTTAGGACAGATTTTCAGGGAATTACAATAACAAACGTTACAGATTGTTGCTAAGCCAGTCTCTTCAACCCTACATGAAGTCTTCCAAGGGTAACATGTTCCTTCACTTCTCCTGGCAGAGCGATCTTGATATTCCAGTTGTCCTTGCGCTCGTTCGATAGATGCTTCGTTTATGAGCAAAATCCCAATGTGTGATTAAAAATAGAAATAACAAAACATCTGTTTCTCACTATGTCTATCGTTAACTTTTTTTACTAAAAAAAAACCCATAATCATAAATATCATATAATAACATAGAGTCATATTGGATTAATTATTAGTTAATAAAACAATTGTCTGGGATCCTCAAGTGATGAGTTATTACATGCTCCACCTATTTTGCTATATACGTCCAGCTGTTCGACCTCAGTAAATTCCATCAACATCCCACAAGAAAAATAAATACACTTTTAAATAAATCTTTGGTAGCAATCCATGGAGTACGTCAGCCATATCAAGCAACATATTTTTCGCTCTCATTCAGATGTCGGGGAAAGAGAAAATCCATGCTGACAGCTCAATATGTGATTTAATATCAATTTACGATAGCGTCACTCACATGCGCAGGGAAATTGACATATTGAATACGATGCTCAATTACATTGTTGTATAATGGAGAACCAAAATGAAATAGTGGCGATGAAAATAATCGGTTCGCTTTGAATATTTTCATATTAGATTTGGAGGCTGATGAAAATATCTTGTATATATAAATTACTGATACATATCAACATAATATCAGATGTCAAAAAAACCCATAAGAACAAAATATGAATATCTGACATGATGGTGTTTCATTCATTAAGGTAAATCAACACCCACTAAAATCTAATGTAAAAGTATTGGTTACTGACGATCTGAGTTGAGACTTAATTGCCAGCGTTTCGGGGGCGTGTTCAGCCTCTTTAATTGTTCCATACAACATATAAGGGAAGTATTAAGTGTTATTGCGTTTTAATTAAAAAATAATAATAATATTTTCAGTTGATGTGGTGTTCAACTTTATTATTTCAGATGTATTAAATCATATTTACGACCAATAAGAACATAAACACAGACATACAAAGAGACCAAAACAATAGACACCGTGCCATAATCAGGACCTTCGGGCCCAAAAAATAATGGTTTGTGAGCAATAAAAATTTCTGGGTTCAAATATTGGTTCTGTTCGTAGTTATAAAATATACCAGTGCAGGTCGCTTTATAAAAATCCATCTGTTTCCACATAATATTTATTGATAAATGTTAAATTTATCTATTATATGTCAAATAAATTAGTCAATTTTTTGTTTTTACAAGTTCTTTCTCCTTGGACTTAAAAAAGAAGTATCTATTTTTTACTAATCAGCTTTAAAAGTGGATTGGAGAGTGCTTCACCCTTCTTCGACACCGACCCATGTGTTGACCTCAGCGGGTGCTGACTAGAACACATTCATTGAAAAAGTAAATTATTTTCTAGCAGCAAACCTTTAGCGCTCTGTGGTAGTAGGCTTAAAGTAGGTTTTTCGACAAATTAAAGAAATTTCGATTGTCTGAAATATCAACATAAAAAAATTCGCGATATCTGTTGTTGGTTTTTAATATTTTTTGAGGATTTTTTTTAAATTGAATATCATTGTGCGCCCTTGATCACGTGAAAAACAGCCACAGTTTTAAATCCCAACTAGCTTTAGACCTGGAAGTTGAAAAATCTTATAGTTTACCAAAACGCGAAACTTAGGCTGGACTTGTTGCTAGCTCAATTATATTTCCATACTGTACTTATTGTATTTCCACCAAAAGCTAATTAGCGTATTCCGAAGTGTTATATAACTTTAAAATTACAGATCACTGTTATGGTATCGTAGAAGATATATACGAATACTTTTTAAAGATTAGCACAAAATGATTCGTCAAAAATATGTTATGCTATTGGCACATTTCTATCACTCTATTTGCTGAAATTAACTGTCATGACACAAACCTCCACTTAAGGCAATTTTGAATGTTTCGAAGAGCCTGTAAAGTTGATGACAGACTCATCCTGATGCCCAGAGCAACAGTCATGTGCCACGGCTGCTAAGGAAAGTGATGCTTACTTCTCAACTGAAGAATATAGAGAATAGTCAACAGGAGTCGATTAGAAGTTTCACGCGATATTTTTGCCTTGGAAATAAAACTAGTGGATCCTAGAACTAGTGGCCTGGCTATTTTTCTTTATTTTACCCTCATCTAACTATGGACAACGCTATTTGAATTGCCTTGTTCTTCGGATTTTAACATTTTCCCATTATAAACGCATTCGCGTTCTCGATGCTGTTGTTTCCGGCCTTTAGTACACACACTTTGCCCGTTTCCAGCTAAGACTTTTCCTGGAAACTACGGTGTGCTTTGATCTTGAGCTTTTAAGGCGGTCACGTTTTGAACATCGTTAGTGTGATTCCTCCTTCCTCTAAGTCTTTTTCAAGCTCTAAGAACTAGGCTCCTTTAGCAATCTTCTCTAGGAAGTTCTTCAAGATTAGTCAATCTCTGCCTGTCCATTCGTGCTAAGTGTCAATATAGTTTAATCCTCATTTTCCTTATATCACGTCTGTTATTTTTTCTATGTGGATGCACAGCTCCTGGTTGTGTCTTCTTCTTTATTCACCGTTCTCTCTAGCCAGTCCCATGATTTTTCTTTCTTTTGAGCTTCTCCACCAGACCTTTCCTATTCATGGAAAGGCATTTTGCAGCGTTTAGGGCCTCCAATGTGATCAAAGTGTTGTAGAGTCTGAATTTAGCATTAAGGGTATTGATCTCTTGTAGATACTCTTCTATGTCAGCTGACATGCCATTTCCACCTGATCTGTGACGTGAAGGCTTCCTTTTCTGACAAGTTAGGTTCTATCCACTCGCCTAGATATTTAATCGTTTCTGCCTTTTTAATCTTTTTTTGTTCCAAGTCTAACTCTTTGGGTGCCGAATATTAGTAATGAAATCTGTTTTTTCAAACGAGTTGTTGAGACCTACCTTGGAGGCTTGCGTTTGGAGTTGATTGATTCGTTCTGCGCCTGTACCTAGGGAATCAGGGAAGCCAGGACAGTCAACATCCAGCTATATGCTTGTCCAACCTGACACGATTTTCGATTGCATTGTCATTCATTTCCTGGCGCCACTCACGCAGATGAAGAGGAGAGGCTAAAGTCCATCATCCATACCCTGGACAGACTTCTGTTGAAGTTATCAGAGATTTCTCCCCTAAATGTAACTTTTGAAGTTGTGTTGCTTAGTGTCTACTAGATGATCTTTCTCGTTTTGTTGTCCAAAGTAAATTCTCTCAGAATTTGAAAAAGGCTGGAGCGATCAATTTCGAGTCCGTAGATTTCTTAAAATCAACAAATATAACTACAAACAGGTTATTTATAAGTTTGAGATACGACCGTACATATTTAAGGGCCGCAATTTGTTCCACTCACGAGCGTCCTCTCCTGACCCTCCCTGGTATTTTCCTAGGTGTAAATCCCATCGTTCCACCTCCCTAGTTTAAAAAGCTTTCGAGAGAATATCGTAGGCTACACTAAGTAGAGAGATGCCACGATAGTTGTTCACATCTGTTCTTTAACCTTTATTGTGAAGCAGATGAATTAAACCGTTTAACTGCCTCGTCTCCAGCATACATCTATAGTTCGTGATTCCAGTTGTTGAGCTGTTGATTCCTCACATGCTTTATTTTTAAGTGACCACATAATGCGGATTATGTTGGACTGCCACCAGACCATTAGTGGGTGGTTGTGAATCTTGGTGGACATTATTATAGTCTTCAAAAGTAAATGTCGATTCTGACCTTGAAACATAGTTGAAGTGGCCTTCAAAGTAGTTTGCCAGAATTTGGCAGTTGTCCTGGTCGTTGTGAACAATTTTTTTTGGGCCGGGGCTCTCGAAACTTAAGCGCAGTGGAGGTTTCCTTTCAATGTTCTATACAATATTTTTTTTTTGTTTTTTTTGTTGTTTTTTTCTACTCGTACCAATTTATTTTTAGTCTTGGCAAAGAAGCGTGGAAACTGAAAAGTTTTTGCGTTATGTTTCTTAACTATTTTTTTTTTTTTTAAACTCGTATGGCCTAAAGTTTTTACCTGAAAAAAACATATCAAGAGGTATCCCGGATATGAGCTGGATAGTTTAAAACACACCAATATATCTGGGAAAGGAAAACTACCCCTCTTCTTTTAAGCTATGCAATTATTCAAAATAATACAAACATCATAGCACTAAAAAGAATAATGATAATTTTTACATGTGTTGTTGATGTTTTACTTGTATCAGTTTTATGTGGGAAACCTACATTACCATTACAACTGCAAAAATTAATTTTAAGCAAAAGTTAGTTAAAAGTAAGCAAGTGACAGCTTTTCAACACTTATACAATAACAAAAAGAAATGCCATAAATTACTATAGTGGAAGAAAAGAAATTCTTCATTCTATTCTGGGTAGAGTTAATATCCCCAGTTAGAAATCTAATTCATGTATTCCTTAAATTAACAAGGGCAGTTAGAGGCAATATTTCAAGAGCAGTACTGTAATGGAAACGTTGAAACGGTGTGAGGATAAACGGTGAAACTGTAAGTGATCACTCTTCAAACTACCATCATGGAAATAGAAGAAGTTTATAAGTACTAGTGAAAAGTTATATCCCCTTGAAACTACCCTTTGAGGCGACTTGCCTCGGTGCAATTTCGTTAAGTGATCATCACCATTCTTCTTTATAATTTTCATCTTAAATGGCTTAGTGCTTCTTACTTATGTTCAATCATGTTTCGTTTTTTTTTTATGTCAGGAAATTAGAAGAATTCCTTTCTTTAGAATATCCTGGGATTTATCAATATTTTTGATTTACCTAGCTTTTTCTGCAGGACTACAAATCTGATAGATGTTAACGAATAATTCTTGAGGAGCTACTTGGTAATATTATTCTGAACGAATCAAGTTACATAAAAAATTATTACAGAGCATTATTCGTATCTTACTGAATCCAGATTTGTTAAAAGATAAATGTAATGGATGCCTATAGTTATTATTGTGAATTGCATCATTGAATTATTTATGGTTCACTAATTAATTCTAGTTAAATCAAAGAGAAATATCTAATGCTTCAGTGAGAGATATTAGTGTTAAAGTGTTCTTCAGAAAATAACTCGTAGGTCTTAACAGCTCGCAGTGTATTTTGAGTAAACACTCGAACCATAGCGGGATAACTGGATATGGGTGGGGGAATTACAACACCTTTATGTTAACGTTCTCACTATTTTCGAATAATTACTATCGAAAATATTTTTTGGCGAAATGTGACTATCACTCTAAGAAAAACCTTCATGAATCGGACGCTACAAGACATGTTACTCGAAAATATAATTTTGTATTTTCGTTTCGCTATTCAACTAACAGACTGTCAACTGTACAGTCAAGAGGGGGCATGCTTTTCTCATGTGTTAATCGCAGCAGTAGGCTTGAGCCAGTTGATTCACAGGATTGAGACGTTTACCGGCTGTGGGGGACCGACCTGTCAATGGACAGGGAGTTTAATTTCGGAGCGTACCTTATCATGTCGAACGATGGAGCTTCTCAGGGAGGAGGAAACTTCAGCAGGCACAGGAAGGTGGCACGTGTAACTCCCTGTGAATGTCTAGGTTGGGCCTGGTGAGGAAGAAAACTTTCTAAAATAGAATTACTTCAACACCTTGGTGGAAAAAAGAAAACTATACAGCAAAGGACGAGTAACGTCAGGAAAGTTTACATAAGCTCTAGGTTTTGGAATGTGGATATATATATATATGTGGGAAACATTTCTCACATTTGAAACCCGGATAACCAGGGCAGTAGTCTTAGTGTATCTAGATTGTGTCTTGTTTCATTCACTGATCAGAGGTGTGAGAAAGAAAATTGTGTCCCAATTCAGAAAAATACGGACACTATTCAATGAGGGTTAAAATATATGTTTTATGGGGCAAATAATTGGCGGAAAAATAACCTCTGGGGAAAAGAATTTTCATCCTTTTCAATTAGAGAACATTTTTTCAATCTTCTTCACACAAGTGTTCGTTTAATGACCTGAAATAAAGGGAAAATATTTTGAAAATTCTAAAACGTTGAAAGCTGGCTAAATAAAATGAACGGTAAATTCTGGCACTTCATCCTATTATGTTAAAATAATAATATGAGTTGAATGTAGAAGCAGTTTACGTTTCAAAGGTACGAAATATACATCTTTCCCTTTAACTTCTTACCTGATCCAATTAGGCTGATAAATAATTGATTAATTAAATAACTATTTTTTATTAAGTTTCTCCCGTCCGTTTTAATACATTCTATTTAATGTTCACTAACCGCCTCGTTAAATGTTGATTTTTTCAAAGATCTTAATTTGAAAATATAGGAATGGTGAACATTTTATAGAAATTATATATGAATGAATGGGATCCTTTTCCTGGGAGGGACCAAGGAAAGTGCAAACTTAATTTATTAAATACTACAATCCGAAATAAGGGAGAAGAAGAAATCTATTAAATCATTAAATGTAAATTTATAACCAAAATTAACAGAAAATATTTCTATATTTTGGCGTTGGAAGTGAAGCATGATACAACATTAGTCCCACATTGTACAAAAACTGAAAACACGTTCAAAATGTTATAAGTTTTAAAGAACTTGGCAGTTATGTTGTGCTTGAATCCAATGAAAACAAAGCATTTTCTTAATCAACGCCTATACCTTCCATCCTTGTCGCAAAAATACTTTCTACAGAAGCGATACTATTAACTTATACTCATGTATATAAATCATTAACGTGTCACATATAAAGATTCTGGGTTTCATTCCCACACTGATTGACGTGGCACTGCGAACTAAATATTGCTTGGTATCAAGGACTTCAGCTAATGAAGATGGGCGTTGAAAAATATTAAGCGGTCTCTCTCTTATCCTGAAGTTTAGACAGATACCACATTAAAGCTCTGTTTTTCTCAGTAAAATTCGACAGTTACATCATTTCAACAAGATTTATTGCACAGACCCCTTACACTGACACCAAAACTTGATAAGATTCATTATTCCAAGGAAGCACTCCTGGTTTCTTATAAACCACTGAATAGGGTAACATTCGCCAAAAAAACTGCCAGGGTTGGAGGAGTGATGTGAGGAGTTCCAAGTCTCGAGG
Source organism: Acanthosoma haemorrhoidale (assembly GCA_930367205.1). Classification (NCBI taxonomy): domain Eukaryota; kingdom Metazoa; phylum Arthropoda; class Insecta; order Hemiptera; family Acanthosomatidae; genus Acanthosoma; species Acanthosoma haemorrhoidale. The sequence continues at coordinate 87,290,549 of OV884009.1, read as the reverse complement.
ACCCTCTACCAGGTGGTGATGATGCGAATTATAAGGTATGCATCCCAGTAATGGTCAACGTACGTCAATAAAAGGCAGACGCACGGGCTGATGCAGGTACAGAGAATAACACCGATTTGGGTCACGAGCACCTACAATACCATCTTCTGCGAGGCAGCCAAGGTATTGATGGCAGTGGCAGCTCCAGTGTACTTGGGTCTCCTGGAACAGAACGAAAGTAAAATGAGGACAGCTAGAAGAGCTCCCACGTCCCCTCCGTAGAAGAATAGACGAGGAAGCAAGTAATTGGTATGCCCTGTTCGGCGAATGGTCTAATCAGACGCGGAAAACTATGTAGACAGCTCGGCGAAGGGGAGCACCCTGAGAAAGTACTTCCCCTCAGTCGGGGGGGGGGGGGGGGGTAGACTGAGGGCGAGATGGGTCTTCCCCGACTAATGGAGTTCACAAATACCAACAAAACACCGCAGATTTCGATACAAGCTGCATGGAAGATAAACTTGAAGATGGGTATAATGAAAATAGTCTAGCATTTCCTCATAGCTGAGGCTGCTGGCAAAAATATACCAATGCGAATAAAACTTGACCAAAAATTCTTGGATCCACAAAAAATCAATTGCATAATTATTACAATTTGGAAAATACGACGTCAAAGGTCATGGAGTGGATCACTAACAGTATATATAAAGCAATTATTTTCAAACAGAGGTATAATAATAAGAGAGATAGGAATCGTTAAACAAACAGCTTGGATGTCCCGGATAAAATACAAAATTTATCATCAGTCGAGGAAGCGACGGTACACTGCTGAATGGGGGTCTACAAAGGGCCCTTTTAACTGATTTAACGAGAGTAACCTCAAACGAAAGATAATGAGGCCTGGAAACGGGGTTTATTTTTGTTTCCTTTTACATTTGAAAATTACTCTACAGGGGCTGAAATATGACAAGAAAAGTCCAATAACGATACCATTGACTCCTTTTGTAATAATGATCCGTTTATTTCACAATTAATAACACAAACTATGATTGACGCATTGAGTCCTTTAATTTAATACCGAACTCGACGACATGAAAAAAGTCTACTATCAAACATTAAATTAGTTTGTGACCCTTAATTATTATTTCCCTACCTGGAGAGAGAGGGTTCATTCTGTAACCGGCGCTGAAAAAACCGAAAAATTTCTCCGAAAGACATTTTTAAAATATCTAAATAATTGAAGCCAACAAGTTCCAGAAGCTTTTAAATATTTTCATATTATTTTGTTCTAGCTTAGTTTCACACATCTCAATATCCTAATGTTGGATCAATCATTACACCAACCATTATATTCATAAGGACCAGTTGCCACCTTCCGTGGCCTTCACAATAGTATAACAAACTTCACATAGAATCAAATGTAAAACTGTTTTACATTTAAACTTCTAAATGTATTAACTTAATCGTACATTAGAAAACAAACTGTTTGGCCACTGCTCCTTTGTTTTACAACTAGTCTTGTTTAGTTTAAATGTTTGTCACTTGGAATAGTTATTTTTCATTTGTATTGCCTATCGATTAATTAATGATAATAAATCATGTTATTTCAAATATTTTATATGAAATTATAAATAATTTAAATTATTTATATTTAATATATAAAAATATTACTAGTCTTGGTTTTTATCATTTTTCTTCACATTTTACGTTCTTTAGTTCGTTTACACGTTTATATTTGTAGAGGTATTTAATTAGAGTACTATTTTGTACATAATATGATTACAAAAATTCCAAGTATTAAGTGCGTGTAAGTTAATTCCAAGAAGAAAGATTTGTATTAAAAACAACAACTCTCATAACGATTTCTGTAGAGATAAAAAATAAGGCAGGATCTACATGAGTTAAGTTTTGTGACTCTACTTTTTTTAAATAATTTCTCGACCAAACTAATTTTTAAATAAACCCTAAAAAATAAAGAAACCATAAATTCATGTTTAAGAAAATTTCAGGTTAGTGAATTTCTGAAATTATGGATGCTACACGAATGGATGCTTTCGGAGGATTCGATGAATTGGAATAAATCCGAGCAACCTCTCGAAGAACAATTTTAAGTTAACAAATGACTTTAGAACAAATTATAGTAAAAGGACAAAAATTTAGGGAAAAGATAAATTTGTTTAGAAAACTTATATGTGTGTTTTCATGATAGCAGAACGAACCGTGCAGTACGTCTTGCTCGAAGATGGCAGAAACACTGACCAAAACCCGACGAACATTGCCCTTAGCAGTGAACAAAACATCATCGACAATGATCAATTTACCGGAAAACTTTCCACAATTCCAGGGTGCTGAACGTTCGCATCGATTCAGCGTAAATCGGAGTTCCAGAACTGTTGGAAACTGTTCTTAACTTTTTATAATAACCATGGCGAATCCAATTTCACAAATCCTTTGTGTTATGTTTGAATAATTATTCAGTAAAAACGATAAGTAGAGAGACTGTTGAGAAATTAGCCTGGTACATAGCATATCCCATCTGAATAAGTTGTGTGTGCCAAATACCAATCATGGCACGGTCTATTCGCTTTTCTCGTCATTTCTTTGTAAACAGAGAATGCAATATTCGTCCAATGCTACCATTCAATATTTAATATATTTATTTTAATTTTATAGAGACCATGATTTCCTTGACAGCATCAAATATAATAAAAAAAAATTAAATATGTTAAAATGAATTAATGTTATCCGGTTAATGTTATGTAACCCAGATGGATCGGTTTTTAAATTTAAAATTAGAAGCTAAAAAACTATTCTGTATTTTCACTTAAAAAAACGTCAGTTTAATTTTTGAACCATATTAGCCAATTTAAATCGCCTTTTTAACAAATGAAAATAATTTAAAAAATAAAACATTATTAAAAAATATTTTTTGATTACCAAACTTCTTTATTGTGATAAAATTATAATCTGCTTTATTGGGCAATAAGTAATTGTGATAAATGTCATCATTCACACCATATTTACAATATTCATTCGGTCGCTCATTCATACAGTCTTTACAAAAATCCACATGGTTGTCACCTCCCTGGCATGCGAAAGAGAAAGCGGAGCCTTGTGAAGTCCCATATGCTCCTCCGTCAGCCGCAACTGGATTGGCTTGTATATATAAATAGTTATAAACCAAACCATTGCATTGTATTCTTAACCTATTTATTCATTCTTTTTTTTTACAGCCGGGAGACGATAACTGGTGCCGAATAAAAAGGAGCGTACTAAACCTAATACATGCCAACATAGACACCCCATGGGTCGTGATAAAAGAAAGGCCGAAGAAGGCATACGGAGGAGGCAGATGGACACCAGAAGAGGACATCTTCCAGATGTTCAGGAAGACCAGACGGACCAATCAAACGAAAGGGCAGTACGCCGGAGAACTCTTGGCAAAGTTTAACAAAATAACTGAAAAATGAGAGAAACCGAGAACCTAGCGGAAGTGGAAGCAGGATGGCATTCCTATCGACCACCCTGAAGGTACAGTTGGCCAGAGATACAGGAAAAAAAGATAGTCTACCGGGAGACCAATCGTTCATTGAGTGCGCTCATGATTTAATGGACGCTAGCGCTCGTGAAGAAGATGAAAAAAAAATGGAGGCAGAAGAGACAGGGTAGTTCAAGGTTATGTACAGGAGGCCAAGAATGGCGCAACAGGCATGGAATATGAAGGATCAGCGGTATGCGAAGAAAAAAGGGGCTGGCAGAGGGGTGGCCGCACTTTAAGAAACTATAGAGTGAAAGGAATTACGGTGGTATACCCATTATTCGAGTGGTGAGAGAAGTAAGGTGCCTGGTAGACACTGGGAGTTCTTGTACAATTCTCAGCAGGAAAACGGCCGAAAGATTGTGTGTCGGCGGGGTGGGGGCGTCGCGGCTCCGGGCATGCGTGTGTAAGGACGGTCCATGAGATCCCGCTGAAGCAGGGGAGAGTAACGTACATTAAAGAAAGAAGATACCCGCAGGTGCTACGACAGCATATAAGGGAGAAAATATTGGAATTGAAACGACAGGTAATCATAATAAATAGTACGCCTCCATACAACAGTCCCCTGTGGGCAGTAAAAAAGAAATGGTCGTCCAATGAAGAAAAATACCACGTAGTCATCGATTACAGGCAATTAAACGACTATACTATAGATGAAAAATACCCCATTCCTCGCTTTGAAGACATCCTGGACCATCTAAGTGGAGTAACAATATTTAGTACACTGGACCTGAAGGCAAGTTACCAGTAAATTCGTATGCCTCGTAGAGACAACACAAAACGGCATTCACGTTCGAGCGGGGACACTATGAATTCACCATAATGCCGTTTGGGTTAAAAAAAAAACGCCAATAACGTTCCAGAGGCTGATAGACGAGTTTTTGAGAGGGATTGGGGAATCGTATTGCCAGATATACATGGACGACCTCCTGGTCTTCAGTCGAGATGAAGTAAAACACCAGGAACATTTACGACATGTTTTTGAGAGAATTAGTGACTGTCTGCGGAGAAGTCGCTCGTAGTACAAGAGAAGGTGAGATTTTTAGGACACATAATTTCCAGCGAGGGAGTGCAACCCGATCACGGTAAGGTGGAGGCAATCCAGCGGATGACAATACCGAGTCAAAGGAATCCGGCCCCTACTCGGATCCCTGAATTACTACCGCAGATTTGTCCCAGAAATGGCCGAGTACCTCGTCCCTATGAACAATCTCCTTAAGAAAGGGCAAAAAGTCGTCATTACCCCGGTAATGGAGAACAATATACGACGTTGCATGGACCGGCTACAGGGGGAGCCTATACTAGCCTTTCCAGATTTTGCACTCCTCTTCATGATTACCACGAACGCCAGTAAATACGCGTTGGGGGTGGTACGCTCGCAGGATCGGGACGGAGGGGAGCGACCAATCGCATACGCTAGCAGGCGCCTTACCGAAGCCAAGAGCAGGTATGGCGCGCTCGAACGTGAATTACTGGGGATCGTATGGGCGATAGAACACTTCAGGCCCTATGCATTTGGTAGGAAATTTCGGCTTCAAGCGGATCATCGACCCCTTCAATGGGTGAGAAAACTGAAAGAAACCTCAGCGCGGATTACCAGATAGAAGGAGTTTCTGAGTCAATAGAGCATCGACATTGTTTACAAACCAGGCAAGGAGAACGTCGTGGCTGATTGGCTATCCCGCGCGTTGATCGTGAATACGATTGAAGAGGTCACGTGACATCCGCCAATTCGTCCAGGAATGGTATCCCGGCAAGCAAGGAAGGTGAGCGAGAGGGGACTCCAGCCAATGATGCCCCGAGTGACAGAAGTTCAGTGGGGGATTGGCCCTCGGACATAGCGGAACTCGACGCCATCATTAATGACAAGAGGTGACAAACCATTTGGCTCACCAAAACTGCAGGGCTCGTCAAGATGGAATATGAGAAGTACAGCTGTTGCAACATCGTCAAGATCTGGTCGCCAACGGGGATCAAAGACGATATGATTTGTCGTACCCTGAAAAACGCATCGACTCCAGGGAAGACGCATCACATGTACGTTGGAAATGCGACCATCTGGGACCGTATCAAACGCCTATGAATGACGGAGAGGATCGTAAGCTAAGGTGGAGGTAAAGAGACGTGGCTTCGAAATACGGATACGATTTTGTTTAAACATTTCAATGCTAGGAATACCAGACTTCATGACGCGCCTTGATGTCATTATCGACACAATTACTCGAGGGTAATTCAGGATTCTTATGTGATCACATGAGGAACTGTTGTATGAGTTGGTATATTATAAAAAGTTTTTTTTAATAAACTAGTTGTAAGGACAATAAGGTTTGTAGATGCCTATTAGTATGGGGTAGTGCTCAAGTGCGGGAGATATCGTCAAGTTGGGCCCTGTACGGCCGAGCATTGGCTCTTACCTCCTCGCAATAGTGGGGAACAACCTTTGGGTAACCGACCCTCCGGTAACGTGACCGGCCTGCTAAATGCCCGGATAAAGAATCGGCCGCATTGGGAACCTTTGGTTAGCCGCGAATACAGAAGTATCCTTGATGGAGGCCAGTAAATAAAAGACACAACCCAGGTCCCCGAAGCAGTTGCGGCAACGTGACAGAGAAGGAAAAGACCCGCGTTCGGTGTTATGTCTGAGCACAAATCGATTCCGATGAATCTGAATGGGACACACTTATTCTCCACTTTATAACTTGATTTAGGTTACTGCACCTGTGATCTTTAACGTTTTATATTTTCGTTGCCTTTTTATCATAGACTTAAATAAGTCAAAAAATTCTTAACTAGACCCTACAATTTGAGTAGTTTATTAGCCCTCCAATCCAGTGGTAACTTGCAAAAGGTTTTTTTTTTTTTTTTTAGACTATATGACCCAAGAACATTTTTAATGAATGTAGTTAACTGTTAATCACTTATCAAATTACATTTTAAAAAGTAAAATGATAAAAGAAGAACAGAAGCACGGATAGAATTTCTATGAAAGTATCAATAAAAGCTAATTTGTTTCTTAAATGCCAATAAAAAAATTAACGATTATTCTTTATGTTCGATGAATTAACTTTGCGTTTCAGTGTCATCATAGACATCAAATAGGCAAAAAATCATGCTTATAAGTAAATAGGTGAAGTTCAAGTAACAACGCTTCATTAACTCTCGTTAAAGCAGAGAAATTATTAATTAGGACGTTAAGTTATTTAATTTGTTATCCTACTTAATTTAAGAGAATTGTTTTTTTATTGCCTATTAATAATAATGAGTCATGTTTTACTTTGTCTGTCATTAATTTAAACCTCCATGGAGCTCTAGATTTAATAAGGAGCTCACAATGACAAAAACAGGTACAGGGTTGACCACCAACGCAACCCTAAAATCCTAGAAATATATTCTCATCGAAATCATAAAGTAAATCATTAAATAGCAGAAACTAATAGAATAATTGCTAGTAAAAAACTGTATGTCTGTAAATGTATGATTAAGAATTTATATATCGCAGCGATGATCAGTAGGTTTGATAAAACAGGTGTCGAAATAAAAGAATGAAACAAAAACTTACTCTGAAGCTTTCCCTGACTGACTTATCAAGTAAACTGATAAAGTCAGTCAACGGAAGCTTATTTCGTTCTTATTCCTTTATTTCTTTCCTTCTTTTTTCTGCTTATTTCCTCCCCCTCCCTCACTCTCAAGTCTCTCGACAAGTAGTACATAGATGCTTTAAACAACCCAGTACACATGTGCGAGAAAAACATTAACGTATTAATGCTTGAGGGCAGAACTACTCAAAAATAATCTAAAACTATCGACGATTCGGATTGAAAGAAAATTGTCATTCGACCTGTACCGTTCATATAAATTATCTGTTAAATTTAGAAACTGCTGTAGATATATGATGGGAAAACTCATATGCACAAAGGGGTAATTTTAAAAATGAGCTACGGGTGAACACTTGGTAAGGGGTTTTTAATAACAAAATAATTAATTGATGATCTCATAGAAATATTCACAAGGTTTCTTTAACTTTTAGCATCATCGAGGGTTAAGTGGAGCTTCCATGGGTAATATGCCTTTACGCCAAACAGAGGTCTTGAAAAAGTTGTGAGCACAATTTCGATGACAGCTCTATTCCCTTTTTGTAATTATAGTTCACTAGCGTCCCCAAAAAATTACATACTAGTAACTTTTTTTTTCTTTTTTACCCTGCTACAGGATCCGTGACCCAGACGGGGTTGCCTCAAGGGTCTCGTTCACTGTTGACGGGACCATGGAGTATTTCGCTGCCTGTGGTGTGCTTATTCCAGTGCCATTGCTTGTATTGCACTGGCCAGTGCATCTTTTGATCTTTTAAGCCGGTGTTACTTGTTAATTTTTTTCTCTAACTTAAAGGCTAACTTATTGCTATTTACAAAGGGACTCCAGTCCATCTTGGTCCAACGGTGCCTTCTTGATGAGGAACCCCGATATTACGGCTGATCAACCTGTATCACTCCCCTGGAGATGGTGAAGTGCGCTAGTCCCTGCAGACACACACTAGTAAGCAGGACGTTGAGATCATTAAGCTGATTTCTTGCTCAATATAAAAGAATTTACTTTTTAATTACCGAGTATTTACTAATTAATGAAGTCACTAATTCATGTTTTATAGAGTTGGCCCTTTTTTTTTTTATGTTCGAAACTCAAATATAATGTTTATGTAAAATGTCATATAGCTAAGCCAAACAGGGAATCAGAATAGCAAGCACCGTGAAAACATGAGGGGATCAGGAGTAAAACCAGTAAAGCCCTATAAATTGCTATTACTTCTATTCTAAAAATATCTTGTTGAACCGAAGCTTTTTGTTAGCTGTAAGAATAAAATTTATTACAGGTGGATTCCTACTATCTTATGAAGGATGAACAATTGAACTGAATGATAGAAAATGTATGTTACAACGGCGCCACAATGACTCAACAGTTTATGGATCGATGTTCCATTCTAGCCAGTCATTAGTTGCCTTGTGGGGTCAGCGGACAGCGGTACTTAAGAATGACTCACCTGCCCAGAACTGCGGAAAACCATCAGCCTAGTTGTTGTTCAGAGAATTAGGCCTTAGAGTGACTCGTGTCTGTTTAGTCGTGCTGTGACCGAATAATGAAACTATAAAAACTTCGTGTCAAGTTTGATGCACCATACTAAGGGCGACTCTTTACGACTGCGAAAAAGTCACTAACATGATTTCAATAGCAGTTTTAAAAGCATATATCAATTAAGTCCCAATACTGATTAGTCAGGGCATGTCTTTAATTTGATACCCTTCTCAATATTGTTGGAAATATATATATTGTTAATTATTATAATTAAATTAATAAACCTAAATTATTTATTGGCGTCCCGCAATTTAATGGTTTGTACACTGTGAAGATAAATGTTTCTTAAGGGATCGGTTAGGGTTGTGTCAACTCTAAGACTCAGTCTCATGTGGATAACTGAGTAGCTACTTGGATAAAGAATTAGTGAATCTTCAGTTAATAAAATCAAATTTAATGTTGAGAGGTAACTCCTAGTGTTAACCACACTAGAAGCTCAGCACAACATACCAACTATGGCAACACTCTTCGGTCGGCCCTACCTCTGGTTTCGTACCGTGGAATTTAATTTTTCAACTATTTACCATGGAATTATTTTTATGTTTAGCATCTTGTGTTAGTTAGTAGAACGTCTATGCAAAATATCGCTTTTCAAGAAATTTGGATTAGTTGTGAAAAGTTAAGAATACAATTTTAAAGACTTTCAGAGTTTTATTTCTCTTACTTGGACACGATTTCACGATGACTAGAAAATACTGAAATATAGACAAGGGGTGGATAAATAAGGGTTTCTGGAAACAAAGTAAACCTAAATCAGGAGTAGACGACTGTACAAAGAAATAATTTATTTTTTTAGTAACAGCAGGAAAAAATCCTGCAAAAAATAAAATAATCCTGCTAACAAAAACCTAAATAATAATCTGCTTAAAATCGCTTGAAAGTAACAAGAAAATTTGGTCATCAGGTAAGAAGTCGATCAAAGAGCCAGTTGCTTAGCAAATATTTTTTTTAAATGTTTTATAGCAGTTATAATTTAAGTAAATTGTCATTTTTAAATGTAAATAAACGGTTAATAAACGGTAATTAAAAAAAAAATCTATGGATGGTCTGGGTTTGAGTTAGTGCATGGTGACCGTAAATTTCCAAAACAATTATGAAATAATTGTGAGAAATTCGCATGTCAATCTGTACCAAAAATGGTATATTTTTTATTTGTTCACCTTTTAGGCTCATTGAAAAATTGTAAATAGCCAAAAAGAACGAAATCGAATCCACATGAGTGGATTGTTGGGTTTTGGTCGGCGAAAGAGAGATATTAGGCTTTCTTTAAATTTATTAGTGGACAAAGTTTCTGCTTGTAATGCATGTCTGCATCAGGTCCTGATAACCATATAAGAAGGGTAGACGTTAAACTGGCGTGACAATAATTATTAATACGGTGCTATACATAGAAATAAATATGGAATGATTTAAATATAAAATAGTTGATCTGTTTGTATTCAAAGAATATTTGTATCTAAAGTTACATGTACCTGTTGTTAATAACTATTGTCAAACTATGTTTATCTTTTACCTTTATTTTATTGTGATCAGGATCTGACACAGACATGTATAATATGTCGAAACTTTGTCCAGTAAAAAATTCATCTCTTTTTCAACAACCTAAGCCAATATCATAACAATCCTCACGGTTTGAAGAAAAATATCATTGTTTTCTTGACGGCAGAAACTCGTAAATAGCTTATGTGCTATGACTTGACAAACCTGAGATTGTGGGTTTGTTAAGACCTACGAAATTTGCTTTTTTTTACGTTGATTTTGTATTTGTATACTTTTTATCTGCGGATACCTTAGCAGTTTGGCTAACATCATCCGTTAACCAAAACATTAACGAACGTTCTTGAATGTGGTGGAATATACCTTTATAGTTTCCAAACGATTACCTCGTTTTGACCTCTGTCGTAGAAAACTCAAACGAAATACGATTGCCACCTGCGTGTACTAGGAAATGAAAGCTTAGTCCTCGGCGTTTCATAATTTTTTTTATTCTTTCATAGCCCCTTTAAATTTACAGTTAATTATGTATAATTATAGATCCTCAGGCGAATCTATTAACAAATTATTTTTGTATTTCCTGTAGCATCGCTACACTATATACAGGTTTTGTTATTTTATAAAAATTATATAATGAATAAACAAGTATAATGATACACATTATACGTGACTGGACTAAACTGACTAATAAAGGTGATGGGGCTCACCTTTTTGATCAAACTTAAAACTAACTTACATACTAATTCTTAACCTAATTTATCCCCGACAGTCTGTTGCCATCGATGCGGGAGGGGTGGTGGCGTCATAGTGTTAAACACTGAGTTTGTCAGGTGCTGCAACGAGTCAAAAAACTTGATGCGTCTCCGGCGGATGAACACGCCCTCCGACGGCACACCAAGCAACGGGTGCAGGTCGGCGTTCTTCAACCTCTCGAAAGAGGTATGTCAGACCACTTTTCGCATGATCCCATTCTGGAAATGTTGGAGACATTTGGCTGTATTGTCAGTCAAGTGAGTAAATAGCGGGGCACCGTACAGCAGAGCTGGCCGGAGGGCACATTATAGATCATCAGTTTGAGACGAAGCGACAGGTTGGGTGAAGTTAGCAAGTGCGATTGCCTGAAGACCTGTGTCGTACTTTTTCAATTCTATTACTAAAATGAGTAGAGAAATGGAGATTCATAGTGTTTACGATGTGAGCTGATTTCTAAAATCAAAAATAAATGAAGAAGACTCTGTCTTGTCCGTTGTTTTTGTGAATGGAAAACTTGTCGGGCCGTTAGTAGCAAAAGGTGTGTTTTAAACGGGAGCTAACCCCAGGGAACAACAGGTAAAAAGGAGGCTGTAGCTAAGCCCATTACGCGCCTAATGCGTGTGTAGTGAGAGAGCATTGCTGAGTAATAGGCAAATCCCATAACCACCACTAAGCTCCTAACTCACAACAGCCCTGTCCCTTTCAATCAATACCACTAAATGGAAACACTGTTTTGTTGAACACTTAACCAATCTCCCAACCAGATTTGTTCCAATTGTTCATAGTATTAAAAAGTTAGGGATACAGAAATTAATGTGTCCTCATATCCCAAAAATTCATATAGAAAAAGCTTACGAAAATTATTACGACTTTTCACAATAAAGAGCTTCAGTTTTGACCTAGCGTATAAAATATTTTGAACATAACATCGATTTTGACAAACTGAAAATGAATGGAATAAATTTCAAAAAATAGTACAGTTACATTTTACTATAATTTTACAGAATATTAATTAATTGACTTGATGCTTTCATAATAAGTATAATTTGAGCATATCACGCTAATATATTATAGCCAGATAATGAACCCTCATCTCGTGTCTAGTAGCTTTGCTCTGCTCTAGTTCTTTGATGTGTACGCTACATAGATGTTAAAATTAGCGTATTTTGCCTCAATTAACTTTGAAGTGTAATTTTCCCTCAATTAGTGACCCATTCACGTTAATCTATCAGTATTTGATGCGCATCCGATAGAACGGAAAATTTGATATCACCGTCCTTCATCAAACTGAGCCGACCCCTCCCCCCCAAAAAAAACACTGACATAGACCAATAGTTTAATAATAATAACATTTCGTAAAAGCCCATTGAAAATTATATTTACACTCTAAGTCCTAAACATGACCAATTAATCTTGTTGGTACTTTGGCCATATTTTCCTTAGCATTCGTGTTATTCTGTACAGCCTCATGTCTCTGAATAATGTTATTTTACTTTTATACAACTAAAGACCACTATTCAGGCAACGTCCACTCTCACAATTCCCGTTGTTGTATGAAGTGGCCTATTACCCTACTGAAGACGATTAAGGTTTAAAAAAAATAAATAATAAACAGTTATGGACAGAACAGTCATACGAGTGTAAACATTTTAACAAGGTGTTTCAATTGTAAATAGCATTATTGTCCAAAGTAGGATCAATGGTTTAACTTTGGTGGACATTTTAAAAATATGATCCGTAAAGTATAATATATTTGTCAACAATAGCTCAACGGTGAGCATTGCCAGCATATAATATTAATATTTTATAACAGAGGACCAATACACTTAGTATATGTAAAAACAGTTCTTTTGGGAATGGTTTAAGCATTACGGCCAAGAGACTGTTGTAAGAAACAGAAACTTATAAGATTGAGTTTGTGAGGGCATTCAATATTTGAACCTGTTCTGAGACGTTCTTACAAGGTTGTCAAATGCGTTCACTATGTTATACATCGATATTAACTTGATGGTGGCTTGGAAAAGTTTATTCACTGTGTTACTTACTCTCTATTCATATTTATTTATAGGTACCTCTGAGTTTTTTTACAATAAATATTTGGTTTAAGTTTAAGAAGATTCCTTCCTCTGTACGTTCTGTTCCAATTCTGGTGAAACGTGAGCAATTTATTTTTTCACCCCCCCCCCGGTGGCCCAGTGAGCAGGACATTTTTTTGATTTACAGTATTATGGTTTTCAATTTTTTTTTTTGTCAAAAGCCAGGGAATAAAGCAATTTTTAACGTCCGGGAGGGAATGACAAGAATGGGCTGTCGTGAAGTACGGCGGTGACCACAAGAGTATGCAATGCAAGAAGCCTCACCAATCTGTTGGTGCTTTGAGTCAGGGAGATGAACCGGCAAATTACAAGGGTTGTGGAACATATTGAGTTGTGAACAGCCACCTCTAGCATAAACGCCGTCCACTGACAGACGATCAAGGAAACCATTCAAATGAAGCGTTCCAGCCCGAGAAATGCGCTGTACTATTTCATTGGATAATATCCTGTCGGGCGTTGGCAAGATTTGACTAACTCCAAAATAGAGAACAGATGGAACCACCAATGGAACATAAAAGTCAATGAATGCAAATGCGTACACTCCACATTCACTCTTCGACGAGAGTCCATCCGTCATTTTAAATTCGATAGGGCTTCCCGTGCCCAACAGTATGGAGGTAGCAATGCTTTCTAGACAAATTACTGAATTGGAACCATCAAACAGATAAGATTTAAACAGACGTGTTGGGCTTTATAAATGGCTTTGAACTGTGGGGTACAGGCAAACCTCCGAAAATCAAACGATCTCAACCATTGTATGCTATGTAGCTTAAAAAACTGATATCGAATTGATCTAGTAAAGCCTGTATCTGTAGGCGTATGAGTTATATATATGACATTACGTTGTATCAAATTTATTGTTAACCATATCAACGGTGCTGTTAGGCCAATGGTACAAAATATAAGCTTGTCTGCTCCGTATATATTTTTTGAGTGTCTGATACAGGCTGATACTGACATATGTTAAATAGAGATTTTTGCCCTGAAATGAAATAAGTTTTCGAATTCAAAGTATTGAGTTATTAGAGCGAGGGTCGGTACAAAAAAGTTCTTTCACGGATTAGCTGCTAGAACAGCTATAAAATAACCTCTGGGCTAATAACTGGTAGATACAAGAACCAAAGGCCTCCCTAACGGACGAACGACAACAAATCGTCTATAAGACTAGAACTAGACAAAAGAGAGAAGAAAAATGGATCTTCCAAGAATGGACAGACCTTAATGGCGTATAAAACTTAAAATTGGTCCTCACTACCGTTCTACTCCACCAATAACAAAAATCAAAAGCGTGGTTAGTGGACAAAAAATGAAATCCAACCATAGGTGTACTAATTCCATTAAAGTTTTATAAGCTGCAAAGTCGCAAGGATCCTTTATTTCTTCAATATCGATGAACTCAACATCTGGGGCAATAATCTCAGTCAGACACAACCTCCCAGTTTTTTCAAATAATTCCTTTTCTTTTTGAATTAAGACGTTTCGTGAAATATATGTTTAAAATTTAAGATGTATTGGGTGATTTCTACGAAAGTGCATTGCAGTTATACTGAAGAATTACGATTCCTGTTTACCTTTTTTGTAGTAAGACCTCTTTCTCCCTGTGGGAAATTAAGTAGTAAGGCGAATCGTTTATAGCAAATGTAAAAAGATGGAGTGGTTTGAGAGCGATATAACGCGTTCACAATTGCAAAGGCCAACGCTAGGGTAGGGCATATTGTTAAGACGATGGCTTAAAGATCAAATTACTAGCCAATTCCCAAGCGGAGGAAGGAGAGGGTGGGGCTTCAGTTTTCAGTTAATTCTCTATGTGGTTTGAGTGATTTTCTCAACTCTCCTGGGTTTCTCGAATTGATTCAGCTCTGCCTCCTGGGTTCCTCGTTTGAATGCTGCCATCCACTTCCATTCAGTGTACTTCACCTGCCCCGCTACATCCAATATTCCATCGCTCCTCCCTCCAATATTCACTGGTCCTCAACTCATAGTCACTCCAAAAATATCATCCACATTGCTGGTATTGACTAGATTTCGCATTAGAACTATTCAACATGTATCAACAATTACATATATTTTGTTTTTTTCTATTCACTATACAAAAAATTGATAGATAATTTTTTTTTTAAACACATTAATCCTAGTTAAGAGACTAATAAAGTTTAATGTCTTGTAATAAAACTGTCTATCTTTTTCTTTTTTTTAGGGTTCTGTTGGTTTTTCCAATCCATTTATGGTTTTCACCAAAGATTCAGTATACCTGTCTATCTGGTTTGGTCTTCTTAAGGTCTGTGTTCATGCTGGACACGTGAAATTTTAAATGGATGTCTCATTTCAAATTGGGAAGACATGACAAATACAATCTGTATATAACATTATTAAGTGACCTTTTAACAATATGTAATTTATAGATAGTATAATTACAAAATGGCATTAAAACGCAACTTTAACTCAACTCGTGTTTTACGTAGAGATGTAATATTTTGTGCGGAGGTTTTGTTTCATGCTTCAATGATGCTAAAACTAAAATCAACACCAAATAATGAAGAATCATCAATAAATTACTCCGTGATTAAAAACTAGTAGAGGCTCCTGGAGAAAATCCAATTAAAAACCTTGGGTATACTAAGTAATTCGCCAAAATTTTGAGATCGTCAAGACTTCTAAATTCACAGTTTTTTTTCGGTAAAAGCATTATTTATTAATTTGAGAATCAATGAAATGTTAACTGTCAATATTTAATTCGCAGCTGATGTGTTCTGAGAACTCATCTGATTAATAAAATGGAACTAATGTTGAGGTATTTATGGGTTATAATTACAAAATGAATACTTAATAGTTGACGTCAGGATGAGTTCTATGGTCACATTTCCCCCCGTTGTTTCTAAACAGCTTCTAGATTGACTATATCAACTACGAACTAAATTTTCTTTCTATCTTTAAAATTTTTAATGACGTAAAAGCGATTTCCATTGTTGGCTCTCAATACTTCATTGTAATATTTGAACATATATTTGACATTGTCCACTAAGAATAACAAAACAATAGAAATAAGTGTCTATGTATGAATACTAATTCACAATATGACAGTTTGCTAACGATTGTAACCAGGAATATAAGGAAAATATATGAATTATTACCGGGGGGGGGGGATAAGCGTGAATGGTTTTTGAGTAAAATTAAAACAGGGATTGGAAAAAATAAAACACGAGAACCATAAAAATGATACATTATGAATTGTTGGATTGGAGGGAGATTCTAAGTCTAATTCTAAATTTAAAGATTGGGGGAGTTGGCGAGCGACGAATTAGTTGGAAATTGAGTTCCGAAGGCATAGTTTTTTTTTTTTTGCCATATTTTCGAAGTGATTTATACAATACCGTCTCTTTCGTGTCCCAAAACACCAGGACAAATATCGAAACCCTAAATCTTAAATAGTTTCGAATCTGCGACATTTGTACGTTTAATTAACAGACAAACAGGAAAGTAGAGCCTTTTACTTTGACAGTCAAATACAAAACTAGGCTCCTTAAATGTACAATCACTTTGTGTAAGGGTCTATGATACATCGTAAGCTTCCAGTCAACTTTTATTAACTCGCCATTCGATAGAATCTAAAACTAAATGGATATTGAAAATAAAATGGAAATAATGGTTACAGATAATTATTCTGAACCATACTTTTTCAAAAGTTAACACCCACCGTATTTAATTTTCATGTAACTGCCAGGTAAAAGCGAATGGAAATCAATTATTTACCTTATGTAGATAGGCATTGTGAGATTAAAATGCGAACAGGATAGATATTATAATTAAACATCATATAATAGCATATTCAGCATGCTAATAAACATGAAACCAGTATGTGAAAAGTATCATTATCAACAGTATCTAACAGAATGAAATCAAATATCTAGTGCCGATACATGAGCAAACAATATAATAACGAATTGTTATATAATATAACATTACAATATGATCTCAACTAATGTTGATTATGTCGAGGCTTTGAAAAAAAGGTTATTTACCGCGGAAACTTGATCTGTCAAAACTTTGCAACGGGAAATATGTATTTAAAAAAGATACTGGTTTATGCGGTCTATATAACAAAGATAGTTAGTTATACATGTTTAAAAGACTCTGAAACTAAATACAATATGTCCAAGTCTTTGGTTTGCAAAAAATATTTGAGGACCATATTTGAATCTGCCATGTATTTGAACCAGTTGAGTTGTCTACGAACTTCAGTCACGGGACTGGTTCAGGTCTGAATCATCATAACTTACTTAGCAGTTCAATGGCTCAGTAGTGGTCATTGCGATTTATTTTAGTTCAGAGCAGATTCGAACTTGAATAAATCACACCTCACAATCCATCGAACCCTGAAATGCCTTTGGAAATCTGTTTTTGCTGCAGATCTCATAGGATTGCCAAACGGATTTAATATAAAATTATAATGTAAAGCAATACTTACATGTGAAACTCATACCACGGTAAAAAACGGTTTTAATGACTGCCATTGATAGACTTATCATTCATGTCAAACTGTTTCACCAATAATTTAACGAAGAAATAAAATGTTTATTATCACGGATAAAAATTTTTTGACGGATATACTTTGTGAGTTCCAGCAACGTATTTTTTAGACGTTTGTGTATGTGCTGAACACATTTCGGTATTTCGAAATCCATATGACTGTACAAACAATCAGCTCCACTCTTAACTTTAATTAGATGTGATTAATCTGCAGGATGCTGACATGAAAAAACATAAATTACATTAGGAAATTGAGAGAATTCTATAAATTTCTTCCAAATGATGAAATTTATCATATTCATGGATATTGATGTTTGCGTTTGGCATTACCTATCTACTTGTGTGAAAGGGCAATGAAAAGGAAGAAATATGTAAAATCTCACTATAGGTCAGAATTAACAAATGAGCATTTGTAATCCATTGCTAGAGATTACTTATTTTGAACCCCAATACAGAGAAATATTTTGAAGAAAAAAACAATTTAATTCATTCAATCAGTAGAACTTAAAATAATTGTAATATAATTTTTGTTATTGTTATTTTAACGGGGATACTATTGCCCTTCGGGTGAGAATTGTCAGTATTGCATCCTGACAAAGATAGGACATACACTGTTTATTTTAAAATCTATCCTATACTATCTAAGTTGTCACCATCCCCGCCGTTTAACGGTATCACAGTATATTTGTTCATAAATCTGAATGAACTTATTTATTTTGCTGGTTATTTATGTAAACATATACAGGAACATTGAGTTTGCCTATGGCCCGCAGAAACTAAAATATTTACTATTGGGCTCTTAACTAAAAATGTTTGCCAACCCTCTTGTTCTTCTAGACGTGTATCGAAGTTCTTGAGACAACTGCAAAGCAAATATAACTTTATTTGAGGGATGGTTGCCTACCTCTGGATTTGTTTTCTTTAGTTATACATGAGGACTTCGTTCAGCACTTGGACTAACGATGTCCAATAAAGTAATCTATAACTGACAAGATTATACATCTTTTTAAATGTAATTTTTTAAACTATTCACAATAATAACCATAGCCCTTCTATTTTGACAATAACAGTCAATGGAGATGTTTTAATGACTTCTGATACCCGGAATGCGGGAGTTTTCATATTAGCTTATTTTCACCGAGTTATAAAACATCTGTGACTGTCTGTTGGAACTTGCTATATGATTAATTTTAAACTTTGTGGTAAGAGTTTTATGACTGAAAGACACTTTGTTTCTACTATATGGACGATTTCATATAAATAACTTATACAAAAATTGTGTATAATTTTTCTTCTGTTTCTAAATCTAGATCTAGAACAGCGATTTCCAAAAAATAGCTCTAAAGTTGAAATATCTCATGGCCATTTTTAAGAATTACTAGAAGGTTTTATAATATTTACTAACGGCTGAGGTCACTTATGAAAAAAAAGACTCACAAATCAAACTATTTTATATGCTCAGGTACTTTAAATAAACATTTAGCGTGTTCCTGTCTGGTTTCTAGCTTTCTTAAAATTTTAGAACATATTGTCTTTATAATATATAAATTAATAATTTAAATAATTGTATTTACTAATCTCACTGGTCTAAGAATTATTAGCAAAAAAGAAAAAGAAAAGACCCCAGTTTTAATTCTAGCACTGTCAATATCTATTTTATTTGGCTAGTAATAATATATAGTTTTTAAACACAGCAGAGCGTGTTATGGTAAGGTTAAACAGAAACTATTTCCTCACTAAAGATCATTACCGTATGTACCTAGTCATCAAATTCTTTAAAACAGCGTCAGATATTCGGATCAGGAGGTCTTTTATATAAATTTATAATATAATTTTAGTAATATTCGAAAAAGGAAAGAATGTGCCGTACATAATCCGAAAGCACGGTTAGATTCATGTTATGTGAGCTGGAAATTTCTTAATGGTTTTCAAAGACTACTCATTGTATATTTATATTGATAAACATTAAATCAGGTCGTCATTTTTTTTTTTTTAGAATAATAAACGATCTTGTGGTATTGAGATCTGAAATGATTACTTAAAGCGACTTGATCTTTCTTTTTAGGAAAAAAAATGACTTAAGAAGAAATGAAATAATTGTTGAAACGCAAGGGAAATGCATCAGAGGTCTGATAAGCGATCACTTTGACGAAGTTCCTGAGTCACACAGTGCATTATGTAAGGGATTACGTGAATAATGGCCCGTGCCGTGTAATGAATTAATAGAAGTGGCCTAGAAACTGGGACTTGACGCACGTGAGCCGCTAGCACGAAGAGCTTTACATATTTCAACTGCCCGTGTAATGCAATATTTCTGTTTTTTTGCATAAGGAAAATTCAGCTTGAAACGACAAAACGTGAATAATTCACATTGCTTCAAGAACAGTACTGCTTCGGGCAATTAAATAATATACAATTAAAATAAAAACAGTATACAGTTTTCCTCTTATTCCTCTAATTGACCTTATTTACTCGTTTTGTAGTTGCGATGTTTTAGCAAACATGTAATTTAACGAACCAGTCGTTACTTTACTTTACTACTAATTAGGTTTGGCAGGTCATTGGGCATATGAGCTCGACCAATGATTTATAATTATTTGTATAAATCTACTGATTACTATTGTCCACTTTTCCTCAGCCATGTAAAAAGCAAATCTCGTTCCATTAATTTACACGCTACCAGTTATTGCACATCCTTGATTAATCACAATAATTATTGACATAATCGTTATTAGATGTTGATGAGTGTTTAGTACAAGCAAGTGGTAGCCTGGACAGTCCAACTGCCACAAGAGACACACACATCGCGCATTGAAATTATAAACCCATGTATTATTTAGAAGTACTGTTGTTATTAATGAGAATGAATAATTTAGATTTGAGCTGAAGCGATTGTATTATATAAAATCGTATAATATGTATTATAAAATATCTTGTTAAACTTTTGTTCTCATTCTGATAAAGTAATAAATTTCATGACCGTTATCATTGCTCAATCCTGATATATTCGTATACTGTGCGTGTTTCTGTGTTACATGAGAAAATTTCAGTTCCTACCTCGGCAGATTTACCGCATAGAAACATAATTCTAACATTAACTGCTAAATAAGTTTATACTGTGATTGATACTTACTCATGCAGCAATCTTGTTTGGTGACCTTTGCCATTCTCAAAAATCCTCTACTCCCACAGTCCTGAACAGCTTTCTTCTTTTTCCTTGCACCGAGGGGCGTTTACCAGTCCTCCACCTCTATGTCATCATCACTCATGAGCTCCATTACATTACAGATCCAATTATCAATTAAAAAGTAGGCAGGAGAGGTTGCTTGTTCTTGGAATGAAATAAGTTGAGATTTTCGATTGGAAAGGAATGGATCTCATGAATTTCAACTAGCCGCTAAGGCTGGGAACGCAACCTTTTCTCGGGAAAGGGTAATGGGAGCTCGCAGATCTAATTGATGTGAATGTTTACTTTCAACTTGAGTTCTACCTGATGCTATTGTAAACACAGACAAGAGAAGCGTACAAAGGAGAGACGGTGGGAGGTGTGGCGTGAACCCTCCTGACCCGTTCCGAGCAGCTTTGCAGTAATGATGGATCGATATGGCCTACCCCGCTCTCTTCCACGTGCTCCCGCTTCCTTCCTTCGCCTCTTCTTCCGCCGGCTGAGGAGCCTTCGGTCAAGTTCCACTTTCAGATTCTCGGATCGTAGTTATTAATATAAATGGTAGAACGTCCAATTAAATTAAGTTTGAAGCGCATTTTCGATACTCCTTGCCAAAAAAAGTTTCAAATAGCCTTATCTATCTATATAAATATTAGGGAGATTTACTTTAAAAAAATAGAAAAGAATAACTGGTGAAAGGAAGACATTGTTGTATTGAATTGAAAAATAATGAATATCCAACGATGATGGACAAAGGATACAAATGAAATTTAATCCTGTCTAATTATGAGTAAAAAAAACCAATACAATCTGGATCGATATGTTCAAAAACGAATAATTGCTATTTACCAATTAACTAACGTGGCTATCCATTACCATTTTAAAAGTTGAAAATGAATACAACAAAATGCTTACAAGCGTCAAATGGGGCATTAAGGAACTAATGCATGAATTAAGGAAAAAGATATCTTTCAAAGGAAATATGTCGGAACGATGATGGGTCCACAAAAACAATTATAATGTGCCTAAACCCTTTGGAGGTCACTTGTGATTCCAATCATCATACGTTCATCATTATCAAAGATCATCTACATTGGCAGGGAATGAACAGGGATGTGGTTACATGAAGAGTTGTGGATAGAAACGGTGGTAAAATATCAATGCAACTTGTTTTAAAAAGGGATAGTTTAAAACTTGATAAGAACAATTTGAAAGGAGAACAAATTATTTTATTAACTAACAATCTTAATACACCTTACATTCTCGAACTCATCCCTTCCAAGTTCATAAAACTCCATAGTAACCTATCCAACCTCCCGAAACCCCCAGGAGCCATTGCACTGCACCACTCATCTCTATAATCCTCCTCGGAAGCTAAAACGGCAGTGGCCTCGTGACCTGCTATAAATGCGTAACTGTGGGATTCCTGGCAATAGCCAGTTTCTCCAATCATGTCCTGAGCGTATGTGGCGCTCTTGGTCAACCTCCGCTGGCTCGTATCCGGTGACGTGGCTGACGGAGGGGCGTGGTGGACTTCCCAAGACTCCGCTTCCTCTCTCACATGCGAGGGAGGTGACAACCATGTGGATTTGGGAGGTCTCTGGGATGTGTGTAAATACTGTATGAATGAGCGAGTAAATGAAAAATTTTAAATATGTTATGAATGAGTTAATTTATCACAATTACTTATTGTCCAATTAGGCAGATTGTAATTTTATCATAATAAAGCTGTTTTAATAATAATTTTATAAACAGTATTTTATTTTGTTAAAATATAAACACCACATTGGAGCTTGTCGTTGGTGATTCTTGATTGACTGATTCGGTGAAATAACCAGGTTGGAAACCTGGTTGACTTTGGAGGGATGTAACAGGGAGAATAAAAATTGTATTTACAAATGGAAATTTTCTAACGATGTTTAACTATGATTACAAATCGGTTCCAAGTGATATAAAACATATATTAATATTCTTATCTTTTTGACGCTTGGCTAGAATAAATCTTTTCCTTACTATCTTTTGAGTAAGTCAGGCTTGGAGGTTTTTGATGTAAAATAAATGAAGAAATTAATTGAGGGGAGAGGGTTTATTTAGGATACACAGAAGCCTAAAGGTCAGGAAATATATTATAGAATCGATAGAAGGGGGAAATAAATAGCGCCTCAGGTAAGAGGGCTGAAGAAGATGATATTGAAGGATGACAGAGGTAAGGGGATAGACGTTGGGGTAGGCTAGGGTCTTTGGAGTAAAGGGTGGGACTAGAATAATTTATGGTAAAGATAAGGAAGACAATGAGTGGATAGGGAGGTACTGCATGATTTGAGAATGATATCAGATTGCCTTAAATATCGCTGGTATGTACCTGTGGTGAGGGGAAGGATGCTAGTGATAGGATCTAACCACAAATCTCCAGCGAGATTGATGTGATCGTTTAAAGGAAGGCCAAATAGAAATGATTAGATGGGAGGATCAAAGGCTACTTTAGGAAGGCGATTTGACACATACAAGATACAAGTCCCTGTATAAGATTTAAAGAAATAGTTATTCATGTTGAGGGTTCTTTTACTATGATGGGGTGATACATTCCGAGTTCAAGACTGTAATGAATACTTGTAAGTAAAAATACTGCATATAGTTATTAATTTCTCTTGACTTGTGATTCCTCCTTTGTATTAGCATGTAGTTAATTTTATAAATGACTAATACTTCTCAGATATACTCAGATTATTATTAAGTCGACGCTTCAACTCGATGTCGAGTCTTGGCTTCCTGTACCAGCCTCCACTAAACTAACCATCCATTTCCTCACATCCATCCAGGTCTATACCTGGTATCCGCCAGCATTTCATCGAAGAAGAGCCCTTCCTCAGCGTCTTGATCTGTGAAGTAGCTCATTATTTTCGTTTCATTCATTATTTTATTCTCAGCCATCCGTATAACGTGTCCGGCTCACCTCAATCTAATGATCCTAAAATACAGGATCTCGTCTGGTTGGTTCCTTGAATAGATCTTTGAACTCCCGTTTTATTGGATGTCTCCCTACGTGGCTGACCTTAACAGCTCCAAAGATTTTAGGAATCTTCCTCTCAAAGACCACCATTCTTACAAGTTCAAGATTATAATAAGTTCTGACCACCAGTATTGGAGATAGCCCACGTTTCTGAGACAGAGGAGAATTGGTTAAATATTTGTTTTATATTAATGAATCTTAGTGTCCTTAAATATATCAGGGATCCTGAAATAGGCACTGAGACCACAATAACAATGGTTGGCACATAATACTCTTCGTTTAATTTTAGAATCCACAACATTGTCTTGGGTTATAAGGGACCCAAGATAGACAAACTCGGGGACTTTTTCGAAATATCCTCCGATAGTGATTTCCTCGCCGGGCCAGGGGATCTGTGACTATGTGTTTGGTTTTTGCTGCTAAGCCACATTTTTCTTGCTGCTTCTAAAAGCTAATCCAACAGAGACAATCTCTCACACTCGTCACCAAATCATGGCGATCTCGAGCCCTTTTCTTGCCGTCCAAGTAACTTAATATCTCTGCCTGCTATAACCTCTCAGTATATAGCCCACATGAAAACTATATATTTCACGGCATCAACCTCCGAGATACACTTGTCTAGTTCTGATTTATGTTGGGTATGAACTATTACATCGTTGGTGGCGCTATTCGTGCTTGGCACTCATGTGAGCGATCGTTAAAAAGCGATCAGAATCTACATTTGCCCTTCAGAATACGCTCACATTGAGGATATCGGATATATATGCCTTCTGGCAATAAGGATATGATCAATCTGGATTAGTGTTGACCTGTCAGGTGTTTTCCATGTACCTTTGTGGATTATGTTGTGGAGCAAAATTTATAAGTCTTTGGGAAAATTTCATTGTCATTGCTTGACTTGTGCAGGCTGACGACCAATAGTCGGGTGAAATATTAATTCTTTCCCCACCTTCAATAATCCTCATACCATATTGTGAGCAGGCATCTACAGTTTTTTTCATGAGTTCATAGAAGGCTTCATTTTCTTCATCTTCCGAAGGTTCGATGGAAGCATGCATACTTAAAATGGAATAATTACAAAATGTTCCTTGGATCCCTATTGTAGTTAAATTCCTTTATTGTGCAATAATTACAATCTGCCTTTTATAAGGCAATAAGTAATTAAGATATATGCTCTCATTCATACAATATTTACAGTTCATCATTCACTCGCTCATTCATACAATATTTACAGACAGCCCAGAGACCCCCCAAATCCACCGCGAAGAAAAGGCGGAGTCTTGGGAAGTCCCCCACGCTCCTCCGTCAGCCGCGTCACCGGATACTAGCCAGTGGAGGCTGACCAAGAGCGCGAGAGCCACAGACGCTCAGGACATGATTGGAGAGACTGGCCATAGCCAGGACTCCCACTATCACGCGTTTATAGCAGGTCACGAGGCCACTGCCGTTTCAGTCTCCGAGGAGGATTATAGGGATGAGTGGCGCAGTGCAATGACTGTGCTACAGGATTAGGGTGGTTGGAAAGGCTACTGTGGAATTTCGTAAACTTGGAAGGGATGAGTTCTAGAATGTAGGGTATATTAAGGTCGTTATGAAGGGTTTTGTTGCTGACATAATAAGGGGCATTTACTATTGTTCTCAGGACTTTTGATTGAAAGGATTGGATACGCTTGATGTTCGACTTTTTTGCTGTCCCCCATAGCTCTATTCCATATGTCCAGATTGGTTTAAGTATAACTTTGTAGATTAGTAGTTTATTTTCTATTGAGAGATGGGATGTCCTTTGAAGTAGTCTGTACAGTTGTCCAAAGCGTCTGTTTAGTTCTTGTCTTTTTAGTCTCGTATGTGGGTTCCAGGTCAGTCGTTTGACAAGATGGAAGCCTAAGTACCGTACTGTCTCGGATACAGGGAGAGGAATAGAATTAAAATAAACTAGTGGACAAGACTTGCGACAAAGGGTGAAGGTAATGTGGGAACATTTTGCTTCATTAACTTTGATCCGCCATTGATTGCACCAATACTCGATCTCGTCGTGTTTTTGAAGGTTGTGGGATGCTATGTCGGGGTCTAGATTGGATGACAAGACTGCAGTGTCATCTGCAAATGTGGCCAAGAAGGTATTGGGAGTAGAGAGGACATCAGCGGTGTATAGGTTATAGAGGATGGGGTCCAGGACACTGCCCTGTGGAACTCCTGCACTTATGGGATAGTAGTTAGAGTATTCTAAACCACAGCGGACTTGGAAGAAGCGGTTTGAAAGGTAGGACTGTAGGATTAGGAAAAGGGTCTGTGGTAAATATCTTTTGAGCTTATAGAGCAAAACTGCGTGCCAAACCCTGTCAAAAGCTTGAGCTATGTCGAGAAAGGCAGCAGTGCAATACTTTTTGGTTTCAAGGGCTGAGGAGATGTGATCAACACCGCGAAGGCCTTGTTGAGCAGTGGAATGTCGTTGGCGGAAACCAAACTGGTGTGTGGGAAAAAGGTTTTTGGATTCAACAATTAATTGGAAATAGACGTTTTAGTAGGAGTTTCTCAAATATTTTTGAGAGGATAGGGAGTAGGCTAATTGGACGGTAAGATGAGGCGTCATTGGGTGGTTTACCGGGTTTGGCGAATAGGACAATAATGGAATGTTTCCTGAGGAGAGGAAAGTGCATCGTTCGGATAATGCAATTATATATATAGGTTAAAAAGATTATGGCTTTAGGAGGAAGTTGTTTGAGAATTTGAGGAGTAAGGAGATCATATCCAGGGGAATTTCGGTAAGGTAAGTTTTTCAGAAGATATTTGACCTCAGAGGGATTAACGGCTTTTGGTGGAAGAGTGAGAGGAAAAGGTGAAGTGAGGAAATCTTCCACAGTTGTGCTGTCAGTATGGCTTTGATGAGAAAGGTGAGGTGTGAAAGTATGGGTAAGATGCAGAGCAAATTCCTCCGACCTATCCCCGTCCGAAGCCACCCAGGACCCATCATCACGACGTAGTGGATGTGAAACAGGTTACATTCCACAAGGAGTTATCCCTGGTAGACAGAGAGGAGAGGTAGGAATTAAAAGAATCGGAACGAAAGGATGCCAATCACCGCTTTACCAATCGGCTGGATCCCTATTAGACAAATTCTTTGGCTTAGAGCCTTAAACCCTATTACTTGTTGTCGATAACTTCTCTTGATAATGAATTCTATACCATACTCATGGGACCTCTCTCTGCAGCTATAGTAATTAGTATGACGTTTCTTCTCCAAAGTGCCAAGACCAATCCAGCGAATTCCTTGGTTAGCAGTTATGTCTAGATAGTATTTTCCAATTTGTGTGCTACGGGTCTGTAAAGAGACAGGCCATCCCAATATCCTAGGTTAAAGTAAGAGATTAAAGTAGCACAAACCTGGGATAGCCGGGTGGTTTCTGTTGTTGACTATTTGGCTCCGAAGCTGTTTTAGGTTTCCTAATTTATTAGATTTTCGGGTAGTGGGGATAGCCCCACTATCATCCCAAACTACGTACCCTAGTTTGCTGGTGTGGTTGCCAATCATGTTATTGCAGACAGAAACAGTGTCTTTGTATATTATATGTGCCTGTAATATGGGTGTATGTATGTAGTGTGCGTGTCAGTGTAAATGTTTTTTCCCCCAATATGGATTGCCAATGTAGTATTAAGACCAGGGTATGGGGTCACCACATCCCTACGCCTTCAATGAAGTAAATGTTTTTAAAATTTATTTTCTATATCTATCTATTCGATTTTTCGAAAAATGTGAGACATAGGGGTTCCTTTATCAAAGCTCAACTATTGAAAATATATCGATTTTTTTTCACCTTCAACGCAATTTATTAAACAATATGTAATCAGAAGTTAAATTGTGTTAGTCAATTATTTTCAGCAGGAAGAATAAAGTTTAATTAAAATTAAAAAACGCCGTTTTGGTGGAAATTAAAGGAAATATATAAACTTATTTCCCGTTCCGTTCCATATATTTAAGTTCCGTTAATTAAACATCAAGGGACAATTTCAGTACGGGCAAATTACACGAGGGGTTTCAAAGGAGTTTTAGGTCTTTGTGGTGAGGACGGGTAGAAAATGAAAAATGTTTGCTTATCTCTGTAAAAGGTTGCAATTTGGTGGAAGTAATCCCCAACAGACAGGTTGGGTCATGTAATAAGATGGTAGAGTATTATATTTGGATGGGGTCCGATACAGTCATTACAAATAACTTTGTTGAATGCATTGTATTTTTATTATATGGATGGACTCCAGATTGCAGTTCAATAAAAATATTAACAGCTTTTATGTCTACAATCTACAAATGTATTGAATATCTTATCTACTCAAAAAATAGAAAACTTAAAATTAATTGATAGCCGAAAATTTATAATTGAGTGGATGGGTTTGTTGGGATATCGACTTAAGCTCATGAAAGGGAAATGTTAAATTTTTATCAAATTTATTGATGGATGAAGTTTAAACGTAGGATACACAGATGCATAAAGTAATGAGAAGAAGAGAAAGACATACGTTAAGAAATAATGACCAAGATCATTAACAACAATAAAAATATAAGGCATAAAATAAAACAGCTTTTTGTAATAACATAAGCTGGTAAGGAAATTGATGAGAACCACAGTGTTTATAAAAGCGGAATGGCAGTATCTATCAAAATTATTGGCACAGTAATCAATGAATTGGAGAAAGTTAAATTGACAATAAATCAAGCTAGGTTACCAGTAAGTTGGGACTATTTTATAATGGTACTATTTGTGGGCATGGCTTCGAAATCTGTTGTTTGTCAGTGTTGTAATTAACATGATCGATATGTAATAAATCAATAAGTAGTGTTTCTAGTAAGTGATAAAAAATGCTTTGGGTATTGGGAGTCAAACTTGTGGTTAGGCCTTAGCTGATGTTTCGCGAAACTGTTAATTCTTATGTTGATGACACCTGTTTAATATTGCTTGATAAGTTGCTATTGTTTACATTCACTAATGTAGGTTGAGTGACACGTTTTAGCACTGCAAGGGACTTTATCTAAGCAGTGTGTAAGGAAGTTAAAGAAATAGGACATTTAAATCTTGGTTTTTAGCCTAAGTTGTAATTCAGTGTATGTTAGTAGATTAGCAAAAACTATACATTGCTATGATTAGTTCCGGTTGGGGATGGGTTATTAAAATATATGCATTATCGACATCGGGCATTGGTTTGTGAAATCTATGGACCATGAAGTTAACTATTGACATCGGCCATTGGTTAGTAGATAGAATATTGATTGATAGGATCGGATTTATTTATTATTAAGGGTTGTGTGCACTCGGCCATAAGGTTTTAGACGGTTTTTTGGGCCTTTGGTTAAATAATGAATGTATATGAGGACTTAGTATACCAATCAGTGATGATACTGTGCGGTGTTTTTCATTAAGAGCAGGTATAAAAAGTGGATATGGTTGGTTGTTTCAGATTCCATAGTAAAATTTAAGCGGGATTTAAACGGATTTGGTGTATAGTATATTTGGTATGGAAGGACTAAGAGGTCGTCCACCTAATTTTATTATATTTATTTATGCTCATCTCTTTCTTCGTTATTTTCCTCTTCACAAACAATTCACTGGAAAAAGCAATTGCTTTAATAATGCCACTATCCACTCAGTGGGTCAAAACAAATTTTACATTGATACTCAGTCAATCAAACATTTGTTAATCACACATTTTTTACACGCCCTATATAAAATTCCTTGGAGTAGGAAAACTACAAATGAACGTATATATGAATTTAAACAATACGTTCACAAAGGAACCAACCAACTCGAAAGAGGCAACTAGTTTAACTTACATTACCTGATTATAATAATTATTTTGAATAACTATTAACACTTTCTTTTGTTGTTATCAGGACCTGATGATGGAAAACATACTACGTCAAAACTTTGTCTATTAAAAAATTAGATGAAAATATACCATCATTCTTTCATTAGCCTAAGCCCATTCATCCACTCTCATTAAAAGGGAGTAAAGGTGCTTGAGCCGGACTGGAATGAGGTGGATCACTATCGCACAAAATTCCGGGCTGGTCCTACATGGGCTGTCTTTGAGCCGCTCTGACATAGGCATGCCTTTTGTTCACTCTCCCCATCCCTCCACTCCAACCCTGTTTTACTCATGCACACTTCCTCTTCTTCTTTCCTCCTATTTTTTTTTTTTTGCTCTTTGTGACTATCCCATACTCACTTCACTTTTTCACTTTACAGTATACTTAATTCGTTATTTCGGCAGATAAGCGGGATGTAATACACTAAAATATATACCACTCTGATCTTGATGGATTCATGTTTGATTTTTTTGTGTATTTATTTTATATTTTCATACAATATTCACAAGAGGTTTGAAACAATGATCATTTAAAGAATTATTTGTTTATTTTATTATGAGTAACAAAAACACAAGTAATCTTTGATGAAGTTAGACATTGTCGGCGATGAGAAAAAAAAAAAAATATGTCGATTTGAACTACTGGGAAAAGTGACAATGTTAAAAAAATATCAATGCTCCTAAGATTTAAAGGCCTTAATGGCAGAGCACTAAATTACATATTTTAGTGCGTGAACATGAAGCACATCAACGTGTAATAAAGCTGAAAAACTTAACTAAAACTTCAATGTGCCAACCTAACATAAGTAAGATAATTCAAAACTTATCTGACCTTAATCACAGATCTGTCGATTTTATATTATCTCATGTGGATGTCAAGTACAAACAAATAAATATATTGACTAGGTATTATGTAAGTCCGTCTAAGAAGTATTTCTCAAACTGCCCCCCAAATGTTATTAAAAACAAAAAGTTAAAACCCGTTGAACCAAACTTGCTGTAATTTCCCGGAGGAAATTAACCTTCCCTAGGCAGGTTTTTATGTACCTTCAAGGAATTTACTACATTTCGTCTAAGTGAATCATTTATCAGATTAGGCAGTTGATTACGACGCTTCCTGCCCTAGATTTTGAGTCGCTGCTGTGGACGTAAACGTTATTAATTAAACAATGATGCGGTCGTACATATGCTCAGCGGTTTGATGCCAGTATTGGATTTACAAGTACCACAGTCTAATTATGCACCTGCATCAAATATCTGACTCTCTCTGGGTCTGGTATATTTAATAATGTATTTTGAATTCAATTTATATACGTGGAACAACGTAGGGCAGAAGAAGCGTGATTGATCAATCGAACCAGTTCCCGGGAACATAGTGTTGATGAATGGACTGTGACGAAGAAAATGACTAGTTTACATAGAAGGATTATACTGTATAATTATTAAACATTTTCCATTTTTTTTTCAATTGCTCATACGTGGACCTCTCTGCACAATAAACGTAGCAGTGACATGTGCTGGGTAAGTGGTTCAATAACTTGCTGCTTGTCTCACACCATCATCAGAACTTTAAGTAAAGGATTTTAGAGCTTATGAATGAAAAAAGCTATGTTTATTGGATGAGTTTCATTGATACGTGCAGATGACTGCCATAGGTTTTCCACCATTTATTAACACATGCAATGGTGGCAATTACCAGTCAATTCTGTTCGGAAGGAAATGATCCGGGTCCAGGATTGAAAGGTGACACCGAGAAGAGAAATAGGTTTGGTTTGAGGGCTTGAGTTCCAAGTAAATGACGTATGATTTGGGCGTAGAGGCGTCATTTCCCGAACCACAAAACACCTTTTTCACAGATTGGAACCAAACGGAGACACTTGAGGGCGACTGCCTGCTCTATTTTGGCCTCACTTGCGCATCTATCCATCACTATCAGATTCCAATCAGTTTTCTTTTATGTTGCCTAGAACGTTTTAAATATAATGCTATTTAAATTTCAATAAGTAAGACTACTAATGTTATCTTGTTATAATTTTATTATTATTTATATGAACATGATTGACAATTTATGTTTTATTGAGTTGGACTGATAAGTATGCTGTGTTTTTAATACAGTTCCTTTTTAAGCAACCAAAATTTTTTGTAAAATATTTTTCTACTATTTCGGTATGCACATACAAATTCAAACCCACTTGTCGATTGAAGAATAATCTAAATTTTTATTTCTTATTTTTCAGTTAATCCATTGCTAGTATAATTGGAAATGATGCCAGGGAAACTTCGTGCCTTGATTGAGGAATGTATGTATTCATGAATTTTCCTCGAATTTTGAAGAATTGACTATTCATGAGTGGGGGTTATCCGTTAAATTATTCAATCAATTTGTCATTGTGAATTTTGCAAGTTTTTAATTCGTTTTTCTTAAACTGTTGAATGTCAATACATATGACGCCACGTGAGTTTTCTGAATACTTATCAAATTATTAAAACTTATTAAAGTATGCTCCAACGAAAGCAAACAAGCGGTTCATGTTGCCAGCTTCTCAAAACTTTGGCTTTTGTATTAGCTTTGAAATTACTTTAGAATTATGGCCTTTGTGTCAATACGTTTGCACAATGGCTTAAGTACATAGCCTCTCAGTTTTTGCTGACTTTAACTAACACATAATCTTAGATGCGTGAGATATATCATTTTAATATAATATGGAGCACTTAATTTTCACCATCGCTATAATTGGCTGTAAATACTATATGCCAATAGAATGAGAGACGAATGAAAATCGGTTTCAAAGTAAGACCTCCCCCTTTGGGAAGATACTTAGTCCACCTATTTTATTTTATTAGGAAATTTTGATGTTATGTAGAATTGGCATAGGGCGATCACAATTGTAAAACCCGTCTATATGGGAAACAGCATATTGTTAAGGATGATTCAAAATTGGATAGTAACCAATCCCCCCCCCAAATGGACGGGGCTACAGTTTTCATTGATTCTATGTGTGATATTGAAGCATAAACATACTGACAGGAAGACGAAATAAGATTGCCCCGTATTGGTTTCCCAGTTAAGCAGATATAAAGGTCTCACTGGGCTTAAGAAGAAGAAAATGAAATTCCATGAATCCGATAACGCGAATCGGCGAAATAGAGCGTTTCGCTTCATGCTGCCTGTTCTGATGATTCTAGCGTCTTGTTTGACTCTCAGAATCAATGAAATGTTACGTGAAGATCATATTTAATGATAACATAAAATATAATAAAGGGCCTCTAATTGATTAGTTGGCCATAAATAAAAAGTAAGTAGAAAATAAGTATGATTTTATCATATCAAATTAAAATTCTCAATGTTCTGGATATTAACATATAATATCCATTGGAACTTAATTTGAACAGAATCACAAGAGAATTATAACTTCCACCTGAAGTACCCAAGTTAATCTCTCAACATAAAACTGCCATTAACATCGCAACCCTTAACCAGTGATTTTTTAAAAGAAATAATAGTTTGCACGGTGTTTACCAGCGCCATTAAAAGTAACAAAGGGTAAAAAAACAATGATATTAAATAGGATATCAATGATTAATATTATTCGTTGTGTGTTGGGGCTTTACTAGACTTTAACTACAAACAATCATTAAAATCGTAACGAAACTATTAATTATGTGATGGACCACACTTGACGTGAATGTTTGGATCGGTAAAATTCACGACGCAGGAAAAAAGTTTTTTTTTTCAAGTATAAAGATTATTCTAGGCATTCAAATTTTTTTTAAAATTTACGCGTGTGACTGTAAATTTCAGTCTAAGTAAAACCCGAGGGTCAGACCAGGCTGTAATTTGATGAAAACGCACTGCAGAGCTGCAGGCCGATGGAAACACTTTTACGAGTAGGTTTATGACGCGAACTAGGCCGGAATATTAACACCGTTCATAGCATTTTCGAATATTCCCAGTGCCCATTTTACAGACCCAATCAACCGACGCATTACCCAAGCATGTTTCTTCAACCAGCTCGTTTGAGATGCGCCAGGTCGGAAAATCCCTATCTTTATTATTTTTTCCTTACTCTGGAAGTGACAAAAAAAAAAAAGGGAGGTTATCAATAGTAGGTATTGAATGAAAAAAGTTAAAATTTGAATAATTTCCGAAGGGAAAGGATAATTTTTTCAAATAATTATCAAACGATTGTAAAAAGATCAAGTCACACAATAAGAGTTTCGATACGATTTGAATGACTTTTTGAAATATCAGTCTACTTCAAACTTACAATAAATTAATCGGGTCGTCCAGCTCTTACATGGTAACTATAATGACGACATGATACCCTACTCAATATGATAGATAGATGTTTATTTTTTATTACCAATAAGGTTTTTCATTCATGATTTTAACGAAGCTGGTTTTATTTTTGATACCATAAATTGGAATCACCAAATATCATTTCACTAACAACTCTACTTTCATCAGAATATGGGGTGATGGTATATGATAGTGGGGTCGTAAAAATGAATTAAATTTTAAGGGTTTATTTCACAATTCACTTGACTTACGCTGAGCAGTTATTACTTAAAATACAATAACGGAAAGTACGAAACTAAAATTGGGCCTAGTAAACACACGTTTTATGTGAATTTTATCCTTCTTTATGTTTTAATAAATTGATAGAAAAGGTTATTTTCAATTACGAATATGGTTTTGCAGAGAAAATAAAGTATTTTCGATGATTGAGTAGTTTGTAATATTCATTTATTAAGTTTTTAAGATACGCCGAGTTCCGTGAGTATCTCACGACATACTTAATTTCGATGTATGCAATATACAAAATACAACTTTAGTTCGTAATTCATGTAAACCCAATTTTAGTTTATGCAATTTTTTTTTCCTTCATATCCCCTTGTGAGTTCTGTCAAAATGTATTGGTCGTAAGTTCGGCAGGACCGAATAGGGCATCATAATAACTCTTTTTGGTCTCACAGAATTCTTATCATAGCTCATACAAATAAAAGAGAATCCTTTATATATCGAAAGAAATGACTCACCTCTAGATCAGCTAATTCATGAGTTGAAACCACACATTTTCAATATATTGAAAACGTGCAAAAAATCTATTTTTCCTTTCTTGAGTTCTAGAGAAAGGGCTGTTGAACTTTTGCGATGCAATAGTCGGAAGGGCTATACTTACAACACGCCAGCCAGGGGCCAAGCGAATTCTGCTAAGGGGTCTGAGATTGGTTTCGACGCCCGGGCTTAAATTAATTCTTGGGTCGCTAGGGAGTGGGATAAGGCAATATCGATATGATGCTATATTGTGCCCAAATAGGGGACTACTCTCTGGTCAGTGGCTCCTAGCTCGGAGAAGCTATCCGATCATTCTACCATACTACAGCCGGCCCTTCCAAAAAGAAAAACCTCTTCAGAATTCCGAGTTATTCCAACAAAATCCAGTAAGAAACACTTCAACAAATAATGATTAGGTACAACAAATACATTATATTCGGGTTGATAATGAAAGAATAATACATCACGAAAAAAAATACCTTACAAAAGTTCTAGTAAATAAGCAAGTATATACATCAATCGAAAAATATTTATATTACAAATAATTTATTAATAATAAATAAAAAATTAGTCGTTACTTCTCGAAATAAATAAATTTGCTGGAGAGAAGAGAGCCAGCCAATTCACCATAAGAGATCACTCAATGAGAAATTTATGTAATAATGACAGTGCCATCTGAAAAAAAGTTCCTAGGTAGTAAATTGGGGTCTGAATGGTGACGATTTATTTGAATAGGAAGGTTTTATTGGTTTGTTAAGATCAACCTGCCGGATATTAAGAAGAAGAGAGTGGCGGAGGGAGCTACAAAGTAGTGGTCAAATTCTACAGTTATACGGGAAGGGGTTTTTAAGGGCACAAAGACGAGATTTTCTACTCTGGGAGTACGCTGAGGATTTGAACTATAGAAGATAGTGTATATTTAGGAAGGGTGATTTATGCCTGTATGTTTCAAAGTAAAGCATATTCTTTTGAATTCGATAATTATTTATTAAACAATGATATTATTATTATTTCATATTAATATGATTCCATATAGGCATTTACAATTAAAAAAATATATTCAAAATACGGAATTTAATAAAGTTCATAACTGCATAGATATATTAAAACCAACATTGCGGTTGTAACTCATTTCACAGGTGGAAAGTTCCGCCTCATTCTAACCCTGCATGCATAGGTTAACTTAAATAAGCCTTACCAGAATATTTCCACATGGGAAAACGTCGGGGAAACATTTAATTAAAATAACCACGCTGGAAAAGTTAATCTATAAATGTGGACGATTGCTGCTCCACGTGTAATTGAATGCGCGCAAGGCCTTAGAAGATATTTAACACAGCTGCCCTTCTATGCTCACTGCTTCAATATACCGTGGAGAAAAATAATGGAAAAAAGAAGTTTTTCCAAAGAATGTGCCTCACTTTCCTTCAAGAAACAGATTACTTCCCGTTTCAATATTTCTAAACGTAGTAAGCAATTATTTTCAAGCCAAATAATATACTTTCTCGATCTACCAATTCAGCAATCTCCAGCTACTCAATTGAGGATAAAATCGATTATAAAATGTTAAATGTCTGACGAAATGCGTATTGCACACTAGCTGGCTCCAGCATGAGCCACTTGTCATGGATGAATGGATAGGAAAAGCACCAAGGGAAAACTATTTCAAAGGTATCGGCAACACTGGAGAAGGAGGGGCTTCACTCCTCGACATAATGGTGTCGAGTGGAGCCCCACCACCGAGAGGAATTGATAAATCGTTCGTGAAATGGGTGTCATTTAGAAGCTGTCCAATGTCTTTTGTAATATAAAATGCCAGGAATAAAGCATGTAAAGAAAGCAATGAGACGTAGTTATTTTACCAATAACTTCTTACCATTAAAAAGACCACATGGCCATCCATGTGAGTTAGTTAAATCCAATTTTCATCGAGTGGATCTGAAGAAGTGTGGTCTCACCATTTTCCCCATCAAATCAGAGAAAACATTATCGTTACGTTATTATATCGATGACTGTATTTTTTCACGCTTAATGCCATGCCATTCGAACATCTTTGGAACAAATGTTGTTTTATAACAAAATGTTTTTAAACCGGTTATTTAAAAAAAATATATTTAAAATGACGAAGTGTATGCATATTGAGGGCTGGTGGATTCCCCGTCACTTCCTAAAAAATTACACAGTATTTTTGACCGAAAATTCATTATTTTAGTTGAACCATCTCTGTGACTAAAAACTACAATATTGAAACAGAAAACGTACTCTACTTGGCTAATAACATATTGAGTACTATTTGCATTGTTGACTTGCGATAATTTAATGAATCAACATTAAATTTATTACGTTACCATCACATTATTGTTGTTTTCTTAACCATGAAGGAACATCAGAACCTTAATATTTATACTTAAGTTTCGTCGCTGCATATTTCAAGTTGAGAAACATATACAAATTTCAGGCCAATTTAATCATTTTTATAAATATTCTGCACATAAAATCAAACAAACCATAGACGACAGGCTCCGTATCTGTTTGAAACTAGAGCCTGTTCATTTGAGCTTAGGGAATAGCAAATGGAGATACATTGTAAAACGTATGTAGAAATATGCGAAGGATTATGGGGAATAAGTCCAAAATATCGAAAAGCCTTAACAATTGCTCATACGCTTTTCCAATTGTCAAACGAGCCACATAACGTTTTGGAAATGGAACGTCTACACCCCAAACATAAACCCCACGCTCCACGCTTCACTCGAAACTCACGCTCACCAAACCGAAAGTTTACCCTCGGGTGATTGGTGCCTTTTCCGTCAATTTTTATTTTTAGACAGACAGATGGAAGTTATTAATGGACCAAGTCATCTATGAATTAGAACTATGTACAAATAAAGAATAATCAATCCTGCTCAAAAAAAAAAAAATATCACAGGAATATAACTAAGTCACATTAATAAAACATCAATTAAGAAATAAAAACTTACTTCTTCTATATAGTCTAGACTCGTCATAAGGACGGAGCACGGTGGATTTAAGAGCAGCAAAATTCCAGGGAGTCATGGATCGAGCATGGAAATGAACTACGGAACGCCTCGGGTCGATTTTAAATCCTGGATCTGGATAATTGGTTTCAAGTCGATTTATTTGTCAATAAAGCCAAAGAAATTTTGATCAAAACATACCATCCTCTTTGCTCCAAATCTACAGGTATGAAAAATATTTTTTAACGATAAACAGTCTTTTTAATGAGAGATCTGTCCTTCAAAACGGCGATTAACATTTCTATACCACCTTATGTCTGCTGAGTAGACTTTTCCAAATATTATCTTCATTAGGTGACGTTCTCTTTGGGGACATGGTATCATTCCTGAAAGAGGATTTAATACATGCTCCAATGGAACCGCGCTGTCAGCAGCAGCTATATACAAAGGCTTCAATGACACTCATTCCTTGTAAGTGAAACGTATTCTCCTCACTTCATTGAAGCTGATCATTAAACAAACTTCACAATGTTTAGGGTGTTAGGGTTTACAATGTTTTTTTTTTTTCAATTATCATACTCACGTTTAATTATTACATTTTATGAAACGGAAATCATGAAAATTAAAAAAAAAATCTATCTTCAACACATCGATCAACCTTTCTTTGGCTCTCTTAATCGAATTAGCTATTTTTTTATTCAAGAAGCTACTCATTTAACCTCACGAGTTAACCCCGTCCAGACCGATCCCCAAAGTCCGGGTCTCCACAGCTAGGATACAGCATGTAAACCTACTTTTTGACTATGAGGACATTCAAAATTCATAAGCTACGTAAAATGTTGTGACGTCAATTATGAACTAAAATAAATTTTACGTCACCCTACGTTTTTTTTTGTTTTTTTTTCAAAACCAAAAATCCCTTATGTTTTCACTTGTGTCTGTTTTTGTCAGTTTGTCAAAAAAAAAAAATTACTTTAAAGACAGCCGTTTCCATAAAACTTGATTATGTATCATTAATAATTAACTACTCACTATAAAGAAAAGCTGCAAGTTTGAGTGGGGTACCAAAAATTTAACTTATCCAGGGAATTAGGCATGATATTATTCCTGACAGTTTAATTTGATGAGCCGATGATGCTATTAATATAATTAGCCCCTCGAATAGCAATGAAGGGTCATTAAAAAACGTTTTCAACCACTATAGTAGAATCCTGAGTCAAGATGTACCTGTTTGAAAGCTACAACAATAACTATTTGTGTCGCAAAATACTGTCAAGTTCTGACTGGAATTAATAAATTGCCTTTCTATCTATTATTTAGCTTTTCATTGGAATAGGAAATCTTTAAGACTAGATCAAATGAGATGCATGGGAGAGGAACTTAGCCCTCTAGTGAACATTTTTCCTCCACCTGAGTGGGCTTATACCGAAGGTCTTTAAGTACCATTCCGAATCATAACTTTATTTCAAAGCACACTTTGACATTAGTTAAATCCCATAATAGTGCACAATTTGTAACTGCACTCATTATTCGTCAACTGGAGTAATGCTGATCATTAACTGATCCAAGGATCAGTAGCCTCAACATTTTTAATGAATGAAATTTCGTTACATCAATTACGAACGAAATTTTTTTTATATAAATACTTATAAACGGAATAAAGGCCGTTAAGAGTACAAATATATGGGTCTGGCCTAAATAAATGAACGTCTTTCATTTTTTATTATTCACACTTCAGTTAGTAAAAATAAATTATTAATAAATATACTATACAAGTAGAAGTTATATCATTACTCTATAACTCCCTTTCAGTAAATTGAAACGGCAAAACGGGATCCAGTATAGCCGATAAAACAGAAACCGTATTCAGCCCATGTAAGCATTTGTCAGGTTTCGCGAAATGAAGAAGAAATAAAAGATCTTCACGGCAAGCCCATTGTTATAACGGCCATATCGGTTTTCAATAGTACCACCTTGACATCAGCCTTTCAGAAAATAGAAAAAGTATAAATGTTGCTTTTATCAGGGAATGTAATCAAGAATAATTTTATTATTTAAACTCAGTCACTGACAATAGTCACAAAATAATAGGTATATGTAAATAGCTGAAGTAATGAAATCCTTTTGCATTACTACTTATGTGTTCTGTCCTAAACCACGGGGAAAAATCTTAAATTAAAAAACTTTTAGTCTAATATTATATCATAGTATAATATTATATGATATCGTAATAATTTTTTGATATATATTTTACGACGAATCATTATGAAAATTTTAGGATCCTATTAACACAATTGTTAGTAGATGTTTTTATACGACCATCGCTGAACGTGGTCGAGAACATTATAGGAAACTACCAAGTGTACGTGTATTCCAGAGGGAATGACTTTAATACGACCCCGAGCACTAAAACTTTATGTTACTACTTTGAGATAAGGCACTGTGAAATATCCACAGCTGATATGGCACACATAATTCCGATCATGATATTTATATTATCAACAGGAATTTAGTTTGTTTCGTTAAAATATTTATAGATGGGTCTGAAGTTCGGAGTGCCTGTATGTCCTACAGTTATAGGACCAAGCACGTTATCCCAACAAAGGGCGGCTTGGCATTAAGCAAACCAATCAAAGAAGCATGGAGTACAGGCGCTCTACGGGGAAGGCTGTACTGCTGTAGTTTGCGAAAAGTAACTATTTGAGTTTTAAGTCTTTACTGTGTTGAGATCGTTAATTCTACGTTAGTGGTCGTAAAAGTGGCCCAATCGAACAGGTATATTCCGAAATCCTTGAAATATTAAGTATATAAAAATTATTGTGAAAAAACTTTTAATTAATTTCACTGTCTTTTAAGCTTCCTCAAGTGCCTGCTCAAAAGTAAAGCCTAATAGTCGGGAAATGAGACTATTATGAGAGGGTCCACTCAGACTCGCGAGGGAACGTGAGCAGCTCACTTTAAAAAGGATGTAGCAAATCTTACGGTGTTACGGGTACCACGGCTTCGCTGATCCGTCGGTTTCGGAAAGGAAAACCTTCACAATTCCGGTAACGGTTCTAAACGGAACAAGTTATATAAAATTTTGTTAAGGGGGACATGATGTTACATCCTACTGTAACATGGATTGTATAAATAAATAGATTTAGCGCACTTCATGTAAAATGAATGAATAAATTGTGATAATGTTATTAGATACTGAAACAAATGCATTTACATAAAAGAATGAAATAATATATTGAGAGGGGCATATAAAATATTTAGAGATTTCTGGATGATCCAGGCTGATCTCGCTGTATGAAATGTTTCTTTGCCTCTTGTTGCCGTATTATCGCTTAGAAGACGCTACTATGGCGTAGATGTGACTTCTTGGGTAAAAAATATGGTTTCGTCTAGCTTACAATGCGGTTGGAAGGTGTTTCCTTGGAGGTTCTCGAAGTGAGCTTGGCTTGCACTCTAACTGTCCCGTCTCAAATGAAACATTTGTCCAAGCTCTGTGCAACTGAGTTGTGACGGGTTGACAAGATAGATTTAAACGTTTCGTAAACTACATTACGCAATAAAAATGTATTAGCGTTTTGAAACATGTCAAATTGCGTTCACTTATTGAATAATTACTGTTATTTTGAATTGTATGAAACAAGGTTTTATAACAAGAGTTTTATAGCGTGCTTTTGCAGGAGGTCGGCGGAATGTGCCTTGGGAAGCACAATCAGGCACTCTGACGTCAATAAATTGATCGTTAGAACGTCGTTAGCTCCAGGAAAACTTCAGGTCCGATACAGGCTGGTCGCTATTTTCCTGTCACCATTTAACAACCTTGACATTAAAACTTTCATACCCTAACAAGCTGTTTTTAAGTGTTTTCTTTCTTGAGATATTTGAATAGAATGGGAAGCCCACCAGTTTCTAAGGATACCCGGTTTCCAGCAGACATCATTAAATCATCAAATAAACTATATAAACAAAAAAAAAAACTCAAATTAAAAGTTGGTGAGCCGTGACTATAATTCTGAGTTATAACGATCGTGAACTCTGTATCACGATAAAAATGTAATTCTGAAGTATGATTTGCGTGAAAATCAATGTACATTAAAAAATAATTAACAATGTCAATTTTAAAACATAACATAAATTTACCCTTGACATAACGTAGGTAACCCATCCTAAGAGATTTAGAACTCCCTTTAAAACCAGGATCGCCCTAATGAAACTTTTAATTGATGAACGGGTGTAAAAACATTTTTAAAATTAACATTCGTCAGTAGATTGGTAGTCGTTAATTGCACGTATTGGCTATACAATTTCTATTTGTATTTGTTTAATTAATGGAAACTAATTTTTTCTGCCCACAATTTTAAAATCAAATACAAACAAAAAAAAGCTGTGGGTGGGCAAACGTTCAACCCACACCGGCACATACTCCTAAGAAGAACTTGAAAAGCTGAGTTACAGCAAAAGGAAACAGCACAATATGCCATCTTCCAGTTGTCATTCTGCTCTTTTCCACTTTGAAATTTTATTTGATTTGACTACAACATTATCATTGATTCTTTTAAATTAATAAGTTATTTGAATTTTTTTTACTGCAATGTGAATTGAATACGACAGTATATTGTCATAATTTCTTTTGTATAGGGCATTCATCTACAAACGAAATTCCTACATGTATAAACATATATCCACGAGTACAAATTATCATCAAGTCCTGAGAATAATAGTAAATGTCCCTTATTAAGTCAGCAACAAAACGATCTTAATATACCCTACATTCTTAAACTCATTCCTTCCAAGTTCATGAAAATCCACAGTAACCTATACCACCACCCCAAACTCCTAGTACAGTTATTACACTGCGTCACTCATCCCTATTAGCCTCCTTGGAGACTAAAGCGGCAGTGTGCTCTTAACCTCCTATAAATACTTAACAGTGGGAGTCAGGGCAATGGCCAGTTTCTCCAATCATGTCCTAAGCGTCTGTGGCTCTCGTGCTCTTTGTAGACCTCCGCTGGCTCGTATCCGATGACGCGGATGACGGAGCAGCGTGGGGGACTTCCCAAGACTCCGCTTGCTCTTTCACATGCAAGGGAGGTGACAACCATGCGGATTTGGGAGGTTTCTAGGCTGTTTGTAAACACTGTATGAATGAGCGAGTTAATGAAAATTGTAAGTATGGTATGAATGAGAACATCGCAATTACTTATTTCCCAATAAGGCAGATTGTAATTTTATCACAATAAAGTTTTATACTCAGTACAAATTATCGATTTGTCTTTGAGAGTTTGCTGTCTTCTCGTATCTCCAATATATACGCCAAGTTAGGGTGGATCTTCCCCTCCTTCCGTAGACAAGTATTTTCTTGGTTCCATCACGTTTCATCACTAACCTTATTTAAACATTATCCTGCAGTTCAAATCCTCATTTTACTTCCGGAATACAAGAGCCCTGTACAACCATTCCCACTAAGCTGGATCATTCGAGGCCTCCCATTTTCTTATTTGTATTTAATTAAAACACTTTATGTTTGTCTTCAACTGTTTTATTTGTTTAGTTATATTAAATTTATTTATTTGTTCCTTTTTATCATCAATATGGGTTGAGGTACCTGAAAGTATTTTTTCGTAATTCTATTACAGACTTATGTACACTAAAGTTGTGCCTGCGTAATGTGACAATACTTGAATATATACAATATTCAATGGTTAATAAAGCACCTATTCACCTAGCTCTGTCTTAAATCTTTAATTTATAAAGTATCTAGCCTGTAGCGCATTACCGTATTTAAGCTACTGACAACTCCTCAACGTGGTTTTGGCTCTTCCAGGGGCAAATGTACGCTAATGTGAATAACTCTATGCTTTTCGGATAAAAATTAAAAAAAAGGATCCAAAAAGGTTTCCCTTACAGCGTGTGACCCACAGAGCTATGTTTTCTTTTTCAAACTAACTCAGGATTCATTTATGGGTAAATAATATCACGTTTAGAATAAAAACGGTAGTATTTAAGTTGAACACTGTTCATAATTTATAGCAACTTCCGAAAGTATTATTACTTTTAGGTTGACAGGTGTAACATTCTTAAGTAGTCAGCATTAGGCCTGCTTTTTGCCGCTGCGTGCCAAACTTACGGATTGATGTACATGGATCCCTTTGGAGTAGCGCGTACACAGCTCCGGCGATGGTGCGGCGCCATACGTCTAAGTTGCGGTCTTTTTTTTAGCATTCCGTGGCGTAGTGGGCCACAACGATATCATGTGTGGACATGGAATGCGATCAGTCCATTATTGGCCTTTGAGTAGGCAATTGAGTTTAGAGGGCCTCGTCCAACTTGAGTATTAATTTTGTCTGCCATTTTTACTGAAAGCTCATCAAATGATTTGACACTCATCCAAAAAAAAATTGAAGATCTTACCTTCCTTTTTATCACAAATTTGAAAAAAGATGTTGTCGGGCACTCACTAGGGGGCTCAGTTCATACCTGATTATC
Organism: Acanthosoma haemorrhoidale; assembly: GCA_930367205.1. Classification (NCBI taxonomy): domain Eukaryota; kingdom Metazoa; phylum Arthropoda; class Insecta; order Hemiptera; family Acanthosomatidae; genus Acanthosoma; species Acanthosoma haemorrhoidale. The sequence continues at coordinate 87,246,489 of OV884009.1, read as the reverse complement.
CCCTAAGTGGCGAGGAGACGCCCGCTGTATAGACCCGAGACAGGTTAGGGTCGCTAAAACCTCTCTTAGCCCCCGTCCGGCGAGCGCCTAGAAAGAGATAAGGCGGGTGGACAAATGGTCTTTCACCCTGGCCGCCGGCCTAGTCGGCAGGGAAGCCTAATTCGCTTTGATCTGACTTCATAAGATCTTTAGAAGGTGTGTGTGCCCCGACAAAGCACTGTGTTCAGGAGAAGAGGTACAGGGTAGGTTTTATAGGTAGTTATTGTGGTCTTGGAATGACCATGAATTCACACTCGGTATCTAAGGGTAGGTGAAAACCGTCCGGATCCCAAAAGCGAGTGTGAACCGGAGAGAGACAGACTGGATTGCAATGGGAGACGCTGCTGGAAAAATTTGCAGGGCCACGCCAGCCGTCGTCCGTGAGGGAGAGGTCTCTCCCAAGGAGGTGCTAGTTTTAGCGAGACGAAGGCAGAGATTCCCACTAGGATGGTGTGGGTCTGCCAAACGCCGGACTACAACATAGCAGGTTAGGAAAGAGAGATGCAGAGGTAGTTGAATGAGAAGTCCATGGTTTTGAGTCGAGCCGCAGGCGCCAGTGAAAAGAGAGAGACAAGTGTTCAAGGTCCCCCGGTTGCTTGATGTCTGGTCTCTGTTTTTTTTTTTTTTTTTTTTTTTATTTCAAAACCTCAACAAAACAATACAATGTACAAAAGAAAAATAACAAAATATTTGGATTACATATTTCTCCTCTTACTGCATTTACATGCATTTGGCGGAGTGCCTAAATATAATAAATTTTTATTGTCGTTAATAGTTCATTGTTCTTATACAACACTAGGTGATGAGGCTCACCTTCTATGGTCTCTGACTCTGGAGCTCGGACTTATATAGGAAGCCAGCCAGTAGGGTGGGGATAACTCCCCACCTACGACTGACTCCCCCACTCTCCGACTGGCGTCATAAGCTTAATTTATTAAACATATGGAAAAAATGATAGATATGACATGATCTGATCGAGAAGAGAGTGACTTATAATTATTTGTAATTAAGAGGTGGCCACAACAGATGTAAAAATCTTTCCTCTCAAAATTTTTCATTAGGTGTATAGATGTACCGAAGATTATCTATTTGGCTTAAGCATATACGTTTTATACCAAATGCAAGCAACAATGATAAGCTTTCACTGGTAGACATCCATCGTTTTCAGCGGATGGGGGGAAAATAGCGATAGAGGCGATATCATTATTATTATTGAATTAATATGGTACCGCAACGCCACCGCACGTTTGATGGACAAGTGAGGATTGAAATACTGCTGCACCACGACCGGGAAAAGCCGCCTGTGTGCACCGGGATTTAGTTGCCCCAGAGCAATACGTCACTGACTAATATATCAGTAGCGCACCCGGCTTCACCACTAGGCACTGACAGCTGGTTCCTAGCTATACATCACATGACTCATATTTCAGGGCTCATTAGCCGTACTCATGAAACTGGTCGCTGATGTCCAATCATCATATGGCCTAATATTCTTCAATGAACGCACCACCCTTTGACAACGGTAATGAATTTCCCTTTCCCCATTTCGGGGAATCTCTCCTACCATTTGCCAACTGATTAAGATAGCATTATCCCTTTGGTAGCCTGGAATAATCACTTTGAAGCGGTACGTTTCTTTCAGACCTTGCCTAGTTAGCTGTTAATATCAACTTTTCTGATCAATCTTCATCAATTAATCAGCTTGATCAAATACTTTAGACAGGTCCAACTTTTTTTCTCAACAACCTTTTTTATTAGTCAAATAGACAATTAGTCGGTTTGTCTGGCTGTATTTGTGTATTCTACAAAAGCATCCTTATAAATGTAATCGATGTGGAATTTAAAACTGTGCATTTATTACCACAAAATGTTATGCTGTATATGTTTATTTTAAGATATAATTTCGACAACTATATGAAAAATTTAATTTAAAAATAATTGAAACGTGAAAACATTCCCCATATCTATTTATTATCATTCTCAATTCACTGCTCAACTATTTAAGATTAATTGTTATGATGTCACCCCCATTGTTGAGGTCACAACAAATACGTAAAAATAAATTAATACAAATAAAGATTGGTGAGTGTATAATTTCAATTATATACAGCTTTATTCGTCAAGTATTGTCGATATAAAATACCAAGTATGATGTTTCACAATAGTTTAACAATTATCATGATTTATATATCCCTTAAGCTTTTATATATTTCGAAAAATACTATTTAGTTCATAAATACGTCAAACAATACTGTAAATACTGTTATTATTGATCCCAATTCCTTAATTTTTTTTATACAATTTTCAACTCTGTAAATTACCTATTTAACAATTACAAAAAATTCTAAATACCTAAACTGTTACCCGAAACATCCTGAAACCGGCTTGAACGACATTGAATGGTGTGTCTTCTATTGATGGCTCTAAAAACATTATGTTCCCAAAAAATAATTGAATTTATATAGTGGAACGATCAGAATGCTCAATCATAAATAAGCTCGGAAAAGTAACTAAAAAAAGTATACATATATACAAAAGATGATAATAAACTGTACGTGTTGATGTCCCGCTCTTCGAAAGTTGACAATATTTACAGCATACAAATTGGCCTGTACTGATTTCAGTGATTTCCTTACATAGAGTGTAATTTCTGTACCGTGGAATTAATTTTTTATTTGTTTTTGACTTTAATTAATTGAAAATTAGTTATAATCTTAAACACCTTCTTTCCTTTGGTGTGATTTAGGGAATCTAAAAAATTAGAGAAAGTGTGATTTTATTTTATAAGAATTTTATTTTTCATACATTTTAATTTTTTCGTTCATACATTGCTAGATTAAGACGAAAAACAATTGTTCTTCACCAGTTTCAAGATTCCCTGTTCGTACTTCATTACTCAACAACATTGATCAAACAATAATAGACGCCTGTAGCTTGGATCTAATATTTAACGAATGACCGGTCTGCTCGGGGTTTGTTGAGGCAGTTAAAGCAAAGAAAAGAAACCTGGAGGTGTAAGGGTTGGAAAGTTCCTTTGTTTCGGTTTTCGGTTCGGGTGGGGGTGCCCTCTTGTTTGAACAACCTCCTTTTTTTTAATTCTCGCTCGATTCTTCCACAGAACGCTTATCTGATCCGCAATGCAGGATAACGGAAGTGAAATCCAAATTACCTGAGGCTTTACACTTTAAAAGAGGCGAAGATAAAATTATTTTATTATGCCTGCTGTTGCACCCTCCTTGTCAGGGTCACAAAAAAAAAAATGGGAAAAACAAAAATTTTTTAATCTCTTTGGATGATAACATAAAGCAATATCAATAAAAGTTTATTACAATAATAAAACATAAAACGCTTATCTTCTTTACAGTGATACCTTTATCGAATTTAAATTAGAAATAAATAATATAATTGATAAACTTTATTAGAATTGACCACTGGACTTTTATATAAATCTTTCTACTAGCTTTATGTGTTTAAATTGAAATAATTGTAGCAGTATAATGTATTTTATATTTATCTTTGAGCCTCCTATTCCTACCTTTGTGTATGAATATCTTAAGGTCACAATTAAACAAAAAGAAATCTATACGTAAAATCTGGAAGTATTAACAAGACATTACCTTCACGTGGTTCATATTTATTTTATAAATATAATTAAGGCTGCTAGATAGCTAAACACGAGGGACTATGTATTTACCCCTCTTTCGCAAGTTGACCCAAACTGAAAGGGAGTCGGACACGTTCCGGTAGGAGCTGGAGGAGATGACATGATTTGGACAAGTGTGGATGGCGGCGGACCTGACCTGGATCTCCCTAAGGCAGCATTGTTATCGTTGATCATTCCAAACCACAGTGAGTTATGACTGATGTTAATATCATGTCATCTTTAGAGTCAATTAAATATGCTAGTTCTTTGATAATACCTATGAAGAAAATTCAATAGTTAAGACCAAATGTTTATAAAGGTTTCTTTTATACACGAGTGCCTTTTATATATGGTGTATCCTCAACAAATAATATTTTGTTTGATATAATAAGAATATGTTCATTTTGATATTCTGTATCAGAAGAGAATGACGAGTAAATTTACCATGCATATTCATAATTGTTCATCTGTTCATTATCAATCCAGAATGTTTTTCGTTTTAATTAATAAAATATATTGTTCTAGGATGCTAGTGCAAGAAATTGTCAGCTGCCATCATGATGTCTCTCGGAACGTAGGGACTTTTACAACGGTATAGCCTGGGCCCTGATTTTACATATCGCATCACAAAGAATAACATGATTAGCATATTGAAGTGGACTATGATGTGAGGGGTAAAGAAAAGAAAATTGAAATGCTCATCTACTCACCAGGCACTGCTACACTAAACTGCGCAAAGCGTTTTTCGCAGGGACCTGAGTGCGCTAGGACTGATCAGCGGATTCCACACAGTATCAAATGTTGACAGATACGTACTTTCGGAAATGATCCCATTAAGCCAGGATATGCTGCAGAAAGCCGAATACAATACTCAAGATAAAATAAAAAATCCAGGAATTCGTAGGACGGCTAGCAGCGTGCCTTCGCTGAGCCGCAGTTTCGTTTCAACCAGTTGGGGAACCAGGGAAGATGGGCATCTCATCCCAACCATCCCCCAGAGGAGACACGGTGAGTGATATAAATACCTCACTCATTTATTGGACCTGAAAGGATCCAAGATTTGTTGGAGAGCAACCAACACACCGGAGAACCAAGTGGACAGGACGTTTGCTGCACAGTCATGTGATACAAGAACTTTGTAGCCTTAAATATTACAATGAATAGAAACGAGTTACACGTTGAAGATGCACTAGGCAGGTACAGCCAGGTTGTATAGGACACAAATTGTAATAGGAGCATGTACAATAAAAACCTGTAAACCACCTACCTTAGTTACATCAGTGAAATCCACCAATGTTGACGTTTTCGAACACAACTCCAAACCCTCATTGTACCTCCGAGCTAAAACTCATGTAGTGTTTTGAGGCTTCTGCGCCATTAAGCTCCGGATTGCCCCTTGCCTGTTGTAAACACTTCTCCTTTAAGCTTGACACTAATATAAAGGAATCGATCAAATTGTCTTCTTTAAAAATATATTAAAAAATACCCTACTTCTTTCATAGGGTCATCAATGTTAAAGTCTTAATTAACATTATTTATTACATCTAACCTAAATCACTCGGGATCGTTCTTCAAGTACCTTCATATTCAATTATTCACGAATTGCTTAAATATCATTCTAAAGAATGCTCCAGAGATTAATTTATTTATTATTGTAATAATGATCTACACAATGTGAAGTGGCGTTATCTCTAACTCAATGCCCGTAGCGACTCATTCCTCAAGAGGTTAATTAGAATTAAAATCTTAATTAAAATACGAAATAGAAAGCTGAGTAATTTACTTACGTTTTGTCAATAAATCCTGTTGCTTTCATTGGAAAAGGATAAGCTAAACTCGAGAACAAATCCTCGCCATTAATTAAATTAAAGCAGAACAAGGTTGTTATCAACTCAATTATATTGTTACATCTCATTTTGAAGGAGGTAATGGACTGTTATGTATGGCACTTGAGAAAGTTTTAGTCGTTTTAACACCCAACAAAATGTAGAAGGAGTTTGCAACGCCTTAAGGGGTTTAAAGTCCATTATCCCCAGAAAAACGTTAGTTTAGCATCTTCATGATATCTCGCTTCATTCGTATCATCAAGAACATTTTCCCCTTTTCTTTCTTTAAAAGCTCGCGCAGACAAATCATTCTTCTTATAACTTCCAGCATTCGATTTAACAAGTTCATTTTTCAAGTTTTATTTATTTTTTTTTTTTTGAACCTACTAGATTTCACTTTCCTCTCCCCGATAACTAAAAGAAAATACATGAGTATGGTGATATATGATCTGTAATAGTAGTAAAACAATTAAAACTATAGTTAAAAGATCGTGCTCACATTTTTTTTCACGATCCTAGAAGGATGAACTTTTGCTTAAAAATAAAATAAAAATATTTTCTCATCTATCATTTACTTAAATATACATTTAGAGTATATTGTTAAACTAAAGTTCTCGATCTAATAACGTATTAAGTGTTTTATAAAATACTATAAATAGTTAAATAACTAAATCGGCTAATAAAACCGTTTTTTTCATCTGTAAAGAAATCCTTAATTGTGTGAATCATGAACTCTACTTCAATTTCATTCATTCGGTTTATGATACTCCAGGTATAAACTTCAAAATTACTTAAATAAATAAACATCTAGACTAATGACCGGTACAGATTAAAATCTTTCAAAATTTCTTGACGGCAACGAAGGAATGTACATTTCTCATCCTGAATAGCTTTCAAACTATGAGCATATTTTCTAAGAGGCGACTAATTATTTTTCATACTTTCCGATTCACAATTTAAATCATTTTGTCACTTAAACAACTAATATTGACATCTATATTTGAATAAAATAGCTGTAGAATTTAAATTACTACAATCGCCAAGCAATTGGCTCCATTTTCAAACAGGTAAGGGGTTGTAGTTTTTAGACTGTCCGTTTGTGAGAGCGCCGTTAGTAGCATTAAAAACTATGCAGCTAATCTAATATTAATTATTTAATTGAACATTCAACAAACATTGCGTTAACAAATTAAACGTAAGAAAAACTAGTAACAGACGGTTTCTCCTTAACTTTACGATCAAATGTTCTTATTTCCTCCAGTGGTTGAGGACATATTAATAATTTCTATAAATTTATATTTTATAAACTAAAGAATAGGATTTTTTAATAAATATTTTAGTTATTAAAAAAATTAAATTGTTAAATTGTTGAAAAGGCATTTTTAGGGACCAAGTCATGTTGGAAATAGAGGTATGAGGTCATAATTACTAGCTGTGGTCTGTGATATCACTGTTTTAATAAACATTTGCTTTAGTTATGAAAAAAGGATAGGATAGGAAAAATTAAGCTTTGGTCAAGAAGAATTATGCTTTATTTAAATAAATTATTTTTTTAACTTTATTACCCTATATCAGACATCCACGAATAAGCCTGAATAATACATTTTAAATTCCCACTCTATTGTGGTGTAATAAAAGTGGACAATCGCTATAGGAGATGCAATTAAATCTCAGTTCTTTCTCCAACAAAGAATACAAAAATAAATACATAAAAGAGAGAGTATAAAGCAATAAAGATAAAAAAAAAAAAAAAGTGTGGGGAACAACGCCGAGAAGAATTTTTAAATGGTCAAACCAAACCGCATTTACGAGGCCATTATTTGAATGAAAAACGATCCCTTACTAAGCGGTTTCAACTGGCCGCCCCCGAAATTGCAAGTTTTCTATATTGGATTGTCACCAGCGTCGGACGAGTGAAAGGCAATATAGCTGAAGAGAGTGGCCATAGCAACACTGGCTGCAACTCAACTGGGCCTCGGTCACAGTATCTAATATTACGTCATGTCCTCACCACTCACCGCTGCTCGATTCTACTCTTCTTGGATGGATAGTCTAGCACGGAGGGAGAGGTTCTACTTCCTTACAGGGTGGTCGTCATTCTCAATGTTTTATACGCCTTATTGATACTTGAAAACGCATTATTAATAAAAAAAAAAAAAAACTCACATTAAAGGCATAATTTATAGTAAAAACCATTAATACTGGTTGACTGACTAGGTAAAAAGGACAGAAACCTGGCACGGGCTGGCTGAGGAGGTGTGAAGATATGTGTTCCAGTTGACTGTATACAGGGTCTCTTGGTTCTTCCCGGAGTACAGGGAGTGCAAGCGGTTTGTTTGTTACTGAGCGAGTAATCGGTATTTAACTCCAACTGTAGGACCTGGTTCCTGGACAAAGGTGGTCAAGCCCTTTTAGGCCCCGCTTGGGTGATTGCTCGGGGCACCCCTTCCACCAGCTCTTCGAACATTCGAACCAGCCCTACGGTTAACTCAAGGAACAGAAATCCCACAGTGAGCACGCTGCAAGCAGGAATTCAGCGTTGCTGGCGGGATGTCAATTGTCTAATGTTTACTTCTTATTTTTTATACTTCATGCCAAGCCAATCTTTGTTGGGCAGTAGACAGCAGTAGAAAAATGAATTAATCAATCTGGAATTGTGATTTCAACACTCCAAAATATGCAGATCAGTTTTAGTTTATAATATCAGTAGCCGGTAAAAACTGAACTCTGGCACCGTTCTCCTTGCTTTTACAGACCACAACTAGTCATTATTAATATATAATGTTAAATATTCATTTTATGCGAAAAATGGTTGGAGTATTTTTGGTGAAGATTGTAGGTAGCTATTTACAATTATATGTATACAAGACGCTTTGGACAACTGTACAGACTACTTCAAAGGACATCCCATCTCTCAATAGAAAATAAACTTCTAATCTACAAAATTATACTTAAACCAATCTGGACATACGGAATAGAGCTATGGGGGACAGCAAAAAAGTCGAGCATCAAGCGTATCCAATCCTTTCAATCAAAAGTCCTGAGAACAATAGTAAATGCCCCTTATTATGTCAGCAACAAAACCCTTCATAACGACCTTAATATACCCTACATTCTAGAACTCATCCCTTCCAAGTTTATGAAATTCCACAGTAGCCTTTCCAACCACCCTAATCCTGTAGCACAGTCATTGCACTGCGCCACTCATCCCTATAATCCTCCTCGGAGACTGAAACGGCAGTGGCCTCGTGACCTGCTATAAACGCGTGACAGCGGTGGTCCTGGCAATGGCCAGTTACTCCAATCATGTCCTGAGCGTCTGTGGCTCTCGCGCTCTTGGTCAGCCTCCACTGGCTAGTATCCGGTGACGCGGCTGACGGAGAAGCGTGGGGGACTTCCCAAGACTCCGCTTTCTCTTCGCATGTGGATTTGGGAGGTCTCTGGGCTGTCTGTAGATATTGTATGAATGAGCGAGTGAAAGATGAATTGTAAATATGGTATGAATAAGAGCGTTTATCTTAATTATTTATTGCCTTACAAAAGGCAGATTGTAATTATAGCCCAATAAAGAGTATGATTATATTATATATATATACAAAATATAGTAAGCTCTTTTTTTTTAGGCTCAAATAAATTTATAAATGGTTGAAACTTAGCTAGAAGATGTTTATACACTCTTGAAGTGTGACGATTGCATATATAAATTGTTATTAAGTAAATGCGTAATTAATCGCCCATATTTATCTAAGGAATGACAGAAGAAAGAGCGTTCAAATCAAAGAGGAATAGTGATAACATCCATCCTGAGTAGGTTTACACTCATACAATTAAAAGAAAACTCAATGAGGAACTTGTTTACTGCAGTATCATAAGTGTTAACCAAAATATTTTCGCATCATGGTGAATAATTTATTCTAAACTCCAGGAAAAATAAGTGGATCCAATTATCACTTGCCAAGCTATTTTATTGAATTAATTTTTTTTTACTAAAAACTAAAATCTGTTTACATGAACATTGAATTAAATTTCATTTTTGTACATAAATGTCACCGAAGTAGAGAAAGTTATTAAATATTAACTAGGTATTGCAAGTTTCGGGCGAGCTAGTTTCTTAACAACTTGGGTTTCAACCAAAAAAAATACCTTTTTGTTCCTTAATTGTAGAACACAAAAACAGTCAAAAATTATTACCTCGTACCTGTCACTCCCCTGGGGCTTGAGCAATCTTCTGATTCAAATCTTATTTTTGATTTAGTAGCCCTTAAAATGCCGGGAAAATAATTGTAGCTTTCACTTTGAAAACCCTATGTTAATTTTTATATTATAGCAGCTTGATTAAGGTGGATGATTATTTTAAACTTTCAAATGTATTAGATTGTTTTTTAACTGGTATTGTACTATGTGTTGTGCCGGTAATACACAAAGATAACGTGGTTCCACGGTACCTGTTTGAGATTAAAGCCTCTGTCTATGAATTTTCAAAATTATGTTGCATTAATCACAGTGTGCAGTGGACATCTATTTAAGGGCGATACCGCCGAAATATAGGAAGGTATTTGACAGTGGTGCGTGCCGAACAATCGCTGGCTGATTGTTGGAATTCCGAGTATGGAGTGAGGACGACGGAGGTGTGCGAGTCACAATGGCCACGTGCCTATCTGAGACAGAATACATATTCCCTGGGACGTGAAATTGAAGAGAAAACCACTCTAGTTATGCCCGCAGAATATGAATGCAGCTAGAACGTATCATTATGAAGATTCCGCGACTACGTGTTTGCATTTCTCACATGGCACTGACTAAACAACCACCACACAAAATGAAAAAAATGAATAAACGCGTTTTGTGAGAAAAATAAATATAATCATATACAAGACTTTTACGACAGAATTTTACGTTCAAAAATATTATCATAATTTATTATTTTCTTTTTAGGAATACATTGGATTTTTTTTTTTTCATTGGATTCCAAACCCTAAATAGTACTCATTAATGTAATATTTGGTCCTATTACATTTTTTTTGGCAAATAGTTACAAAAATTTTGTGTGTTCACCCCTGTGGTTGTTTATACTTGTCTTGGTGAAGGTCCTCTGAAACAAACTTTAAGGCCCGGTACACACATACGGTTTTTCAACATACAGTGCCGCACATGACCGCGAATTGACGCTAGTTGTTAGTTGTAGAGTTGAGAATATACAACATACAAGTTGTGTGTTTTATTCATGATTAAATATATTAAATTAGCCAGGTTTTTAGAACGGTATGTCTTGGCGCAAACTTTAGTATAATAAGAAACGAAAATGTGGTCTAGGAGCAGGGCATCTGTGAGAACCCCAGAAAACCACTTATCCTGGGGGGGGGGAGAGGGGTAAAACAACTCAACGAAGCATTAAGCATTGGAAAGTAAAACATACATTAAGTAATGTTTCATAATATTTTTAAAAACTTATTTTAATAAGAAAGTTTACCGTGCATCATTAATAAAAAACCTTGAAATGTTTATAACTTATATTCGTTTAAAAAAGCTATTTTGAGTTTAATATCTTCTTGTTAAACTTTCTAACGAAACAAGTGGTTTCAAGTTTAAATTTAGGCGAGTCCTTCGTTGGAAATTGTCACAGGCTATGAAACCACGACCGGTCATTAAAAGTTTAACCAATCCAATTTAAGCTATCCTCATTATGGCGAATGAACTATTACTAAATAGTATCAATTAATAATAAACCACTTTGACTGTCTAGTGAATTCTGGTTTGGGGATGTAAACGAATTAGAAGCTAAAAAAAATCACATGAATAAGGTTTGTCAGAAACGTTGTACCTAGCTAAGCAAAATCCATCATCAAAATGTTCTGCGAGACCTACTCGCTTGAGGACTTCAATAGATTTGATTCATTCTAAAATCCAAGTTGCATCAGCTAAATTCAAACACCAGTGTAAATGGAGATGTTTACAGCTAACGATGTGGAACAGAGATTCCGAATGAAGTTACAATCCTCCATTATCAGCCGTTGGAATTGCAGGCTGCCACCTGCAAAGGGAGCTAGCTCCGTGCTGTGGCAAATTTGTCGAGTTAACCACCAAAGGCCTTTTGCCCCACCCCCTCAATCCCACCCTAGCATGACTATTAAACAGTCATTTGTAACCACGCCTCTACCAGTCCTGCTAAATTTTTATCAGTATATTAACTAAAACTGCTCTAAGGATATCGCTCAAGATAACGAAACTAGGTTTCCGATTTTGTTGTGGAGTAATAATTATTTACAAGGACAAGAATTCATTAGTGGACTAGGGTGAACTTCGATAGATACTACAACAGAGCTATTATGAACATTAATTAAAATAAAAAGCAATAAACAACGGTATTTTTGTTTGTTCTTATTTTTATTTATTTTTAAAATTAAAAAAATAAATAAAAACTTTTCCCCTGAGAGGCTTATAGCGTCTCGTACAGATATACCTTCCTAAGCTTTCGAGGACACTACTCACTCTTAAAATAATAGATGTGTCATTGCAAACCATCTTTATTTAAAAAATATTAGTCTGCCTTGATGCTATGAGTGATTGTGATAAATGATCTCATACATACCATATATACAACATTGTGTTCATTCTCTCAATCGTACTGTATTTAAAACATGTGCAAATAGAATATAGACATATGTACTGAGTCCTGTCATCCCCCAAAATCACCTGCAGGGAATGTTACCTTACTTAAAACATGGGTGTTTTGAATTTTTTGAGTTCCTATCTTGCTATTTTCGTCGTTATGTATCCTAATCCTATGTTGTGACTTCTGGCTTAGATATGTGTTTTTGAACTCTTTTGGAGAGGTGTCAAGGTTTCACCCAAGCATTTTTTCGTAGGCCAGGCAATTTAGTCAAGCATATAGCGTTCAGTGGGAAACTGGTAACGAAATGTAAGTCTTTTCCCTCACAGGAATGGGTCAATTACTGCATTCTGGGCGTCTGTCTGCAACGCGTTTTGGTTAACTTTAGGCCGAGTGAATTCGGCAATTTGGAGATTTGAGACAAGGGCGATTTTTGTCATGCAAACGGGTCGTTTGTGTAACGTGGCTTTCGCCACTCCGGGGTGTTTGATTAAAGTTTTGTCTATAGTTTCAGATGGAGCTGATCGATATCACTGTTTTGCTGTGTCAGAAAATAAAACATCACATCGAAATGTAGTGATGTTGTGTCGCTAAAACTAGCGCATAAACTACCTATAAACCTACACTGTTCCTCTTCTCCTGAACATAGTGCTTTGTCGGGCCAAAGCTTTGCCAAGCTCTCTCGGGTGAGAAACGAACCCGTTTGTTGATTGAAAAAATCGGACAGTCAACACTTTAAAAGAACACTTGAGAGGGCCTCCGTATTGCAATTATCTTATTGTGGTGATTGAAAATTAATATTGACGCAATCGGCACAACAAAATCTTCAAATGATTTGTTTCATAATCATTAAACGGTATCAGTTCAGTCAACCACAGGGGCATTACAGAAATTATTTATGAATTACCGTGAATTTTGGCGAACTTTCAAAAAGCCTGGACCGAAGACTGTTATGCCAGAAGCGAGACAAAGCGAATGAATACAAAGGAAATTTTTAATGAAAACCTTCTAACCGTTCCTTAGCATTTCATTTTTTCAATAACCATGTAATCGAAATTTTCCTAAACAAAATGCTGAAATGAAACAAGTAGTAAGTAACATTAAGGTAGGCCTCATACTCATCTCTTTCATCAGCAGTTGACCTCAAAGTAAGCATATTAAAAATAAAATCCAATGCATTTATTCGGGTAATACAAACACTAGAACGGGCTATCTAGTGACCGCTAACTACGTAACATAAATTAATAATAGTTTTAAAATATAATTCATGAAACCCTCTTCACTTCAATATACTTAACCTGACTATCTTTATACTGGTATTGTCAGATCCTTCCTTCCGATATTCCCAATATAATACTCTGGCTTCGCTTATGCGTCATGCTAAAATAGCGCTTCCTAGGAAGGGATTCCTTCCATGGAGACGACGGTCTTGGAGGCCCTACAATTGTACCTAGTATCCTCTCCCCCAGCGACCCAGTATCTGGCGACCCCTCTTTCTTGTTCACACTCCCCTTCGGGATCCGGACAGTTTTCGCCTACCCTTAGATACGGAGTGTAAATTCGTGGTAATTCCAAGACCACGTAAACTGCCTATAAAACCTAACCTGTTACCTCTTCTCCTGGACATATTGCACAGGTCCATCCGTTTTATCTCTTTCTAGGCGCTCGCCGGACGGCGGCGAGAGGTTGTAGCGACCCTAGCCCGCGGCGGGCGTCTCCTCCCCACCTTGGTGATACTCAGTTATCTGAGCCCGACAATCTTCTAAACGTTTAAATTATAAAAAAAATACTGTTCTTCTTATGATGATCATTCACATATTTCAACTGCTATTCATACTTGTTGTTTCTTAGAAATAAAAACCACCTGAATAAAATGCAAAAAAACAACAACAGCAGAATGTGCTCTTGTAAAATTGTAAATTTCACCATGTTTGATATATTATACAATATTTAGTAGCGACGACTAAAGATAACTACCATCTCCTGGTCCATAGCTTCTAAATAAACAATAAACAAATTAATAATCAATTTTAACAAACCTTCTGACGAAACAACCAGGGAAATATTTATATTGATAATAATATTACCTTAAGTTGTACTGTAACTCTGCAAAGGTAAAGATCAATATTCAATTTATGAAGCACCTGAATGAAAAGTTTCAATAAAGTTTTGTTCAAGAGGACTTCAAAGTACTGAAAACGTTAACAACCTACCCAGTATCAGAAGGACTTGAAAGCAAGACTAGAAATACATTTCCAACAAAAAACATGGATGGTATCTACCTCTTTAAGTGAGGCGTTGAAAACTAAATAGCTTTTAAATTTTAAATTCGATCTCGTTTCAAACAGAATATGGTTACTTTGTGAATATAAAAACAAACAAGTGCTCAGAAAATTTAGTTATCTTTGCCTATTGTCCCTCCTCCTCTTTATACGGTTGTAAAAAGTTAAATGTTTCAGGAATTTAAAAAATTTAGGTTAGATCAAAGAAATTGATCACAGTATATGTCATATGTATAAGGTCAAGAATTGAAACATGGTATTACCAATTAGGGCGATTCAAGTTTCAGTGGCTTCGCTACTCTTAAAAGTAGAGTGTGTTTATTGGGGGGGGGGGATGGGAGGAATACCGTCATAAAAAATCTTCTCATGGTCGGTGGGCTTTTATTTATTTTGAATTGGAGTCTATAGTTATTAACGACTATTAACGACATAATGTTCCTTTAAACAGTCAAATATATATTTATATTTTTTTTAATTGTACCGATTATTTGACATCAATTATGACTGGCAATAACCTTAACAAAATATACATAAACGTAATAAAGGAAGTCAAAACGGAATATCAAGAGATGGTCCGGATGTAGGCCTATTAATCAAAATATTGCAAAAAAATGCTTGATATTTATTTATTTTTTAACCGTCATGCTTACTGTAAATATCCTTAAAAAAAGTCTGATAGCTGACGTTTAGATAAAATAAAATTATGGGTTCCCATGAAAAAAAAATACGCAAGTTCTGTTATTAGCAACCATAAGTTAATGTTTTTTTTCTGTGAATTTCTGATTGTTTTACCATCTTTAATCTGTCTTTGGAAGTGGGGAAAACAGAAATTTAATCCCAAATATCCCTCGTATGTAACTTCAATTAAAAAGTAGTCAAAGCCAGCATGGACCGGCCAATCCATATGTAATGGACCCTTCGCGTAATTTTTTTTTCTGGCCTTATCACATTTTGAATAAACATATTGAACAGAACAAGGTATTATGGATGTATTCTTACCATAAAATATCAATTGGATCATTTTTAAAACCTCTATCAGAGAACAGTCGGACGTATTGTTATGGGCATCATGGCAGGCAGATGAACGACACATTAATATGAATTCAGGTTTGGCAGTAATATTTTTATTGAAAATAACAAATATCTCGAATAATTTTATTTATTATTTTATTAACAAATATTAAAGTAGATCAATAAATTAATGTCATCTACAAAATATCCTGGCTTGGACAGTGTCTGAAAATTTTGGAATAGTGTGCAATTCGTCTGCTTGCAAATTTTTTTTTTTCTCTAGTCATCCACTTTTTCAACATTTGTAATTGACAACGTACATTTAGATATAGGTGCATTCATACTAGCCTTAAAAAACTGTGCCAACTTTTAACTGTTAATTTAATCTGTGTGTCTTTTTTACCGTAAACATTATTAAATTTAATCAAATTTTAGTCATATAGGCTAGTATGATTTATTATTGTTATTTTAATTTTTAACGACATATGATGGATTGTTTGATAATGGACTCATTATGTCCGAAACGTCGCAATATGATATGAAAACCTAATAAAGATATTTATAAAGATGGATATTATGCACTTTGGCAAAAATTATTCTAGAACAGAAAATATTAATAAATGTCTTTTAAAACATTTCCGTGATTTTGAATGGTCTCATCAAGTTTAACTAAATCCAATTTTAAACTTTTCCGTACCATCATTTGACCTTTTCAGTTAAAAATGCAGTGAATTCAACTTTTTTTTATACGTTTCCTGATATGGTACTCTAAGAGTTACGGAAGTAGGATTTGAAACGTGCGTATTTTCAAATATATGTATTATCAGGCGGTAATATCAATTTGTCTAGACATCCTAATTAATAAATTAATCCTAATATAATAAGTATTACATAATAGTTATAGGTATTGGATTACTATTCCAGGCGAATTCGAATGTTTTTAAGGGGCTATGACAATGAATGCTTGATAAAAAGAATGGAAACTATATATAATAAGATTTAGAAATTGAAATTTACTGGTAATGGTAAAATTATTGATAAATTGGAAAATACTGCATATACACGTATTCAAATTTGAAAAAGAATAATCTTTTTTTACCTTTTATTGACAGGAGATTAGTCGAAGGAGTGTAAAGTGTTATCTACTTTATGGTTAGTGTTTATAATTTTCCTTAGGTAGATGCACTACCACCATTTAAAGTGATTAATATAAGTCGATTTTAATAGCTTCAGTCCTTCAAGGATGAAACTTGATCATCATTAAAACTTGTTATTAATTATGAACGTCAGTAACACAGTTTCTCGGATGACGACGGAACTGTCTAAGGACCCTTAGACAGACACGGGCAACTGTGGAACGCCTGAATTATTGGCTATCTAGCCCTATAGATGATAGTTAATGTAAGCTGTCATTGGTGAGGACAGGAGCACAAAGGGTCGTGGGCAGGAGCTAGGGCCGTTCTGCATAACAGGAGACAGCAAAGGGAGCTGCCTCGCATTCTGATCGCCGCTGGCCATGGATAAACCACCCCTCTGCTTTAGCTAATAGTCGAGTAAATCAAGTCATTGAGCTGGAACTAAGAGCAACAGAAATTCTTTGCTCACTACTTCGTTCCATTCAGTCCCTAAGCTGATATATTAAAAGTGTCAAATAAAGGGGATATACTCAACATAGAGAATCAAATATGGGGGCTGCACCATTAGGCACTCGGAATGGGCACTAACAAAATTACTATTGTATTTTTTGTTCGAAATGATGCCACTCTACCAGTTATCATGCTCTTTATACCATCACCTTCTTTATGTCATCCACCTTCTTCCCCTGGATTTAGACGGCAACCAATAATGGCTGTATCCTGACTGTTGCCCCAGCATCATAAACCACCACCCTTGTGTAACCCTAGAAGGCCTTGGTTTGACCTAAACTTCCAGGTACAACATATCCTTTTGTGTGTGCTTGCTACGTGATCACTTGTGCACACCATTTCTCCGCCTGGGAGCAACCAAGCCGACTAAGACCTCCCTCTACCTACCCACCTCTAATTCTCGTCTCGTACGCCCCCCCCCCTAATATATCCATAACATCGGAAAAACCTAATTCCAATAGCTAACTGTACTAGTTATTATAACCTTTGTAATATTTGATGTACTAAGTATCTACCTTTGTCATTCTGATGTATTTTTTAGGGTTAGCTTATGTTTTATCTGTACTCCTTAATGTCACTTGTTTCTATTGTATGTCTATTTCTCTCTTTCTACAATTTCTATTTCTATGTCTATTTCTAGGGTGTGTCTGTTGTGAGCGGGGTTTTAATATCATTGCTTTGCCTGTGTCACCGTTGTCTTTAAGTAATCTAAGTGGATTCAAGAAGATTTTTAAAATTATTGTGATGGGTAATATTATAACTAACACGCATCAGTTTTGCCTTTGGAGTTTGTTTATGTCGTGTTTTGCTGTAAATGTGAGTGACTAATTTCCATTAAATAAGCTGTATTCGTATAAATGCGGCTTTACATGAAATTTATGTCTCTACGTTGTTCAAGCACATATTTACACTAAGTTAATATGTTGTGATAGTTTATGCTTTAGTTGGTAGGTTTTGCTTTAATTTTTTGGCCCCGGTGATTCCCGAGAACATTCTAAAGAAACTTTCTTAATATAGAAATATAACTAGGTAAGTTTTGTTTGTTGCCATATAAAAATAGTGTCATAACTATTTTGCAGGTCAGAGTGACGTTTGTAACCGTTAAGTTATTTGATCATTGTTTGTGTTGTGATGCCTGTAAATATTTATAAGTACCTATAAAAATAATCCAATACTGATAGGCTCCAGATTAACAGACCCAGAAATACACACAATTTTGCACACCCATTCGATATCTCGATATCGAAACATGTTGAGTCCTCATGTGAAGATGATTTAAATTTTTTTCTAGTCCTATTTCGGAAATGGTCTGAGAGATTAACGTTGGAGAGAAACCCTACTAACAAAAATTATGATAAAATGCTTCACTGTGGAACAGGTACCATGCAATCTTCTTTCTTGTGACACAAAAGATTATATATAAGATCTATCTAAAATTTTACACACCTCTAGTTAAGATTATTAAATATTGGATAATGGATTAAAAAAAAACAAAAAAAAAACATAAAAAAGTTGGCGCCATTGCTTATCACGTCTTAGCTCAGAGGATATTTAATATTATGAATTCTATTATTGTCCGAAGTACAGGATAAATTAAGCATAAAGTTTTTGAGTTAAAAAATAAAATAGATAATTCTGTCCGGTTGTAATAGGTTATTGTTTTAATAGTTTGCACAAAAAAATTGAGTGACAAAGGAAAAGTAGTGGAATAAGTAATATTAGTAGTTGTTTTGCTATGGGGTATTCTGGGTGGTTATTACCAAATGTAGGTAATGAGTGCAGATATTACCACCTTAAATGTATGGGCTAAGTAATGGAATGATGTAGAGGACGGTATATTAATAAATAGTATAAATTAATGCTAAAATGATGTTGTGGATAAACAAATAATATATAAAATATTCACCGATAACATGCTTATGCTAAAAAAAAGGGATTTATGAGACGAATGAGGGTACGGTCTTGTTAGTTTGTAAGTTTATTTTGCCTTTTGGACGAACTATTAAATAAACTGAATACAAATATAAAGAATGAATAGTAGGCGGTAGTGGCATTAAATGAAGAAATAAATTAAGGGATAAATTAAAGGAAGGAATAAGGGTCAAAGGAGGAGAGAGGTGCCTGGTGGACACGGGAAGTACCAACACCATCATGTCTCATGAAGTGCTGGAGAGAGGGGACTCCAGATCCAGGTACGTAATTGTAGTTTAATCACCCTGGGAGGCCCCTGCGATGTAGTAGGAGAGGTAGTCATAGAGCTAAATAGGTGGGTGAAGAAAGGGGGAGATCTAAAGATACATATTGTAGGAAACATGACGCGGGAGTACCAGGTGATAGTTGGGTGCGACCTGTGGGGAAGGTAGGCGCGTAGTTGGGGAAAATAGATTATAAATGTCAAGGGAATATACAGGGTGGAACAGCGCGGATAGGGGGCTAATGTCTTGAGGGTAACCGATAAATTTTTTTAAATGTCAGTACAATCCTTTATTGTGCTAAAATTACAATCTGCCTTGCTAGGCAATAAGTAATTAAGATATACTATCATTCATACCATATTTACATTTCATCATTCACTCGCTCATTCATTCAGGACATGATTGGAGAAACTGGCCATTGCCAGGACTCCCACTGTCACTTGATTATAGCAGGTCACGAGGCCACTGCCGTTTCAGTCTCCGAGGAGGATTATAGATTATGATTAGATCCTGGTTAATAATTTTGCAAATGCCTTACTCGGTGACTTTAATAAATGCAGTCATAATCATTCAGCTATTTATCAATTCAAGTCCTTTTGGCTTTATTTTGCTGACATTAGGAGTATTGAAATGATATTATCCATCGACAATATTGGTAGTATTTCCTTCTCAAACGGGTTACGCTTTAATTATATATACCATAAGAAATAAAAATGTGAAGCATTTTAATAAAATGTTCTTAATAAACAGTCCTTCACTTAAATTAGATTAGAAGTATTTTCTGCGTCCTTTATTAGAGTAGCCTGTCTACGAATGACCTTAAGAATAATTACATGTACGTTGTATCTTTACGTTACTTAACTTAGCCTTAAGCTAAAATAATGCAAATTTATTAAAATATTCTTTGATATAATCTTAAAACGTTACATGTGAATCCCGCTGATCTTTAGATCTACTAGTTGTAGTTAGTTAACGAATATTTTACATTTCTAAAGCAAAGTTGGTGATTATGAAAAAAATAGGATTTTTGGAGGACACAACGTGGTCTCAATTTATTCCCCCAAATGGTTCTATTCAGCAGTTCTCACTCACGCCTATGAAATGCTTTTTTTTCTACAAGTGGCCACCTCAGTTCGCTTATTACACTCCTTCGCCAAAAAGGATTATTCTGTTTTCAGGGTTTTGAGGATATTTTCTAAACCAGAAATATGTTTTCTGTCTGTCACCTTGTATTGGCGATGAGAGCAACCTCCTCAACCTAGACGCATTAAAATTATAATTATAACTGCATCCATAACACATAAATAAATTTCATTAAGTAGTTACTTGGCTATATAAACTTCATAAGGATCCTTAATTAAAGATCTCGGATTCTTGATTAATATTATATATTTGGGGCTTCAATGGACAACAATTATAAAATAATATTAACATGGTCATTACGACTTTTGTAGAGGTAACGGGACCTTGGATTGTGTGACGCTTCAGATTTCAGCTGGTTAGATTTACGAAGCTGAATTTTCAACTTGACTATCAATATTTTCAAGAGGAAGTTAACTGAGTATTTCAAGTAGGTCCGGGTACTTCAGCCTGTCAGAAGCAAACTAACCAGAAGAGAATGACCAGAATATCTAATGGATTTCCAAAACTGTTTGACCCCTTAGATGTTTAAATAGCGGAATTCAAAAAAATGTGTGGTTAGAATTAAAAAAATAAATCAGATGAGCATTATTACAAAGGAACGTATTACTTAATTTCAGGAAATATGTTCCTAAATAGGAGTTAAATTTTTTTTTTTACTTTCACAATAATAAAATCTGTCAAAGTTGATAGTTTTATGTGTATTTAAAAAAATAATTTCCAGCGAACTCCTGTCGATCTTGCGTTATTGCTGAAATAAAATTACTAGTATACCCAAGGACCTATCTCGTCATTTTTCTCTGGATTGATTTAATCTGTCTTCCTATTATTTGACTTAATGATATGTCAATTATGAAGTAAATCATTAACATGCAGGTACGAAAATTGAAAAAGAATTACTAGTGAAGTAAAACGTGGTCTGGTGCCTGCATAATTTCCTGAAATATTAATGTAATGAATGTGAAAAACTCTTTTCAACATATAATAATTAATTGTGTTACATCGACCACCTTTCCGCTGAAAATTAATTTCTCAACCTATGAAAGTCGTCTAATAAAAGAGCCATTTATTTTGAAACTGGCTATTTTCCGAAAATAGCAATTTTTTTAATAATAAACTTATATTTAAAAATCATGTTTTAATTTTTAGTATCGAGGCTTGATATTTTATATTAGTTTTACACAATTTCTTTTAAAATAAAAAGATAATTATAAATCTAAACATGCATAGTTACATAATTTTTTGGAAAATGAATTTAGACTGATTTTTAAAAAAAGATTAGTATAATAATTAGGGTGTGATAGAGTATGCTTTTGAAACTTTAGATTGACTGGATCATTTTTGGAACCTCGTGGAGACCTACTTTCAGTTCCCACAAACCTGACACTCATATGAGAGTTTTCATTTTTGGCTGGCCAAATGTTGTTGAGAAAAGTCTCTGAGGTCTACTAACCTCACAGCAATCGACTGGAATCGATTCCGGCGATCAAACGTGCAAATATTCTCTGGGAGCAGGCAGGGGTTCTGGATAAATATTGGTCCGCTCTCCGGCTCGAAATGGCAACTGCCGGACCACGGAGGCACTCTGTTGACTCAACCAACCTGCTCAGGTGAGAAAATATCATGGCCGATCCGCTTAATATTTTTTAAAAATCTTACAATATTTTCAGTGGTTGATAAAATCAATTTTTTGGGATAAGTATTGTGTCGTTCGATAAAAAATAGAATTTTAAGGTATATAATATATATCTATATATATATGAGAGATATTTATTGTGGTATTGGTCCCACTATTATTTATAATTATTAACCATGAACAATTGACAAGAAGAGGGGTCCCCCACCTGACCTCCGCGATCTTGCAAGTTATTTTTTTTTTGACAGTAAATTATTAGTCATTTTATATTTCTATTTATTTAGTCACGTTTATTAAAGTAACCAACGTTTTAACATTTGTTTTGTACCACTTCATTTTGTCACTTTTAGATTGCTTTTAAACTCTTTCAAAATGGTACAAAGCAACATCAAAGTTAAAGTTCAAAATTTTCGAAATAGCACATACCCATGTTTGTTATAGGGCTGTTGAAAATTTACATAATATTTCATCTCGCCACCGATCAAGTTTATCTTCAAAAGTTCACTTCAAACCCGTAATTTGCAAATTAGAAATGTTAAGCACCCCTAAGTTACCTGCGTGTTCAACTTTAATTTATTCCGTAAGAAGCTTATGCAGAGTAAACCCTTTGGAGCCGGTGTAAATCACCGAACAAAAACCTAGCAGCTGCCCCTGTACACCGGCTGGCCGCCCTCCAACCATGTACAGTTTCAAACTCAGTAGTACCTTTTCCAAAATCCTTCAAAAGTGAGTTTGTAATGTGAATCCTGAACTGTAAATGAGAACTTCAGTACCCTTACAGGCAAACGTTATTTACTGGGATCGCTGTAAAACTGATCACTCAATCACCCCTGACCTTTGCTGAAATCAAAAATTAATACAAAAACATAAGAATTTTGAACTTTTTTACTGCCTTTAATTATAATAAATTATTATTATTGAAACATCTTTATTGTGATGAAATCGCTAAGGCTATAAGTAATTGTCATAGATGTACTAATTCATACCATATTTACAATTCATCATTCACTCGCTCATTCATACAATACTTACAAACAGCCCAAAGGCCTCCCAAATCCACATGTTTGTCACCTCCCTCGCATGCGAAAGAGGAAGAGGAATCTTGGGGGTGCAATGACTGTGCTACGGGATTAGGTTGGTTGGATAGGTTACTAAGGCATTTCATGAACTTTGAAGGGATGAGTTCAAGAATGTAAGGTGTATTAAGATCGTTATGAAGGGTTTTTTTGCTGATGTAATAACGGGCATTTATTATTGTTCTCAGGACTTTTGATTGAAAAGATTGGATACCCTTGATGTTCGACTTTTTTGCTGTCCCCCATAGCTCTATTCCGTATTTTAAGATTGGCTTAAGCATAACTTTGTAGATCAGTAATTTATTTTCTATTGAGAGATGGGATGTCCTTTGAAGTAGTGTGTACAGTTGTCCAGGTAATGTGGGAACATTTTGCTTCATTGACTTTTTTAATCCGCCATTGGTTGCACCAATGCTTGATCTCATCAAGGGGTTTTTGAAAGTTATGGGATGCTATATCGGGGTCTGAATGGGATGACAAGCCTGCAGTGTGAGCTGCAAATGTGGCCAAGAAGGTATTAGGGGTAGAAGGGACATGAATATAGAAGGTATTTGATCTCAGAGGGGCTAATGGCTTATGGTGGAAGTGAGAGAGGGATAGGTGATGTGAGAAAATCTTCAACAGTTGTACCATGAGTATGGTTTTGGTGAGAAAGGTGAGGTGTGAAAGTATGGAAAAAATTAATTTCTCCGACCTATCCTCATCCGAAGCCACTTACGACCCATCAGGATGAAGTGGGTGTGAAACAGGATGATATTTTAGGAATTATTTAGTTACATTCCACAATAAGGCGGGAATTAAAAGAATCAAAACGGAAGGATGCCAACTGCCGCATTACCGATGTTTTCAAGGAACTCTGTAAGGAATGAGGTTAATAGGCTAGTGAGATCTGAAGAACTTGATGGTGGAGGAATATGCAAAATGTGTGGTTGAGGATTGGAAGAGCGCAATCCTGGGGAAGATGAACTTTCGGACAAGGAGTGGGGAGTTATAATAAATTATGTACTTGAGCCACACATACTCAGGTCTCTTGATTTATTTTTTGCAGAAAATGTGTTCCAAAAATCATTTTCGTTATGTATATCAAAGATTAATTTATAACATTTTTTGTATGAGATAAAGTTACTTTACAATAATCATATAATGGATTTAATTGCTTTGTTAAACCTTCTACTTTTAGAAAGTACTAAACATTAGTAGCAAAAAAATATGTGTATATGCCTTTTACAGTAATTTTAATTATTAAAATCCCCGTGGCATTATTTCTGGATATTTTTGTGAGCTTTCTATTTGAATAGCTAAAACAATACCCTCCAGTGCCTGGTGTCTTTTTCATAGTAAATTCTCTCCAGTTGGGCTCTGGAAAATATTTGTATGTCAAAAAACTTTATACCTTGTGTATTATTTAATTTGTAAGCACTGTATTGAACGGTCTACTCGTAAGAGTGAAATCAAATATAAAAAACACCAATAAATGGCGAAGCCTTTTATCCTATGATTAGTAGTTGGGGGCATTTTCTTCTAGCCATCTTTTATCCACATTCAATCTTTTATCAAATCATGGTAATTGTGAAATTAGTTAATATTAGCAGCTTGTTCATTTTACACATAGGCATAGCCTCAAACATCCTACTCTAAGCATTCAATCCGAACATGAATGCAACTGCCCATTTAATTAGCCCTAATCCATTAGTTCGCATGGTATCACCTACGCTACGCCACAAATCCATTACTAGGAAAGCACATGTTAATTGATTAACGCTATGCTCGTGAGCAATGGGATTATTTATAGCATGCTTATAAATCGCCATTTTAACCAGTATCAAAATTGAATCTTCTATGATAGTGACCATAATATTGAAATTACCAGGTATTCTAAAAAAAATATGATCAAATTATAAGGAATATATGTCCGCTTGTCCAAGCAGATTTGCTGTTTACATTTTTTTTTAATGTTTCTTTTGTTGTAGGATAGTTTGAAAAATAGTACCAATATTTATGTGTTGGGAACAAATGATTTGATTGTTATTTGAGAAACAGCTCCAGCACGAACACAGATCGTTCTTAGATATTCTTACAGACAGAAAATGAAGGTGTCTTTAGAAATAGGTTCTTGAGAAATTCACTGCCTGTTGTTTAGTAAAAGGTTATCGTTAGGTACTAAATAAGTGTTAAACTACAGGAGGGATATCAAAGAATCACGAAATTCAGAAACTCTGCAAGACCGTTTCACCGTTAAAATGTGACAGCTGAAAGGACGTGTAGCGAGTTAGAACAAACAGTTCCGATCCCTCCTTCATAATACCTACCCCATTCCTTAAGTGGATACAACAGACAACTGGGTAGGATTATTCTGAACGCCAGGGGAAGTGCACTGATAATTAGCCACCGAGCCCGCCATAGCTCTCGCTAAATTCACCAAGGTAAGACAAGGAATGGTGTCCAAAGCACCGGTGGATGGGAAGCATTATGTTCATGACAGGACGTTAACCACTCTAAGTATACACAGTGTCTGAGACTTCGCTGCTGACAAATTTCCAATTTATGGGGGGGGGGGCTGAAAATTTTCATTCAAATCACTGTACCTCCAGTTGAGTGGCAACATTACAATGTTACTGTCAATTAGCGATCTTCAACTAAGCATATCTATAGGTAAGCTCTGCATACCTTAAGTCCAGAAGATTTTCCTCTACTTTTGCTATGATTACCACAGTGAGGCGATCTCCTCCCTTAAGAAAGTGGTTGAGTTATCCTAATTCACCAGTGAACCTTTCCAGCTCTAAAATTTCCTTTCTTAGATCTTAGATGTTCATTGCGATTACTCTCATCAACACAAGAGCGGTTGCATGAGCTTCTACCAAAACGCCAACCCTTCTCGTTGCTAAATGTTCCGCGCCATCCGCGACATTCAGAACAGCTTGTCGTGCCTCCTTCCGCCATTCTTTCTTCTCTGCCCACTGATTGATCAATGCAAAAAATCGCAGCCTTTGCTTCAGTTTCCTTCGCGCTTCGGCTCCAGTTAATGTCTGTTGGCTTTCGAATTCCAAAAAAAAAAAAGGAAAAAAGGTACTAAGAAACAACACCTATAAGAGTTAGACCAAGACTGTTTATTTCAAGTCTATAATCCTGTATATTTATATTCGGGTTATTTACATCCCGAACATATGTATAGACGATTATAAAGCAGTCTTGTGACAACTTTTTAACTGTTCTTATAACCAACCTTTTTCCTTTTTTTGAGTTTTTCGTTCGATAAACATTAACTTATATATAACACCCATTACTTTATATCCATTAAGTTTAATCCCTAGCCCCTTCGTCATCATATTACCAATATGGTTGGCGATTACACACCACATTCGAAGATAATAACTATCAAGTAAACCCTCAATATCGGTTTTGACCATCATGAAGCTCTCCATCCTATTCACCTCCGTTCCGCTTTGCAGATCTGAATTATAATCAGTAGACACTACAACTATGGAACAACCCCTGGAGGTAAGAGGATGGGAACTTATTACACCAGATAGTCGATGTAGAAAGTATTATTCTATAACTCGTTCATTCATTAAATTTGACTAGATAAGTCCAGTTATTACTATAACTACATGTATACATTACTAACCAGTAACACTGAACTCTTAAACACAGCAAACTTTTTCTTCATTCTTTATGCCGTTTTTAGTGGTTAATGGAATAAATGATTACCTTTCATTATTGAAATTTTAGTCAAGTTTTAATTCATATATACATTTGAATAACTTATTAACAATATCATACAGAATGGTATTCCAGTTCTAGTTAGAAATTAAGACAACCATCGATTCCACATATTTTTGCTAATTTTAAGTTTCTCTGAGTCTACACTTAAACTAAAGATAACAACAAAAATAATCTGAAACGATTTATTTGAAAGCTGCAAAGGGTAAGGCCGGATATTGGAATGTTGAATAGAATACAAGAAGCTAACATAGTGTCATCTGAACGCATATTTTTACCTGCCAATACTGATATAAATGTATATATATATGGTTTAACCACGTGGGCAGGATAGTTGGTTTTAAAGATCTTATTTACTCCATGAAGTCTCGACCAATAGATAATAGTGCGTACAACAGCTGTAACAATAATAAATGGAGAAATTAACAAATGACTCATAAGGATTTGTTATGAAAATTAGTCTAATATGATGGCCCAAGTTGCCACAAATAGAGTAAATGATTCGGAGGGAAAGAGGCAACGCATCTGCAAAGCTTAGGAATGATTATATCATAAGAACTATAAAAGACGTGGTAGTTTAGACATCACAATTCAACAAAAATCAATGCTAGAACTTTATTTAACAAATGAAATATGGTTATTGATAATTTTGGAAAAGGTTAAAAAATGAAATAAAATCCTCTTTTAAACGGGATTTGCCCTAAAAGGGGAGAACAATTTCATCTGAAGGAAATCGGAGAGGTGGCAAGGGAAGATCTCAGAAGTTTTTTTTGGACAGGAAGGGGGAAGAGGAGGAGGAAGGAGAAAGGAATGCAATTTTAGGGATAGTGGAATGTAATTTTCGGGCTCACTGACATACTGACAAACTCACATCCACTCCACAAACCAGTATATTTATATAGATATCTCCGACGAAAATATTTTCCTTGTCTGAGGCACGCCTGAGTGCTACGCTTGATGGGAATTCCGTCCGGCCTTCCAGTTATTCTTGGAGGTGTGAAGTGACTCTTGGTTCAGGAACCTCCCTTTTATGCGGGATGACAAATATGCTACTTGATGTAACTGTGTTAACCTAGGATAAGTTCATTAGGAAGGGTATTGGGAGAAATCGGATTTGAAACAAATTCGTCACGCGGGAGTACTGCACATGATGAACTGACCAACTTTTGCGTATATCAGTCGTCAGTGGCCATTTATTGGGATCGTCTAGTATTATATTTTAAAATTTATTTACCGTCAGAATAATTTAAATATAAAAGTGGCCGGAGTACTAATAAATATGATAAAAAAAATAATTAAATATATTTTGTTATTGTTAAAGTTATAGTGTTACGTTATGCAATTGAATACAATATTTATTTGATTTTCCTTACTTTTATACATTATTCCTCAAATCACACAGCTTACTAAACAGTAATAATAATCCGTACTATAGGTCCTCGAATTCGTTAATATATATTTTTGTCAATGCAATTGGATTTCTAACTGGTTTCAAAAACATTTAGTCAGTAAGGATCAAAACAAAAAAAGTGCACAGTGAAGCCTAGGATTTTGATTATTCCTCGTTCATAATAATAAACATTACTCATAATAATTAACATATATAATAAAATTCTAATTAATTTAAATCATGATGGAGGAGAAATCGGACTAATTTCAGTCAGAAATGAGGAATGTCTGTAAAATTATAATGCGAGTAGACATCCAAAACGTTTAAATCAGTCATTGAAAACAAATAAAAAACCAGAAAAAGTAATTAGTATTCAATCAGTATGCAATGAGGCAACCGATCAAAACATGGAAGAAAAAGTAGTGGACATTTTAAATAACCGATTACAGATTAACATTAGTCACAAGACAAACACAATGTAACAAGAAAAAAAAATCTATAGAACAACCCAATTTAATTAAATTATCATGGTACAATATTATTTATATTATATTATTATTAATTATATAATAATAATATTATTAGTATTATTATATTACAAATCATAGGCATGTCACTGGGCTATTACAGAGGTATTTTTTGTCTTCCGTAACTAAAAACGATAATAAACCTTCATAGCTAGCGTATGACTAAATTATCATGCAGTTCAGACATACACAGTAAAATGTTTAGAAGAGATAATCCCGAAAAATTCCTGAGATAAAAAAATGTATGAAACAGAAAGTGTATATCTAAGGTAGAGAAAAGCTAGGGGAAGTTTAATGATATCAATCACACCTAGTTCAAGTTAGATGTAAGACTAAATAAAAACTGGATGGAATTTGTGGACATTTTTAAAATTAAGTTTTGATATGACAAATGTATCTTTGTCATTATTAGTTAACACTACTTACCGGCGGTCTGATATACAGTCAGAATATTTCACAATTCATATTAATTTATGGTCAGTGTTAAATGTGTATTTTGAAATAATTTAATTCAATGTTAGCTGACCTAAACTCTCTAGAAGATGATAAGAAGCCTCACTGCATAGCAAAATATATTCATTATGATTACACATGGTTTAGTAATGTTTAATGGACTTACTGTCTACAATCGCCCGGTAAATTTAATTTCATTCCATTGTTCATAAAGTTTGATACATACACGTTGAAAAAGGGTAACTCCTCGCAACAAGATGTATTGATATCTTGCAGCAATAAAGTCAATTTCATGATTAGATTTAGTACAGACTGCTAGAAATATTAACATTCATTATTACATATGCTATAATCAACATAACCATTGTGCTAAGTTGTCATATAATTACTAGACGTTCAGTGCATAGCAATATTATTGAATTGCATAAATTATACACCAATGCGATCACTAATGGAGCACGATTTGAGAGGATATAATGGTCATGATAAGGAAACAAATCGAATTTACCCCACCCGAATCAAAATTATTATAATTTACAATACTTTAACTAAAATAGCAAGAAATTTAGAAGGGATAAAATCAGCTAAAAGGAACTAATCCAATTAATTTCAGATATTTGATAGCTCGAAATAGAGAATGCTTTTAATTCCGCGTGGTAGAAAAGCACGGAAAAGTATTGGTATGTCAAGCATTATCAACATAACTTTTTGTATAATTTAAAATATGCATACAAGAAAACTTAATCAACTAAGGAGTAGGTTTTATTTCCTTTTTTGAAGGTAAAAAGGACGAAGAGTCCATTTTTTTTATATTGGGGGGGGGAGGGTGGTTACAAAATTTTTTTTACGGTGAACAATAGGGAGCTGTCCACCCTGTCTGGCCGACGCGGTTTTCAGCCTGATTACCACGGAAACTAAAGCTATGCCACATGCCTCCAGACGGTTTCTTTTTGAAACGAGTTTTCATTTTTTTTTTTTAATTAAAAAGAATGGCTATAACGCATTAATTAAAAGTTCTGAACT
This sequence comes from Acanthosoma haemorrhoidale, assembly GCA_930367205.1. Classification (NCBI taxonomy): domain Eukaryota; kingdom Metazoa; phylum Arthropoda; class Insecta; order Hemiptera; family Acanthosomatidae; genus Acanthosoma; species Acanthosoma haemorrhoidale. Next base: position 87,216,272 of record OV884009.1, on the reverse strand, counting down.
TTATTTCACCACAACAAAACGAACTGACTGGGAAAAAACAACAACTGTTGCTGGAATTTAATTAGGTTTTTTTTTTGTTTTTGTTTTACAATTATTCTGTGCTATTCGTGTTCAACCTGTAGCCTTCGTATTGACAGCGTGTTGATGAAATGCCGTTCTACGAAATGAAACCCTCATCGGTATCAAGTCTATTCAACATAAGAGTACATGTGTGGGTTTCCGATCAACCCATCAATCATTGACTGAGAATATTCATCCACATAAATAGAAATATAATTCTATTTTAACATGAAACAATGCTTAAAATCAATCAATTAGAATAATACCGACACCGCACGGCCTATTTCAATATATTAATTATTTACAAAGATTCAGAATCATTTTCGTTTTAATTACTCAGATATTTTAATTGAATCCAGTTAATATATGTGATTCAGCAACAACCTATCGTAGTAGTAGTACCTAAAGAGTATATCAAAATGTATTTTTCATTTGGATAATTCCAGGTGATTATTTTTTTAATGCAATATATTATGGGAAATATAGTAAAATTAAGTGAAACTATTTACGCGTTTTCATTAAAATGTTACTTTGCTTGTAAAATTGATAAGAACATCCGAAAACATGCATTTACACGTACGCCCATAAGCATCATTTTAGATCGCTATAGGCAAGAATACATAACTTTGCCTATTAACTTAAGGTCCTTTTTGATTAAAAGGAAATAATTGACATTTTTTTATCATAGTCCGTTATTATTAGCAATTGATTAATATGTCTAAGTTTATCTTATCGATTTAATTTTTATTAGTCTTTCTCGATAAATCACTTGTTTTAAAATCACTTTTTGTTCCTGCTAATGTATGATATATGTCTCAATCAAAACTTCCCTACGATTGAATTTATTTTGGGTCAAATTCCCAATATAACTAAAACGGGTGCGGTGGTTGAATTCAACTTTATTTGAAATAGAGAACCACACCTTGGGACACCGTAAATTAGATGGAAATCCTTCACCACCACCCCTCTGTTATGCAAATTACCAAGAGGACCGCTCGTCCTCTGCTTATTGCCGAGCCCGGAGAGAGTGCTTTTACTTTGAAACACACATGGGGAATTATCTTTCATCTATCTGTCTGTATGACTTATGCATACTGCGCGATAACGTTCCTAATAATAATCCAAAGCACTCGACATTTTGTAAGTATACTCCATAACACCCTGGGTTACGCTCATTGGATATAAGTGAAAATTGTAGAAATTCAATTAGGGCAAAATATGAACATTAAACAAGTCTGATCTATTTTTGGACCTATAATGATTCGTGGGTTAGGAACAATTTTTCACAAAGCGTAAGAACGAAAATTAAGAGGGTGATGAAAATATGCCACCTCTTAGCACCTTTCAACTTTGAAATCGTTAGTGACTCTACCTATTTAGGCTTGGACGTTGACCAACAGAATACTCTGTCAAGAAAATGGAATGAAAAATATCATAAGCTCATCAAACATCTGCGGAGTCAGGTCATCTCAACCAAGACTAAAGACTTGTATAAGATTCTCAGTAAGCTCGGATTTAGGGAATCTGAAACGTGACAAATGTTTCAAATCAGACTAAAATAAACTCCAAATATTTAAACGAGCAACCCTCCGTAGAAGATAGAGAAGACATCGGGTAATTTGACATTGGGAAAGGAGGAATGAGGAGCTGCCTCAATCTATGATATTTTATTGTGACAGCACAGGATAAAATCTTGTTGGATCAATTCTTCATAGACATGGTAATAGCTCTCAACAACACCTAGCACTATCTAGCTCAAAGATGGCAAATCGAGCTATGGTGGAGCCGAACTTACTAATACCTTTATACAGATAAATACTATGTATATAACTATTGTGAACATGACACCGACCAAGTAAAATGTGAACTATTTGAGTTCATCATTGGTATAAATCGTATTTATTATTATTTGGATGAAATACATGGTTGTCTCAGAATCATATTGTGGCATGAAGGAACCGAGAGAATGAAACTCAGGAGGAATACAGTCTCAGTTTCTCAGCTTGATACGCAACCAGTGTTATTTTTCTTTACTCCCTAACACAACAGACCTCTTGCGTAGGCGAAGGCTCAACAATGACCTCATTGTAGGACCACGAAACTGGATAAGAACAGCTCAAAGATTTGATAGTTAGAGAACATATTACCTCAATGGTGTCTTGGCTGTAATTTCGGTATGTTTTTTCTGATATCAACAAATTATTAGCGATATAAAAGATTAGAAATGACCATTAAAACATATTAATATTTAATCATTTGTCTAAAGGAGAGGCTTAACTCTGACAAAGGTTCGAGGCCATCGTTTCTCGTCTGCCTGTCTATTCAAGGATAGTGGCCGAAACAAAAGTACAATTGATCTGATATTAAGAAATGTTAGTATTAAAACACCACGGATTATACCGTACATGCTTTAGTTAAGATAAAATAGTGGACATATGTAAACGATTTTTTTGCACCACGCTTCAAAAAAAAGTATACTCAAAAGAATAAAGTTGGTTGGAGCTAATAATATAAATGGTGGATTTGGTGTAGCTTTTATTTGCCAAGTTATTCACAGTGATTTATTTTACGTAACATAACATAAGTAAAAACAATTTAGTTTATAATTGCTGATATTATTATAAAATAATATTGCAAAGCTACTGTAATGGAGTTAGAGTTAAAGTTACGAACATGAGGTTGAAGTTTTGACGAATAATGCAATCATAGTTAAATAAGAGTAATTGAAATTACATGTTTTAATTTAGGAAGAAATTTAATTTTAAGAATTATCTTTAATTTATAGATACATACAAATTTTTATTACAAAGTAATTTATTATTTAATAGCACTTAATCGTGGTTTGTTGAGGAGGATATATCTGTCATTAATGTGCCATGTCAAGAAGAACTCCAAATCAAACACAAATAAAATCAATAGTACGCAATCAGTAAATAGCATATTGAGGCAAGCATTGGCAACTTGGAAAACAAGTAGATTCACTATTATCTTTGAAATTACATTAGCTTTTCATAAAATAATGGATTTCCGAAATCCGTTTCTGCACCCCAGTACGCCAGAGTCTACTTAGCCTAATGCGGATCTGTGAGCAGATGCTCATGAAGAGGTAGCGAATCCGGTGTCTTAGCTAGAGCCATATAATTACTAAGAATTACTAATTTATTATTACTAATTATGAACGTAAATGATGAATTTATGATTTTTATTAAAGTATTCTTCTTAAAATTGTTTATCGATATCCAATATATTGAATTTTATTTAACAAGATAAACGTTCAAAAGAAAGAAATTATACATATAAATATATATCCATTGGAATAGAGGTTGTTTGTTCTTGATGCTTTTCTCTCAACTTCAAACCCGGAAAACATAAGGGTTGTTGTTTAAATGAGGAGTGAAGGATAAGCTTTTTCTTGTCGTCGTCGAATGGGAATTTCCCGCTTTATTTTAATTAATTAAAATGTTTGTTTTTCCAATTCATTTCGTAAAATATTTTTATTTTTAATAAAATAAATTAAAAGACTTTTAGAAATTACCTTAGCAGTAATGGGCGAAGGTCTTTTTGAAAAGGCTGCGAAGGAAATCTCGGTAGATAATTTTATAGGGAGTTCAGGGTATTCGTGACATTTCATTTTTTTTAGTACCCTTTTTTTATAATTTGTAAAATATTTCAATAGATCTGCTAAGCATAATAATTTAATTAAACTTGTCAGGTCAACTGTGAATCAAGTTCGCACAACTTTTATTTCAGATTGTCTTGACGAATTTCCTATTTAAAAAAAAATATATATATTTGATGTTAATGTATTGTAACATGATATTTATTTAAAAAAAAAAATGCATGTATGGAGTATCACAGAATTAATGGTTTCGTTATGGCTCCGAAAAAGATTTTATTGATTGTTTGTAATTGTAGTCGAAGAGATAAACTCAGTGGTAAAAGAATAAGAGTTAATTGTTATAAAAAATCTAAGGAAATCCTAAAGATAACCTTCAAATACTAGACAGTAGACAAAAACAAGCACAACACATACTAACGATATGTGAAACTTTTTTTTAAAGTATCCGATACGTTTTCTTGATTAATACAGGAAATCTGTCCTACGAGGTAATGCATCGGACTTAGATCATTCTGGTTCAGCCTACTCAGCCAAGCGTCACCATCACCATCATTCTGCTACGGTGTACTGAACAGATCTGTTACGTGAAGCTAACGACTGGTTGAATAAATCATTTATAATGTTATGAAGACCTAGCGATCTGCCGTCTATAATAAATATAAAGTTATAGAGATAAATATAAGATTATTGAGATATCTTTAATAGTGTTTATTTTCCTAAAAAAGCGTTTTAAGATTATACGAAATGATTATTTACAGAAACTCATATTTAACATCTTAAATATATATATATATTGAAACCTACCTCAATTTTCACCATTTCTCTTTCTACTTTATTTGATCAATTTACCTTAACTAATTTGGCAGGTCCGTCATGAGATCTTTAATTCAAATTGTTTTATGTCTTTGACATAGGAATTTATCCCGATTGAATCGCCCAATGCTCCCAATTTGAATCTCAAGGCTAATATTGTAGTTATTAATAAATTGAGAAACTAGGAATTGTGAAATATATTCAAATAAAATGGTTATAACAAATAATTATAATTATATAGAGTGCTGACGAAAAGTATAAAAAAAATATTCCATTCCTTTTAAATTAGGATAGTTACTACTAATTACAAAAAACATGAAATTTGAGCTCAATTTCTTTTAATGGATCCATAATAAAAACAATATTAATATCACCCAATCGATGATCTTCCTGTAATCCAATCAACGTTACTTTCTGCTGTTGGTTCTTCTCCTCTCTTCCTGTATGGTACCGCCAATTCGGGAGCTTGCTAAGTCCGCTCTTCTCGACGGTTGTGCTAAGACTGCCCGTTTATCTCATCCCCACTCCTAGGAGCATAAGGGAAGATGCTTACCAGATGTGAGGGTTCCTGGCCATGATATTCTCAAATATCATGAATGTTACAATATATAAATATATAAAATAAACAGGTAAGCTCATAACATTAACTCCCCTATCATCCTTCAATTTTTATTTACATTAGTACATTATAAACATTACCTTTAATATAAAACAAAATTTTCTTGGAAAAAAACAACTCTAACTTTTATTTACACACATAAGTGGTAGAAACAAAATTATTCCTTATCTGAATACGTATATTATCCATTATTAAAAAAATGTTTGTTCTCATATATGAACATTGTTATATTCGTCTATTAAAAGCTGTCTATATCTATATGCTCCTTTGAAATATTAAAATACACACTAAAATGCACATTTCACACATTTTTTTAGTCTAAGTACTCGGTGAATTTAACTCGATTTTTTTATAAGAATCGACTCTCCATTGAGAAAGCTATTAAATGGTGTTTTCTTTTTCAAAAGTATTACAGACTGCGGATTATTATGTCCTTCTTAATAATTCAAAATTCCCTATTTGTAACCTAATTTAAGCTTCCCATGTCACTTCTTAAGCTTAATATTCACAATGCTAGAAATGCTTAGGGATGTCTATGAAAAGTCTTAGCTTGTAGAAAACAATATTCGGATCAACCCGACCCCTCCCCCGATTCCACTTCAGCTTACTGCCTGTTTTCAAAATTAAATTTAATCACAGTATTTTGACAGACACAAGGTGGCAGATATATCCTTTGCTTTCGCAGTCGGCTATAATAGAAAATGGACCACTCCACGGGTCCTTGGAAAGCGTAAAATATGAACATCCAAAAGGCTGGCTGAAGTAAAACAAAACAAATAGCGTTGTTATGGTAATGTTTGCTAGTGTGCGATATTTTTATGAAACAAAAAACATAATTACAAAAAATTACTGGAGAAAATTACGTTTTTCAGTACTTCAAGGTAATTAACAAATCATGTATACGTGTTTTGTGAAAACTTTTTATTCCTACATACATTTGTTATACTAAACTGGGGTTCTAATTGCAGACAATTTAATGGAAACAAAAGCTTTACAGGGATAAAATCAAACAATAAAAAAGGAGCGGTCCCTCATTATCTTAGCATAGATCTGAACAGCTATCCGCCACTGCTTTGTGTTCAGTTTTTGTATGCCCCCCTTTTTTTTATTCATCCCCTTCACAGACTAAGGCTTCATCGAGTGGGTGAAACATTAGAGGCGTATTAAAAGAGTTAGGGGCCTAGAGGTAATTGGAGGGTCTGCATTGTTCCCACTGAGAGACTAAACTATATTGAGTTGAGAAGTAGCCGAGTGCGGAAGCCACAAGTGTCATCGCGCCGAGGGGAGCGTCCTGCGCAATCGATCTTTTCATCCTCGTTCTGTAGGGATTGTTGCGCCGGGGTCCCGCTTTAATTCAGGATACCCACCGCCAACCCCCAGGTCTCCGGGAGCTAATAACTTTTCTAATAGGCCAGTGGAGGACTATTTGGCCTTCATAAGGCCGATAACATCCTTAACCCTTCATCACGGTCCCGTATCTGGGCTTCACGATAGTACTCGTTGCCACTAATCATATTCTGCACCCTCCTCATGAATCTGCGTTTCATGAGAATTCGCCCCACTTAAAGCCGGCGTTTATGGCAGTAAAACAGTCCACAGGAACTGTGTGTTCAAGAATGATTTACTTTGGGCTCAAATGCCGACTGCTGTGGAATGTAAGATGGTGTTCCAGAAAAGCTTATCCTGGACCAGGTGGAAGAAGAGATTAGGAATGAAAGAAATAGAGAGTTTATGGCAGAATAAATTGTCTACATACTTCTTCGAGAACTCATAGTTGAAGGATCAAATGATTACTCACTGGGAATGACAGAAAGTTGTTACAATTTTCTCTGAGATAAAGTACAGGATAAAACCCAACGTACCAAGTGATATGGCGATTAAGTATGGGCAGTCCAACAAGCTATGTTTCCGATGCACAAGAAACACACATGATTAGTAAGAAAGATATGGGAAATGATCACTAACTGCTAATGAACTCAACTAAACAGACGCTGTTCGTTGCCAAACCTGCCCAATGGGTTGCTAGAAGTTAGTGGTAACCTCTATGCTACTTGTCCGTGTGCATATATACTGAGTCCACAGATTCAATTGACTAAACTGCTTAGCTAAGAAGTATTTTAGTAACATTCATACCAGATATACTAACGGGATCTGAAACTTTTCAAATGAAAAACAATTACTTAATATTTTTAACTAAAAATAACTTTATTTCTAACAAACAATAACTTTATTATTTTGATTAATAAATATTTATATCTGTAAAACCCCTTCAGTTATTGAACATCACCTATATAAAAAAACATCCTATGGAAACCGTGTCAATAAGTATTAAATACAGGTTTTTTACTGTTGCCTACCAAAGTTTTTGAAACTGTTTTTTGTGCCGCAGTATTTAATTTACCTTAGCGGCTAGGTGATGCTTAAAAGTTATAGTAACATTACCGAATTTTTCAACGTTTAAATTTTTAGATTCAGCTACAACCACAATGTGTACATATCGTCGTTTTGTTAAATATACCTTAAAATTTCAGAACAGTTAAATCATTATAACAACGTCTGTCGTAGAACATTGTGTGGTGACTGGTATCAGTTATTGATAAACAGCAAAGAATCCTTAGAAGAACGACATTAAACACCGTTACGAAACATAATGAATGAACATAACAGTATAAATATAACGACTAAGTTTAGGTTCGGTTATCAACAAACGCACTGTAAACCCACATGAAGTTTTCACAGCTTACGTAGACATTGCTTATTTAATATGTTCCAGCCGATTTAAACCGTGCATGAAATTGTGATAGAAAATGCCATCTTAATTTATAAGTCATTTAATTAGATAGAAAAAAGTAAACACTATTCACTAGGTTTTTGTACATTTAACAAAATACAATTTAATTCATCATAATATGTTTGCCTACCTGATTATAAAAATATTTATGTTCAAACTTCTTTATTTTGATAAAATTGCAATCTGACTTATTGCGAAATAAGTAGTTGTGATAAATGTTCTCATTCGTACCATATTTACAGTTTTCATTCACTCGCTCATACACTATTTACAAGCAGCCCAAAGACCTACCTTTGGAATTTCACGAACTTGAAAGGGATGAGTTCAAGATTGTAAAGTATATTAAGATCGTTATGAAAGGTTTTGTTGCTGACGTAATAAGGGACATTTACTATTGTTCTCGGGACGTTTGATTGAAAGGATTAGATACGATTGATGTTCGACTTTTTTGCTGTCCCCATAGCTGTATTCCGTATGTCCAGATTGGCTTAAGTATAACTTTGTAGATTAGTAATTTATTTTCTATAGAGAGATGGGATGTCCTTCTAAGTAGTCTATACAGTTGTCCAAAGCGTCAATTACCATATATATATATATATATATATATATATATATTTGGTAAATATATATATATTTTTTTTTTCCTTTCATAGCCCCTTTAAATTTCCAGATAATTATATAGAATTATAGATCCTCAGGTGAATCTATTTACAAATTATTTTGTATTTCCTGTAGCATCACTACATTATATACAGGTTTTGTTATTTTATAGAAATTATATAATGAATAAACAAGTATAATGATATACATTATACGTGACTGGACTAAACTGACTAATAAAGGTGATTGGGCTCACCTTTTTGATCAACCTTAAAACTAACTTACATACTAATTCTTAACCTAATTTTTCCCCGGCAGTCTGTTGCCATCGATGTGGGAGGGGTGGTGGGGGCATAGTGTTAAACACTGGGTTTGTCAGGTGCTGTAACGAGTCAAAAAACTTAATGTGTCTCCGGCGGATGAACTCACCCACCGACGGCACACCAAGCAACGGGTGCAGGTCAGCGTTCTTCAACCTCTCGAAAGAGGTATGTCGGACCACTTTTCGCATGATTCCATTCTGGAAGTGTTGAAGACATTTGGCTGTATTGTCAGTCAAGTGGGTAAATAGCGAGGCACCGTACAGCAGAGCTGGCCGGAGGACACATTTATATATCATCAATTTGAGACGAAGCGACAGGTTAGGTGAAGTTAGCAAGTGCGATAGCCGGTAAGACCGTGTCGTACTTTTTCTATTTTATTACTAAAATGAGTAGAGAAATGGATATCATCTATGCGCATATGTGACGACTAGAATGAACCAACGCATAATATTAAAACAAATAACATAAATGAGTAGAGGTGAATGACATAAGCTAACTATTACAACCAAGCAAATACAGGAATTATTACAAGGAAGAAAATATTGCTAGGATTTATTAAAATAGGAAATGAATCAAATTACTAAAAAGTAAAAAAATAATAATAATGAAGAATTATTAATTGATATCGGGAGAGAGATAAGGAACTAGCCTAAATTTTAAGATTGGGGGATTTAGTGAATAATGAATATGGTGGGAGTAGAGTTCCAAAGGTTGGTGGGACGGATCACCTAGTTACTAATGTTTTCAACTGACAGCTAATTATTAATTCTATAAATTACAAGTATATAGTTACACATATATTAGAATCTGAGTTTATGTTGGTAGGTTTAGTTGACGGATAGAGTCAAAACAACAAATGGAAATTAGGCTGACTGAGAACCGGGTTCGGGTGATTGTGCATCTCATCTGGAGTCGAACGTTAATTGAATAACTGCCCGTGTAGGTCAGTTGGCTATTGAAGGGCCGTTCTCAGTTGCACCACTTGGAACCTGCTGGGCCGTCAGTTTCAATTCCATGATTCATTTCAAAAGTCAACTTTTTTTTTCCTACGTAATACTGCCATGAAATGAGTTTCGAAGGGTAATCCAGTTGTTGGCATTGGAAGTTAATTTTGAGCTGGAACGGGTTACCGTTTAATCTCTTTATGATACCGGGCTCTCGCATGATACTTCGGCTATTGGACTATGGTTTCTACTCAGTCGAGAAGGTTGAGTTCATTATTTATCGACTATCCATAAATAAAAATCCAATACCCCGTCCAGCCTTTATTCGTATGGTATATTAAAGTCTAAGGGCAATCGAGTCCTGTGAAAAAAATATACACTCAAGACGAAAAAACCTTTTCAACTTTTTTAAAGCTTGTATTGCGGAATTTATTCAACAAAACATATTACCTTTTACAGAATGATACGGAATATATGTGAAAATTTTATTATAAGTCAAATTACATTGGATTAGCTTGAAAGTGAATAGAATAGTAAAAACAGTGTAAACTCAGAATGTTTTTGACTCATTGAAATTTGTATTCCTTTCAATAATGAAGACTTGTACCGCGTTTTTCAATCACCTCCAACTGCCTTCTGGGAACACATTTTAACAAGTCTATCAAAGTGCTTTCAGGTATTTTCCAAGTTTGTGTGATCATTTCTTTAAGTTACTTCATATTTTTTATCTCTGGCTTCTGAAGTCAGAGATGTGCCCACAATTCATCACAAATATTCAATGGGGTTGAGGTCCAGACTATGAGCCGGCCAATCCAAAACATTGAGCCTGAGATCCTCAAACCAGTGTTTTGTGGATCGTGCTGTGTTTATCGGTGGGTTATCATCTTGTAAAACTGTCTCGTCTTCTTCTAATAATAATGCAATAAACGGAAAAAGAAATTCTTCCAACACTTTTTGATAACTAACAGCATTCATTTTGCTAATAATGAACGCGATTTGAGAGTTGCCAGTTTTATTGAAAGTTTTAACGTCGTGGCCATCAAGTTTTAACTTGGGTTTCCTTGGCTAAACTTAGCTTTCCTGAATATGTATTTAAGCAAACTGCGGGCACCGTTGTAAGTGGTGTTTTTAAGCTGCAGTTTTCTTATAATGTTTCGATATTTTAAATAAGTGGTTTCAACTATTCCCTTTCGTACTAAGCTGGCACCACTCCTTAGGTTGAATCGCCTCACAATCTTGATCTCGTTGAAGGGCCGCTTTTTGTTATTTCCCTTGTTTCACGTGACCGGAAAATCTTGGAGGCCTTCTATTTCTTTTGTTTTTTTTCCATGATATTCTGGACCTGAATTCAGTGTCAGTGGACCTGTGTCATATATAAACCTAGCTAGTGAACCTAGCTATATATAAATTATTTCAATTTTATCTATTGAGTTTATATTTGTTCACAGGACTCATTATTGAATATCATTGATCACTATAAAAGATCTGTAGTAGCACTCTCATTCTCCTTGAGTTGAATTCTAACAACGACAACTTTATTATGATAAAATTACAATCTGCCTCATTGCGAAATAAGTAATTGTGATAAATTATCTCATTTATACCATATTTACAATTTTTATTCACTCGTTCATTCATACAGTATTTACAAACAGCCCAGACCCCGAGTCCACATAGTTGTCACCTCCCTCGCGTGCGAAGGAGGAAGCGGAGTCTTGGGAGGTCCTCCACGCTCCTCCGTCAGCCGCGTCACTGGATAAGAGCCAGCGGAGGCTGACCAATAACGCGAGAGCCACAGACGCTCAGGACATGATTGGATAAACTGACCATTTCCAGGACTCCCACTGTCACGTATTTATGGCAGGTCACGAGGCCACTGCCATATTAGTCTCCGAGGAGAATTATAGTGGTGAGTGGTGCAGTGCAATGACTGTGCTAGGGGATTAGGGTGGTTGGATAGGTTACTATGGAATTTTAAGAACTTGGAAGGGATGAGTTCAAGAATGTAGGGTATATTAAGATCGTTATGAAGGGTTTTGTTGCTGACATAATAAGGGGCATTTACTATTGTTCTTAGGACTTTGGATTGAAAGGATTGGATAAGCTTGATGTTCGACTTTTTTGCTGTCCCCCATAGCTCTATTCCGTATGTCCAGATTGGCTTAAGTATAACTTTGTAGATCAGTAATTTATTTTCTATTGAGAGATGGGATGTCCTTCGTAGTAGCCTGTACAGAATGAAATAATCATTCTAGAACTTCTTGGGCAACCAACCCAGCGTAAATATGATGCACGAGTCGTTGAGTTTACCATTCGTTTTAGATTTTTTCCTAAGTTACTCAATCGGACGCAAGGGAACATTACTTTACGTAAGGAACTACGAAAAAGGCAATGGCTGAGGGTCTGAGAGAGGTATAATATCACCAGTTTGTTTAGCTAGATCAATAATACGAAGATTTTTCTTGAGATGTCTTTTGTGTGGTCATCAAGTGAAATTCTTGTTTATGAGACTTGCTACTCCTGTATATTAAACTGTAGATTTGTAAATAACTTAGACTGAATTTATTTTGAAAGTTAGCAGGTCAGTTATTGATTTATTTCCTACCAAACTACATTTAGTCTTTTAGTGATTTTGGACAGCAAATTGAGATAATGAGTATATTCGTTATGATACATTCGAAGTTTGTATCAAAGAGTGAAAGGGATTGTGAAAGGTTTTTACTAAAGTCAAATAATGAGCACGATTATCTGATGGAGCAGTGGGATTGGAACATTTTAATACGCATAATCTTAGCTCGCCGATGAGGAAGTGTTCGTGATTGGTTGAGTTAATTTAATGAAATTATCAGGGATTTTTCAGGATATGAGCCATTTGGGATCGAATCTAGGACTTAATATCTGGTAAATAGAAATTATCTGGATGGAGTGGTTTCAATTAGGGAGTGGAAGTGTAGACGGAAGGTGCGTTGCGGAAGTGGAATGGGCCCAAGTGGGAACCGTTGAGCCACGGATTTAATTTTTAATTAATTAAGAGATATTGCAACAGATCGGTTAGCCGATGATCCTTTGTCTACCAACAACTACTCGGCAAACTTCTACTTCCGGCTTATTAAGTATAATTATTGGGTCCACAGTAAAATCGTTCTTAAAAACCGCAGCCTATTACAGATAATAATTAACTAATTGATTTATATCCCTTAATAAGTACGGTGCTCAAGTTTCTGAAGGCGATACTCGAGATACTATTAGGTGGTTAGCAGGCAAAAACGGCCCCTTACCCGCCTTTGCCCAACCCAACCAATTAGTAACTGGGAATTTATTTCACTTATATACAAACCCTTTTGCAAGTTTTTTTTCCTTCTGTATATCTGATTTGTAATACATTTATAAAATATTGAAGAGACCCTATGTGAGATTTTTAATGGTGGTGCCAAAGTGTTTTTTCTCCAATGTTTTTTTCGTTTATGTTTGCTTTAACGTCTTCAAACATCAAATGTAATATAGCTCGTGAGCATTGTTTGAGACAGCTAAGAAGTCAAAGAGATTTGTGGCAGTCAATTGATAGGGGATTGAATTTTTATAATGTTTATTCTATCAAATAACAATTCAACAAAGGTAGTTATTATTTTGTTTCACGCAGCTTAATAAGTACTGTCTGTTTATTAAACCTTTTGGAAAAAATGTAACTTCAGATTTTTCTACATTTAGTTACAAAGAGCCCACTTGTGAAGTATCCCCCTGTACATGCTGGGGGAATTGTCGTTTTCTGAGATTAAGTATGTTTGGTGCCATGCTTCCTGATGCCTAATCCTTATGCTGATATGATCAATAAAATACACTGTTGTAATTTCGAGAAGGTTAGAATATTTTAGGAAGGTCAATATCGTTTTTCCCATACAAGTCTATGGTATTTGATATTGATAATTTCTTGTGGAAGGCGCGAAGAAATCTTACTTAGCCTTGATTTTACCCCGGAAAAGGGGGGCACTCGTTTATCGGAGTCAGTTAAGTGTGCATTTGTCTCGTGCATAAACAGGCTGGCGTTTGTTTACTTTGAGGTTAGTAATTTTGGTAACCTAAAAACCGTGTTCATTAACAGGTTTTGCATTCGAGCTTTCAGACTTATGTTTACATTATAGGTCTTAGCTATGGCACAGGAAGGGGTCATTTGTGCAGAGTCTCATCAGGTGTGTTATCGTGAGTGAAAGGTGTGTATTCAGTTGTATATCGGTTACTACTTATTTCCCAGTTTAGTTGCGCGAAGAGAGAAGTCCTTCATCTGTGAACCATTTCCCTACACATCCTTTCCGCCTTTTTCCGTATGCTCCTGGAATGTAATATTCTTTTTATCTTATTTGCTTTTTGCTATATCTGAAATTGTTACCCAAAATAAGGCACAAAAGGTGTATCGTTGCCTGTGGTGCACGTATTCAAGTACAGTTAGGATTGCTGCCGTGGCCAATGCATCTTGCTTTATTCTCTCAAATCGCCTTTATTATTCGATCTAAGTTAATTTACTAACATTGCTTAAAACGACAATTTAGAACTAAGCACATCAATGATATTAATTGACAAAGCATAAAAGAACAAAACAAATAATATATAATGACTATACACCCTTCGGACTGTAATATTCAGCGTACCTGTTTTTAGGTAATATTTGTTTGATTAAATTGTAGTAGGCTTCCTTATTGCTATCTATACACATATAATTCACTGTTACAAGTTACAATTTGTTTTTTTATTTGCCAATTTTTTATAGTTTAATCCAATACATTGCCATAGAGAAAGACAGACAGACATTTTACGAACACTAAACCAGTTCATACATACAGATATACAAACATACGATTCCCCTGTGACTTTGAAATCCCTTTGGGCTATTTTCCAAGAACCATTCATTTTTGAAAATTCGTCCCTTTGAAATCGATATACTACCCTGATTAGAAGAGCAATTGATTCGTAGAGTAAGAGTGTTTTGCTAATTACTTTCCATTGACGAAACAGCTAGTTGATCAACTAACTGGGGGAGTCAGAGAGAAAGGGGGAAAATCAGTGAATAGAGAGGGTGTTGTGTTTTGGGCCAATAATAGCAGGACCCATGTTCTCTGATGACGCGGCAGCAACTACTGTTATTGGGCTAGGCTAAAAGGGTGTGCTGCGTGAAAATTTTGCCTAACTTCCCTTTTCATCCGATAACCAATTTGTTTGTAGCTTTGCACATTTACCTATCGTCGTTTCTTTCCACTTGTATTTTTTCTTCTCTTAGCCCAAAAAAAGAAAAAAAACAACATTAGAATCATGGTACAAAAAATATTAAAAAAAACCGGTGGCTCTGATTTAGAAATACCTCTAGTAGTAAGTGTATTTTATTGGAAATCAGCTAAATATCCTTTCTTATTTCAACCCATAATATAAATTCGCTGGTCGAAAATTTATTTGATTATGAGTCTAAGATAAAATAAAAATGATGTCTTCTCAGTCATTTTATGTATCATATTAAATAGCTTAATTAAGCACTTGATCTAAAAGCTTGATCTAAAACGTTATGTCAATAAATAACCTTCTATAGATACGGGACTATCTATTAAATCAATATTTAAATTCACAACGAGCATAAGCATATTATAGAATTTTATTCGGTAGGTTGGAGAGCAGACTTTTTTTGCGCACTTATTCGTTTCAAAGCTGGAATACAATGAACCACCTATGTTATTTGAAAAATAAGTGAAACAAGCTCAATAAGCTTGAAAGTTACATTTAAACCCGACAATAGTTTTTATCACTGATTTATAACTCCCGTTGGTGTTTTAGTGGTTCAATCGCCTTTATATACGGTAATAGTACATTTTTTTCTGGGCTTATGGGCATCTTTTTCTCGTCCCATATCGTTATAGCTAGGTATATTACTAGTTATATTTTGAAGTTCGTTGCCAACATGACGGAACAGCTTGGATGGTTATCCATCGAAAGTCTAGGAAGTTTTAATCGATCAACCACATCAATCTTGTCTTCATCAGATGGTTCTTTGTCATCCATTGCCAAGGCGTTCCATTTGCTTAACACCAGCCGGTTCATTCTGCCTTTAAATTCCAAGTTTTTGAAATGGTTCCAAAAGGAAGGCTTCGTTAACCTGTAGAAGGCTGCCTTCCTCGTTTACACACACCTAAGGTATCTCTTTGAAAGGCTACTTGCATCCATTGACAAAGTAGTAAAACTTTCGTAAATCATTTTTAGCCCTATAATTTTGTGTTCTTCGGTGCCCGTTTTTTGTTTTGTACAGTTCTTCGCATCCCACAGATTATATTATACGTCATTTTTGACATTTTTATAGAATCATAAGAGGTTACTAAAACGGCGTACTGGCTTTCCTATGCCTTGCGTTCTAACTACTCCTAGGCTATGCAAAGGAGGTCTGTTACATCAGCTCCCCTAAAAACACTGACATGAGTAATCCTGCACATGGCCTGATGGTTTAAGCACCTGGTGAGGCCTATGATCCTTTATGGATGTTTTCGTGCTGTAAGGGAGTGTTCCCGATGAGTTTTTGGATATTGCATAGTTGACTAGCCTATGCCTGTTGATGTCTGTAGCGAAGAGCTAAATATATGTAAATTACCCTACACTCTGGTTCATAATGTATTATAATAGAAATGCAAATCTGTGTAACTTCTGGTAATAAATCATAGAGGGATCGGCAGATGTAAACAAGTAACATCGAGGGTACGGCAATAAAACCTAGGGTAGGCCACACCGCCTCTTAAAATAGACCTTCAGTCACGTTCCCGCGGTCATAAAATCATGCCAGAAACAGTTTATATCACGTAGCTCGGGAGGTGGGACATCATAAAGCACACCCTTTTGGACCAACGGGATAATAAAACAGACCACCTGCAGACAGACTCCACCTTCCACGAGGGAGGGGGCTGCAATATTTATATCAAGGGGTTTTCGCCCTGAGAGTCTCTCTGTTTCTTAGTCTCCACAGCCACACTACTTGGTCACTTTACACCAGGGCCACCTGGCCCTAGTAGGCTCACTCTTCACTCTTCTCCAGTCTCTGTATCTCGAAAGTCGCGATACTCCAGGGCCCGGGGCCCTGTAATCTTCTACTAGTCTACTCTCTCTCTGCCACACCTCTGGGCAGTCACCTCACAGCCTCTAGCAGACCTCTGACGACTTGTACCTATTACGCTGCCGATCTCTCGCTCGAACTCTGAAAACTGGTCTTATTCTTTATGAACCTCTGAACCTCATCCTGAACACAGTGTCTTGTCGGGACACATCCCTATCAATAAATGGAGTCAGATATTAACGCCTACATGGAACATGGTCCATGTTATTAACTACAACAATCCGCACTTGTCACCAAGGCTAGTGATCAGGCACTCCCCTAGTGACGCCCCCCGACAATTGTTGACCTCCGACAATTGTTCACCCTTTTCCGACAATGTCTATATCTACGAAATGTTTCAATTCACCTAAAGATATACTCCTCGACACCTCTGATTAGTTTTGGGATAAAAGATAATATCTGGAAACATGGAAAACAAATTATTTCTCAGCTATTTAAGATTTAATGTTCTGATTAGGTAATATAAGATAAAACTGTATTTACGTTTTCTCTACAATTTATATTGAATCACCGTATTTACGTGATACGGTAATCCTTTTTACGTTATTGTATAGCATATTTTTTTTACATGTTTGGTTATTTACGATTTTTTTTATTTTTGTTAAAAATTTGATTTTTGTGACCAAGATGGTTTATCAAATAAAATAAAGTATTTAGAGCTTTCTCGATAGTGTTTCGTCGTCTTTTATGTAGTTTGTATTTATATGCATATTTATAAAATACTAGTTAGTTTTTAATCTTTGTAAAAAAATTAATAGGATAAGATTTTTAAAAGAAATAATTTACATATTACAACTAAAACCGATCCTCACACTAACTAGAATAAAAACCTTTTGCCAATTCTTAATATTTATTTCAGTGAGCATTAGGATAAAATAGGTAATTAACTGGTCATTGGCATCCTATTGCGTGCTATATCCTATACGCAAAAGAGGAGACAAAAGCAGCGCGATTCCATCTTCATTGAGAGAGCCGATGACAGTGCGGCTGAAATGTACTCGGAGATAGCATCTTCCGGTTCCGGTGCGGAATATTCAGGCCATATTCTCCCACTTCATCACCGTCACCCTCAGCCGATCCCTCCCTGGCCATGGCAAACAATACCTCCCCTCTTATAAATGCAGATCACAAAGTTCTAAATCGCGTTAACATTTAACTCGCAAATTGTAATTGTATAAAAACAGAAATTTCAACTTGAGTAGCCTTTTAGAGGAAATACAGTGATGTGTTAAGATAAAAGATTTAAACAGAATTAATTACGTTTCTAAAAAGTATTGTAAGAAATTTGAGAGGAACGGTGTAATAAAATATTCGCCAGAGCCTTCTAAATAAAGGTAGAATAATTGGTTTGAATTAAGCCATGAAAGTTAGAATACTGTTAAATTAGGTTGCGATGGAGAGAAAAGGAGTTTCCTGTATTCACTCCGTCCAACTTCATTCATATTTAGCAAAGAGAGAAATTATTCACGGCCCCAGTAATTTTCGATTAATTTTGACGCGTACTCGGTAACTGTTACGGCACAACGTTGTTTTCGATTTATTATTGATAAATAAGTAAGCTATATATTTAATTCAACTGTAAAAATGTATTAATAGTTGTGATATGCGAATTTCAACAATTACTGGCCAAAGCAAACCAAAACATCAATAGGGGCGAGGTAAAAATCGGAAAAAGAATTCAAAAAATGTCAATTTATTTTAAAAAGACCAAGTCCTAGTTTGCTTTGAACAATACCATCATTGGCAATATTGCCAGACAATTGACCAGAACCACTAATACATGTTTCTATGATCAGGCAGTGACAAAGAATCCAGGGTTATTATTAATTTTTGAAATCTGCTTGAGAGAGAGAGAGAGAGAGAGAGAGAGAGAGAGAGAGAGAGAGAGAGAGAGAGAGAGAGAGAGAGAGAGAGAGAGAGAGAGAGAGAGAGAGAGAGAGAGAGAGAGAGAGAGAGAGAGAGAGAGAGAGAGAGAGAGAGAGAGAGAGAGAGAGAGAGAGAGAGAGAGAGAGAGAGAGAGAGAGAGAGAGATGACTTTTTTATTTAATTCTGTGAATACGGGCTCATTACATGGAGTTGCGTCAGATTTCAGATCCTTTCTGAGCTAAAAATAAAATACGAAAATTCTCGAAAACCTAATATCTCCATTTATTTATATGCAGGAAAACAAAACAAAAAACCTCCAACTACATTTTTTATTGGTGAAGAGAGAATTTTTTTTTTTCCTTTTATGTACGAAGGCTCTTCACATAAAGCTTTTTTGTTCCTCAGGAATATATAAATGAATGCGGGGGTGCACATCTAGGTAAAGTTGGAGTGGCATGGTTAGTGGGGACCACCCCACCGCCAGACGGTTGCCACTAATCTCCGACATGCTGAATAATTTACACCACCACAATCTATCAGCCCTTGTCGATAACGATTTTTTCTTGTTCGACGACCATATTTCATTCAAAAAAATGTTTTGAACTTAAAGACGTGGATAAACCCAATACATTATTTGGTTGCGTTCACGTTTCATATTGTTAACATTAATGCTTTTTAGAAGAGTGCCATGTATCATCGAACGAAGACGGCATTCTGAAGTAAACATAGAAACTGGATTTCTGCCAAATGGTAACCTAGTGGCATGACTTTGCCACCACTTCAGCAACCACGTCGGCACTACACCATTCCTATGCCACTCACTATTTCAAAACCACAGCAGTAGTATCCTACTGTTGTGTGCACGCGGCCTAACGGCATTGTTCTACCTAAGGAGGGAGAACAAATTACAGAAGGGATAATTTATGTTTTCCACAGAAATAAAGAAAGCCTCAGTTAAATAATCTTTGTAGAGGAGAGTCTTTTAAAAGAAAAGAAAGAAAAGCTTTATTATGAAGTACAAGCAAAACACTGGTATATACAAATATTAAGAGTTACGTGACTAAGTACTGGGTGGAATGTCTAGGGACGAGTGGGGTCTGGACTAAAGCTGAGACATATATGTATAAGAAAAGGATAAGATTCTGGGAAATAGGGAGGGAGGTCTTGGAGGGATACTGTTGCTTACTTAAAAATAACAGGAAACCATCAGTGACTTCCATGAAGTCACTAGGCAGGTATACAGTTCTGCACAAGCCCCTTCCACTTGTTCTTAGCAAGATTATATATAAAGCAAGCATTATAAAATTCACGATTCAGAATTTATTTGAATCTTAATCCGCTTACAGTAATCACGATAAAGCAGCTTAACTTAGAAGGCCGTAATTAACTTTAAGTCTGTACGAAGGAGTGGGTTTCAGTTAAACAGAAAACAAAGCCTTTCTTGAATGGTCCCCTACGTAAATATTCCATGAATAGGCACAAGCCGATGCTACCCAAGTACCAATTAATAAAAATTAATTAAATTTTGATTTTTAACGACAAAATCGTATTTTGGTGCTAATATAGGACCTATAGTCTAGATATGGAGCGTTGGTCACAATAAAACACGTGATGCGCAGGATTGCATTAGTTACCCCTTTTAAATTATATTATAAGTATTCATTCTT
This sequence comes from Acanthosoma haemorrhoidale, assembly GCA_930367205.1. Taxonomy (NCBI): domain Eukaryota; kingdom Metazoa; phylum Arthropoda; class Insecta; order Hemiptera; family Acanthosomatidae; genus Acanthosoma; species Acanthosoma haemorrhoidale. The sequence continues at coordinate 87,195,835 of OV884009.1, read as the reverse complement.
AATACCACATTTGTTCTCTTTGCCCGTACGCCTGATTTTCCAGCTTACCTGAAACAAAAAAGAATAGCATTATATAAAGATGTCTAATCTAACAGAAATGACATCAATAAAATGGACATATTGGGATAATTTCGGTTATTAACATTCACATTTGTCATTGATTAACAGACGAGAAACAATGTTCAGGTTGTATAATTACTGACAATGTTAAGAAAATGTCATGCAGCAGGTAGGCTAATAGACTCTCAAATTTAATGTAAATCAACTGCAAAAACATTTAAGATCGAAATCAAAAAGTTCATTCCAACACTCATTACTGCATTCCTAGATTGACACAGATAGGTGGCCTTATAAATATTGCATGAACTATTTTTGTAAACAAGAAACCTAAAAAATGAAATGAATGCTCTACTAGCATCTATGTATTTTATTTTCCTAAATAACACTTATAAACTAAAAGTTACGAATCCAGGGGAATTCTATACAATTTTTACACAGAATGACTCAGAATTATTATTTTCAATTTTAACTTCAATAATTTACGTCTTAATAGTTCACAAGTTAATTTTTCTAAACTATAGTTTACTTGAAAGGTAAACGATCTTGTCCAGCTAGTTTAGTTCTATTTAATGGTATTCATATTTGTATTAATCGCTTTCTTGAGAGCTGAGAACCTCCCTATCCGAGGTGGACCCAAAAAGATTTTCTGGAAACGTTACAAGAACATAAAATTTAGAAAATGTGTTCCTATTATTATTTTTTCCGTCCCTTATATTTCCAGATACCCCCAAAATAGATTCAAAAATTGAACTCATTACGGTGTAGTATCTTGTTTCAGGCTAAAATAAGGAGGGTTAACTGGTTGGAAAGGTAAAACGAAAAAAAATAACGACATCCACGTTAAATGTAATTTGTTGGTTATATTTCAGTTTCATAGTTTTTTTTTTCTTTATTCACTTAGTTATCATTCAATCCAAATGTTTGCTACATTTCTCGTTTATATTATCGAAGAAATAACATTTATATTTCCTTAAAGGGAAATTAATGAAATAAATTTCACGTTTTTTTATATTATCTATGATGAACACATAAAGTCTCTAGAGGATAAAATATTTTAAAAATGCTGCTAGTAGAATTTGTTTAAGGTCCAGAAACGTTTGTCAAGCACAAAAGGACAGAGTATGCTTTCAATCCGGTAGGGGCCATAATATTTTGTCACTTTGTATTTTCGACAAAAACAAACGCAAAACTCATTCAATCAATCCGAAATTATGAAAGTATATTATACAACACATCGAACAATGCGTTATAAATGATAACGAAATAACAGAAAGTATGAAACAAAAACGTGAAAATATTCGGTCTCGATTCGCTCAATATTTAGATTTCGACAATTACTGCTCAGAACTTGGATTTAATATTCTGATATTTCCCCGTTTACAAATCAGTCCAATAGATACCGTGTAAATCATCTGACTTTTTTGGTAGGAATTTTCAGTGAAATGGTGTATCGAAACTGACCGTTTGATCATGCAATTTACTTAAATAACAAATAAGTAAAGAGTCCTGAAGAGATACGATCCATGTCCCATTTAGTGCGTGTGCCAACCACAAAAAAAAATCATTTCGTTGTGAGATGAATGGAAAAGCGGCAATAGACGAGAGTCGCTAATGAAAATTCTGTGTGAGAATGTTCAGCTGTGGACAAAATTCACCAATTTACATTTTGAGCAGTGGCGGATGATGAGAATTAGCAATGGACGTCAGGGCGTCGTTCGTAATCATCGATTGAAGACGAGCTCGGATGTAATATACAAATATATGCAGATCTGTTCGTGCTAATGATCTCACCCCAATCCCTAATCCACCAATCCCAGCTCCGCTATAACTAGCTCCACTAGCTTTGGCCAAGTCCCATAAAGTATAATTTTCAACGGTACATTCTACAATTGTAAACGGAATGTGAGAATTTTTCGTCTCACGTTTCTCCACCGATGCTAACTTTTCCGCTCCTTGTTGGGAGTCTAGTTAGCATTCAGCTATTGTAGGGAGTTATTGGAAGGAATCATATACAATCTGTTTCAGATCCGAATTGGACGCTTCTTGGGGAAAGTTTTCAGAACGTGAACGGGTTCCAAAGACAGTTATTTCTCTAAGGACTGCCACCAACGGAGGTTTTGAATCTCTGTTTCGGCCAAGTCCAGCAAATTCAAGAAGCTGGTAATTCTTCTACAACTGTACGGGCTTTGATATAATTCTAATTTAAACATATAGTAGTTTTATTGTCTATTTAATGTTTTTTTAAATAATTCAAATATATTTAAAATATTATTTTTACTATTTAAAATAAAGATCCTTAATGAGTTGCCCATTTAAAAAAATAATAGATAATAATCACAAAAACTTAGCGAGTTTTGTGAATTCCCTTATGTAATGTATAGTTGTATTTAATTCTGAATCCAGTATTCTAACAAAATTTAACGGTAAAGAAAGGGTCTTTTATTTTTAAAAACATAACAAAAGCGTACCCCCATCCAGCCACGTCTCGTTATGAGATGGTATTTGTTTTATAAAAACTCCAGTCATTATTTTTCTTTGTGCGCCACAGCATGTTCAATTTGCTTTCCACCTCCCACTTCATATTAACCCGTAGCATAACACTTGTTGGATTGGAAATTTTCAGTAACCAGGATGGTTTAACAAATAAGATGAAGTAATTGAAAATTAATTGATGGTATTGGGGCATACTACTTTAAAACTAATAATATTTAAAAATGAAAATTTATGGAATAATTGAACCTTAATTAAGTAAGAAATAGCTGCACAATATGTCTAATCAATGATTATTTTTCATCAAAGATGAAAAAAAATTGGTTAAGATACAACGGTAAATGTGTAAGAAAGTAACACGTTAAAAAAAATCTTATCTATTAGCTTGACCCATTGCTGTCTGATTTTAAGTTGTCTCAAGTGATTGCAACCGTATTAATTTAGAAACCACACACATAAGGGAAGAACTTAATTGACGTTTTGGACTACTACAGAAATTACACCACTCCTTAAAAAACTAAATATAAAATCTATCGGGACCTACGGACTCAAACTTTAAGGGACAACAAAGCACTTCAACACTAAGCGCATTCATTCCTTCCAATCAGAAGGAATATAAATCACGTTCGAGAAAATGTCAGTAGGTCTTTTTGAAATTTAACTTTTAATTTTCTTTAGTATTTTGGATCGAAAATATCAAGAAATATTTTTTCTATCATTTAGGGTTTTAAAACCTCAAATGGAGACCCATAAGTATGACTAGATATAGTTTAGGTATACATGATACGATATAATCTATTTTATAATTTATGGAAACAAAATTAGCTGGTAAAATTAACAAAACAATCGTTGAAATAATAATAGTTTGCAGCTGTGGTGCATTAGCAGGGGGGGGGGTCTAGATCTTCTTTTGCATTCTCAGGGAAGGTAACAATTCTGCTGGTGAATTTAGTCGATTTCTGGTCTATGTATATATAATTTATATTGCATGTTTATTATTAATGCCGTATACACGTAAAAGTGAATGTGATCACTTATCACAATTACCCATTACCCAACTAGGGCTGAAAGTCATCATTATTAAATAAACTATTACCTATTATCGTTTCAGGTAATGATACCAAATGACGATTTTGGTCATTAAAATATTAACTACTAACATTTCATCCCTTAGTGTTCCGGCCAATATATGCTAAACAATATTGTATTTCTTCTTGTTATCATTTCTTTCAGGGCTCCTGTATGCTTTCAAGAGCCCGCAGATCAATGACAATAAATATAATTTGCTCAGTACATTCCCAACAAATCTGAAATGGAAACCTGCCTCCTTTATCCAATATACCTTTAGAAAAATAGAGTTTTTCTGAAATAGGAGTGAGGAGTTGCCCGGACTAAACTGTGAGTTCTGTTTCCTGTCCAAGGATAGCCACAGCAACAGGGACATATTCACCAATGTGATACAGGTGGCTGAGGGCAGTGACAAATAGCGTTGCTTCATCAACACCCTTCGTCCCAGTGAAGGTAATGGGACTTAATAGAAAAATATATTCTTCGCCATTGCTGACTTCAGTCTTCCCCTAGCCAGTTGAAACTTCCACCCACAATGTTTTTTTACACTTAATTTATAAAATATTAATATTAAACATAGGGAATGTAATAATGAAAATAATAAACAAGTTAATGCATGAATCAGAAGTATCACCATTTTCTTTTGATTTTTAAATTTGTTTATATTTATTCTGCTCTAAATTAATATATATATAACGAATTAAAGTACGAAGGAATTAAAAAAATAATAATATCAAAGAATAATTAATTACAGGAATTAGCATGATATTACAAAAAAATAAAGTTTAGTTTTTTCTGAAAATACTTTATTTGCAGTGACCGAGAACTGCAAATCGTCTTCCAAACAAATAAAAAAAAATGTAAAAAAAAAAATTTATAGAAACATAAACTTAATCTAAACGTCTTCAATGTGATCTTAAGTAAGGAAAAAAAATTAAACTTAAAATTTTTAATAGCTACAGAGTTCGTATTTGAGAAATTTCAAAATTTAGTGAAATCAGCCCACTACATTTTCAACGTTTAATTTTTTCCATACTTTTTTTTTAATATGTTGATCAAGAAATAATTAGTAGCATATACAGAGGTGTTGAGAAATATTTACTTAAAATTCTAAATTGTTTGAAAAATATCTACGACCACTGTACGCCCACTAGTTTAGGCGTAATTTTGCAATATAAAATTATCTATACGACAATAAAACAAAGTTAGACGATATAAAATTAGTTCGCTTACCTTAACATCTGCAGATCTGGTGTAATCTCCTGCCTGTGGGAATTATTTGATAGAAGGATATTGTATTAGGAGGCAAGACGTTTCTCACGTCTGAAAACCATTATAACATGAACGCTTTCTAATTCTATTTCTGGAATGCTTCGCATGGTGCCGAAAAAACGTACACCTGACTGCCCTACCATGTACGTTATGAGTCCCCGAACATTCCTACCAGCAGTAAACACCCACTAAAGCGATGTTCATTACATATCTTACTCCCTAAAATCAACTTACTTCTATAATATAAATTTGGTTCGATTCTATAATCTCTTCACAATATATATATGGCTGTGGCCTGAGAAACCACTATAGAAGAAGACAGGAAGACACACAGGCAGACTTTCGAAATATCCCGAATCACCGAACAGGCATTAAAAGATAGGTTTGTTCAGTAGCACAGGGATATGACAACATGAACTTATTTGGAAATCAATAGCAAACCCAGGACTTCAAATAAAAATTTTAACCAAAAACTAACTGTGCAGAAACACTATATTAGCATGGAATCAATAAAAAAAAAATATTAGTAAGCATAGTGAAAACTTTCTCGAAATCGCATATATAGAGTTCATCTTACAATGAGTATAACATTCGAAAGAACATAACATTTCCTTGAAGGTGCATCTCAATCTAATCTAATGCCATGTCATGAAAACAGTTGACATCCCAAGGGTTTCAAGTATAAAAAAATCTTAAATCTTGAATTTTACTGAAACCTTTTCCCTATAAATAATTGATTCCGTTCAGTGCTACCGGCGATCAAAATTTATAAAACATTCTTCATCTAATAACCTTCAAGTTAGTATGCTTACTTGAAATTATAAATGTACCGGGTCGATTAAAGGGCCACTTTTATTTGGCCTTACCCGCTAAGACTACGGTCGAAGGCGATTTAAATAAAACATTGGTGATTGGCGGCAAATTAATTGTGTCTCGTGTATTGTCACACTTCTTAAAGAAAATTAAAGAGTTATTTTCAAACAAAAGGACAGGCGTTGATTAGTTTAAAATCTATTATTTAAGTCGCTAAACTTTTTTTTAACAATGAAAGCAATGTTGGGATTACTAACCCTGGATCAACTATTTTTTTTTTTCTAACAAATTAGGTTCATGTGAAGTTAAAAAGCGGTTATATTTTATTTATAGCATGCCGCTAATTTCCTAACTGTGGATCGTGTTTTCGTGAAGTTCCGTTGGTCCTTTTTTAAAAACGAGAAACCTTTATAGCGTCACCCCACCCTATGCCAGTGAACAAACAAGCCACCCAACCGATCTGAATAAAAAATACAGGGTGATTAAATATCGCAACGTTTTGATTAATAATATGAAATATAAAAGGGTGTATATGTACTACAATCACGAAAACTCATTAAAGCTGTCAATCAAATATATTTAATACACATTAAAATCACGATGTTCTGATTAATGGTGTGTAATAAATCTTGAAACTTTATTGAGCTCCGATTACAAAAATAACAAGAAAATACGAAACCATTTATTTTGAGATACATCACACATAACATGAATATCAAACCTATTAACAGTTATTTTTTCATGCCTGACTATGGCATATGTATTGGGGCTTCAGCAGACCATAATTACGAAAAAAGTTTTTAAAAATCGAGTTCTAAACTTTTTCATAGCCGCAACGAACCCCATCCTTGATGATGCGATGTATCACACTCGACTAACTTTTCTTTTAAGCTGTCAGTTCCCACTAAAGGAAGTAAATCTGTGTTCATTTAAATGGAGGAGGAAAACTGCGTTGTAGTCTCACATGAATACTAAGCTGAGTTGAAACTGTCTAAGTGGCTAGCTGGGTGGAGAGCCTCTACTTCCGGGCGAAGAGATAGTAAGGGACTATGATTTATTCAGCAAGACAGATAATTGAGGTCCGTTTTAACTGATGGTTCAAGTTGTGCAGTTGTAGAGAGGGGGGGGGGTGAAACATTAAACAGGATTCAATTATCCGCCGAGCGAATACATCTGATGGAAACTTTACAAATTATCACAGATCGCCACCACATCCTATTTACCGTTCAGTTAGTACAAACATTTTGACCCAACTTTGCGCCAAATGTATTTGTTATTTGTTTCTCATTGATGGAGTGGTCAGGGGAGTGTGAATACGGAATGTTTGTTTGTTATCAGCCACCAAAAATACTACTACGCTCATAGGACATAATTGAGTGACATTAATTAATTGGTTCATAGCTAGACGTCAATTTAGACATGAATGGATTATTTGTTGGATATTGGGTTTAGGTGATGAAAGAAAGATGTTAGATTTGCATCAAATCTATTAGTTGGTTGTAGGTTTTTGTTTAGGTTTTCTTACAAATAAGTAAGTGCATATTTTAGTTTTACGTATCAGTTGTATTTTAGATTTAGCTTTTTTTCAAACAACGTAAACCAGATAGCATTCGGTTACCGAAGATTTACTAGCCCTCAAAAATGACCTTTTTCCCGGTGAATAACTTTTTTAATTGACTTGTGAATTGATTGAAAAGCAAATTTTAATAATACACTTCATAAATTAAAAGCTATTTGTTTTTCAGTGTCATTGTTGAAGAACTTAATGTTTCGACTAGTTTGTAGACTTTTGTCTTGGCTTCTTCTTCTATTGGTTCGAGTTCCACCTCGAAAATCCTGGCGATCAAACGTTGGCTTGATGGGTCGGGGTAGCAGAAATGTTTTTTTTTTCTTTTTTTTGTCCTTTATTTATGATGCATTGCAATGCTAGGACCAATAGCGCTAAATCTTGCTTTTCCCACGTAACGTAGGCTATTTAATATCCTTCTGAGTATATCTTGGAGCATGGTAGTAGTTTATATACCTACCCAGAAAGCAGATACAAGCGTATTGGACACCTAAATAATAGAACACAATTTAACGTGAAAATTGTCGATTCAGTTTCAAAAAATTGTAAACTGCTCTGAAATTGTTTGGTCATCACTTTTTAAGGTTTTTAAGGTAAAAGGTAGATAGTAGGTGATTTTCACTGACGAAAGTAGTTTAGTAAGTAATATTAATTATTATAACACAGAAATACCGAGCAGTTTTTCCAGGTTATTTAATAAGTAATCAAGAAACTTAAGGAGTCCTATTTGTGTCGTCATTTTTTATGTCAGTAACAGTTAAAAAAAGTTATAATGACATATAAAAAAAAATTAATAGTTTACTTATCCTTAGATCAACTATTTTTAATATATTTTAGTCGACTTCAAGCCTGTCTGGAGAGAAGTCATTCAATCATCCCTTGAACGAAGATAAAAGAAGTCTAGATAAATCAAAGGTATTTCTTTATATCTTGAAAATTTTCATATTAAATAATCAAAGAGGGACTTAAATACTTTTCTGGCATGAATATCGATTACTTCGTCAATATCGTAAATTTCTATTTCATTAAACAGCATTAGTTAGAGTAAACTGATTCAAAAGCACGTTCTCTCGAAAACTCCTGCAAATTTCGTATTTTGTTTCACCCAACTGGAAAACTGGAACATACAATTAATTCACTTCATTTTCCTGATGTAGCTAAAAGCACTATATTCAAGCGCCTTATGTATCTTCAAATCGTTTTATCAAATATGTAACCATTGAATTTACTTCTAAAAGGCTGAAGAGAAACCCACACCCGAGGCTTAAAAATACTAAATAGACGCTGCACAGACTACTCCAAAGGACATCCCATCTCTCAATAGAAAATAAACTACTAATCTACAAAGTTATACCTAAGCCAATCTGGACATACTGAATAGAGCTGTGGGGGACATAAAAAAAGTCGAAGAACAAGCGTATCCAATCCTTTCAATCAAAAGTCCTGAGAACAATAGTAAATGCCCCTTATTACATCAGCAACAAAACCCTTCATAACGATCTTAATATACCTTAGTTTCTCGAACTCATCCCTTATCAATTCCATAGTAACCTATCCAACCACCCTAATCCCCTAGCACAGTCATTCCACTGCATCACTCATCCCTATAATCCTCCTTGGAGACTAAAACGGCAGTGGCCTCGTGACCTCCTATAAATGCGTAGCAGTGGGAGTCCTGGCAATGGCCAGTTTCATGTCCTTATGTCCTGAGTGTTTTTTAAGTATAATGCAATTGGAGTTTTCTTCCTTATACGACCGGACTTTTTGCTAGATTTTAATGTTATTGTCTTTTATATAGGTAACCCAAACTACTGGATAGAGGGAATTCGTAATTACTTAATAATTATATTAAACAAATTCAACCTTTATGAAAGATCAAATGAACAAAAATAAACAAAAAAACAAAAAGAGTTTATTTACCTGTTTTTGAATTTCGAATTTTAATCGATTTCTAATTAATTGAAGAGTTTTCATAAATTAAATTTAAAACAGCGGATCATCGCTGGGATAAAGAAATATGATTGATATTATCTCCATTTTGATTATCTAAACAAAACTCGCTTATTCTTCCTATCGCTACCAGATTTATTCTGAGAAGTAAGATGACTCCGATCAGCCCCATCTACCTCAACTGAAAAAACAACCCCTCTGGGGATCTGTATCTATTGGATTCGCTAACAACTGCGCAAAAGGTCAGTGACTATGTGTAATAATAAAGATAATAATGAGAAGAGACCCGGTTCAATTTCATGAACGCTAATTATGGGAACTATATACAAATTGTGTTCGCTCTTGCACTGCTTTCCACCTCATTATGTTCTCCTCACAGTACAAATCTCTCATGTGTGCTAAAATATTTTATTCAGCATGTAAATGTAATTACTAGGGGACCACAAACGGCATTGTTTCTGATTAAATCCGGTATGAATAGCAATTACTAATTGCAAAAACTAATTGATATCCAACGAGGAAATTCCGAAGAAATAGTCTCTGTTTTCATTAATTATCAACGTACCGCTTTGTGGATCCAGTAAGCAACATGATTTAAAAAATAGAATGATGTAATTTATCAAAAATATTGAGTTCCTTCTTCATTTTTCACTTAAAAAAAATGTTTATAATTAATATAAAAAAATAAATAAGTGGATCATATTAATAAACAAAAGTCTAATCCGGAGATCGACTAGCTATTGGATCGGAGGCATGGCCAGAGACATTTTTTCGGTCTCAACTACGTATATAATGATTAAATGAATGGACGACAGTGGTGGTGAGAACTACACAATTATTTAGTCTCACAGTTCCATCCACATTATTCCAAAATGAGTATTTTGACGAATAGCTGCAGTTAGGATCGAAACCATCTTCTCCCGTGCGAAAATTACTCACTACAGTCACAAAATTCAAAGATATAGGTTTGTTTTAAAATGGCCATGGCCTCCAGGAATGCTGTGATCATTGGTGTAAATCACAAAAGTGAGTATTATTGATACACTTAATGCGGATTAAGGAAGTTAATTACATTAAAATTTATTTTTTTTCTTCAAAATTCGTGTGAAATGCAAAATCTTATGAACGGTCCTTTACTCCGTGAGCGGCTACGAACGCAAGCCGAACGAATGATTCACGCCCCGTGGGAACCCGGAATAAGGAAGGTTTCCACAGTGTCTTTGTGGTTTGTTTCGTCCCGTTTTTTTCGACGCCATCTTTATTTTGTTTACTTATTGCTTATGGATGTGGATACTACATTTATTAGCTTACTGCGTTTCTGGCTACAAACTGTTCCAAGTTACGTCAAGAAGGTGGAAATGACTTTTTCTATGGCAGACCACTCCTCTCTACTCTCAGATCATGTTTTTGTGAGGGTAGAAAAGAAGATCCCGAAAAGAATCATAGAAGTCAATTCCGAAGAATATGTCAACATTTTTCCCAGAAGAAAGAACGGTGGGGGTGTCAAAAAAAAAAAGAAACCACGAGGGAGATAAAACAACCTAATGGCCAATGATAGTAGGTGGTAAATTTTAATTGCACTTAGTGATCTGGCCACTGACCCTGAAATCAAATTCGGAAGAATCTGGATTCAGAATCCAACGTGAAATGAGTATTACAGGATTATTGGAAATGGACGCCATTACACATTTTCAGGTAGATATTCACTCTATGCCAAGGGCACGCTGAGCCGTGTAATGAATTGCTAATTTCCCGACTGGAAACAGCCCTTTCAGCCCTTTATCATAATGATTAGGCCCAGGTTCTTAACGATTTCGCAATCAGGCCAAAAATGAGCCAGTGCGCATCTGAAGGTCCGCTAATCAGCATGATGGTGTAATTCCAGGCCCTTTAGGCCGGCTAATGTGAACCATCGCCACCCCCCCCCCTAAACTATATTCAGCTTATTACCTATCGATTGTAACAATTTAATTTTCCTATTCAAAGCCAACTACTGATTCCGGAGTACCAGTCAGGACTAGGCGACAAACCACTGACGGGTTTTCGGATGAACCTCTTGCTACTGAGATGTTTCTTCGAGTTTTATTGTTCCTGATAACAACTTAGTTGGTATGCATTTCTAATAATCTGAATATAAAATGTACCTTGGAAGACAAAATGCTACTTTAATAATGCAATAAAAAACGCAAATGGCTGTTCAGTTTGACTACAAGCCTTCAAGTGTTATATTTTTCATAACAAACCTTAAAAAAATATTACTGCAACTATGACCTTTTTAAAAATAGAACCCACCTTTCCTGCTTGGGGAATACTTACCATTTTTTTAGAAACCATCTTTATTATGAAAGTGGTTTCATGATAAAATAAATAAACTTTAATTAGCTAAGACATTGTCTAAAATCTGACGATTACTAAAATTGGTCCTCAAAACGTGGAAGTCTTGAATGTGTGTGCTTAACTAAAAGAAAATTTGTCCTAGTAGCAGATGTTTTACGAGTAGTACGTTAGTTTTATCAATCATACTTTCCACTATTTCATCTTAAGCCGTAAGTATAAAGGATAATCAGAGATGTTTTTGAACAGATAGATAGTTTTTTTTTGGGGGGGGGGAGATACATTTTGGGTAGATATGAGTATTTTTTCCCAGGTAATACAGACTAGAAAATATCTGTACTCAGCCAGTTGTATTCATAAATCATGTCATTTTACGCCAACTAGGCTTACAATTATGTTATATATTCTAATTAGTATTTTATATATTTTAAGGGTGGGGGTCCCCTCAAACTGATTTTTGGCTTCACTACACGCACAAGTGTTCCTTATTGTTCTGTGAAAAATAAATTGGTAGTGAATGTTACAAACTTTAAGTACTATTCATTAATGATTTTCCCCTAATATTTCAACTGGGTTTGCTTCAATGCAACTAAAGCTATTTTTTTTTTATTCACTGCTACTATGTGTACTATTTATAGGGATGGTAGCATCAGCGAATGTATGCTGGACTATCGATCCCATAGCCGAAGGGTTCCAGGCTGACTGAAATGGATCATGCTTGGAGCAGGGAAGTCGGACGACCGGAAACTGAGAGGAAAGAACTGTGTGAAGAGGCACCCCCACGAATATATGTATATATTTAGGGGGGAGGCACTACAAAAGAACTGCAGATCAAGAAGCTAATGTTTCACGATTCCAAAGGCGCGAGGGTGATTCCTGGCTCAGTGCTCATTTGTGAATTTTTTTTCTGCACCAGATTTAATTGCAAAGTCAACATGTAACACGAGGAATTATTAAATATGTAGAAGAATAAATTGTTTTGAAATCCTCTCTTTTGCCACAAGAACATAATGACACATTTCTGGGGTGGATTTCGCAGGATCTATTTGATACAGCTATTTGGACTCAACAAAAAGGAACACTATTCACATGGTATGAGCGTTGTATGGACTGCTCAGATTATTAGTAATGGGCTGAATATGTCTTAGATTTGCACCGAAATGATCAAAATGTGCCTCGATGCAATTTAATAGATAAATTAACAAAGTTTATTTCGTATTTCCTAATTTCTTTAGCAAATACCAAAATTTCAGCTGCTGTTTTCAGAAATCGGGTTTCGTAATGACATTAGGATACTGCGTGTTATGTTCAATAATCAATGTTCTTTACTACACCCCTAATCGTAGCTCAGACATCAGAGCAAACAGAGTAACATAGAAAAAAAGATACCAGTACTGCATTGGTTGCAACCCTGCTAAATTATTCACATACCCTGTGGTACTTCTGGTAAGTAATACCAGAGTTCGTTAACGAATTTATTAACTTTAAGTAGAGTTGTGGTAGGAATGATTAGAAGTTATGCATTGATAATCCTACAGTTCTTAAGATACTTCACTAGGATATGCTGTCAATTCGGCACTAATACGACAATTAAAAGAATAGGGTAAATAAACAAAATAACTTTATATGTTGATTTTTCCTTCAGAATAGCCTAAACGAATACATGGCATAGATAACATGACGGGATAAGGAAGGAACGATCCACACATAATGTGTGAACAAAAACAATACTCAAACTGAATAAAATAGCAATTATTTTTAAATAAATTATCTTATTACGGTATGTTACACCATTAAATGATAATGGCCCGACATTACTAGTACTTTTTATGTTAGCTGTGATTTGGTAGTTATTTTCATACAAAACTAGAACGCATCGGTTCGGATTGTCAAAAAGTTACTGATAAGTAACATATGAGTATGCTTTTATTCGTTGTGCCTCTAAAACGTTACTTTTCGTCTATGGATGGAGAACCGGTAACCGACCATCAAAATACTCGTGCCGATTCGTCCTTTTGGAATTTTCGTTTTCTAACCATTCGGATTATTCCACAACTGGTTGAATATTTCCAAAAGAAAACAAAATACAATAGATATGAGTATAGGAATGGGATTGGCCAACAGAATGATAAATATGTAATAATCTGAACTGACATTAGTTTTCGATGCAGGGACGTGAAGCTCGTACAGAGGCAAATACCCTTTCTGGGATTTATTAATGGTAACTGAACTCGGAAGCAGTGCCACCTATATATTCAGAGTAATCACGTTTTGAAAATATAGTAGAGCATTAGTGGGACATTTACTCCCATGATTCAAGCGATACTCTTCCCTTATATCACTGCTATAAAGTTGTCTTCCGCAAGGCCCACCCGTCTTCTAAACGCTTCCAGATCTTATCATCTCCATGAATAATTACTCTTACATACAAATTAATGATACTACGACCATACCAAGATGGATAAATTTCTATTTAAAAAAAAAAATCTTTTTACTTACTCCTTATTAAAATTAGGAAAATGCAAACACATCATTATTATGAAAACTACCCAGTATCTAGCCGGTGGCTCTCGCAAGTGAGCTATACCGAGTTGAATTCTGAGGTAACTTAAACAATGATTTTGTGGTCGGCAGTAAATTATTAATAATCATAAATAATAGTGGGACAAATACCTCAATAACAATTTCTCATATTGCTTTTTCCTTCCACTTTGCTCAAAAACACGGCAGTAACTTAACCATGTGCAAATATATAATAGTAGCCTTATTTTCAAACCTAATAAAATCGCTTATTTTAACAGATTTTTCAGGATATCGAAAATGTCTAAATATTTGACTATGTCCTAAATTTTTTTTCGGAATGATTTCTTTGAAGTGTGCCCGTATAAAATATCTTTTGTACACATTAAGTCTCACAATGTGTGCACACAAAGTGGCTGCCTCAGATCCTTTAAGAGGTTACATATTATACATGTTCTTCCTTGCCAGTTTAAGGCGATAAATGGTCAATGGTTTCCTGTTAGTTGTAACTGGTCTCAGAGTAGAAGTACTCTTGTGCTCTTGTAAATTTCATAAAGATAGCACTTTAGCTAGATCTCCTTCCGCAGCGTTTTGACTGCTGAGGGAGGTCTAGTGTTTTTTGTTTTTTTATTTGAAGCATGCATCTCATAACTCCTAGTCCCAGTTTTTCATAGATATTCTTAGAGTCGCCATTCTTTTATGTAGCTGTCAAACCACACACTGAGCTACTATTGGAGCCATCGAACCTCTCAAAGCAACTACAAATAACATAAACAAGATGCACATCCAGCCACAACTATTCATTTATAAAAATTTAGAGTTATTAAAACTATTTTGAATGCGGTTGAGTAATGAATTAGTGTTTTAAAGGCATTATTGGAAACTTGTGGATGTACTGCGTTCAATACGACCAGAAAATGATTCGAACTTAAAGTTCACTTCAATCCAAGCTGGTGGATGATTAACAAGCTTGATAGAGCCACAGCTGGTTGAGAAACCAATCAGCAGTTGGGTTCAAGATGGCTCACTGACAAAAGAGTAAGATGGGGTTTACTTTGAATATTAGGACGCACTTTGTTCCTTTTAATGTTACCTTGTATTATATTCATAAGATCTTAGGCAAAATAAATTATAATGTTCTTTAACAGGTTACATATGATACATGTTCTTCCTTGCCAGTTTAAGGCGATAAATGGTAAATGGTTTCCTGTTATTTTATAAAAATAGCAGTTTAGCTAGATCTCCTTCCGTAGCGTTTTGACTGCTGTTGGTGTTTTTCTATTATTATCTATTTTTTTTATTGTTTTTTTTCCTTTTTGGTATTGTTGTTAAATATCTTGATTTATATTTTTTTGTCTTAATTAAAATTTATGTGTACTTCATTGAAGATTTTATCCATAATCAAGAGCAACAATGTTAGCTCGTTTGTTTTTTTAATCTAGATGCACAGCATAAGAGTATAACCTTATTTTTATTTCGTAACCATCGGTAATAAATTGATTTTTAAAAATAATTTAGTTCGTAATATACGTAAAAAATTTAATCAATATAATTTGTTTTTAATTAGTTCAAATAATAAAAAAAGTAGCCAACTGAACCACAGGTCAATTAATACTTTGAGTATTAATAACTTATAAACAATCCTTAGTTGGCAATTTAGAAGCCTAATCATTCACTCTCTAGTTTTTTGGGTGTTTTCCCATCAAATAACAAGAAAAGGAGTTTAACAAAGAAAATTTGATTCACTTAAATGCGTAATATCTAGGTAAATGATGACAGTAAATCAGGGTGAAAGTTATTCTAAAGGGGGGGATTCAATTTGCGAGTCTTGAGGGAGGGAGGGGATTAACGAAGGAGGCGAAAGTGTGCAGGTATTTGCCTGCTATAGCTGGTTATTGGCTCCTAGTCAAGCACGGTGAATTCCTTGCTCCTTAACAAGCTCTGGGCTCACAGCGGTCGAGGTTATAATATTCTAGTCTCCGGAAACTTATCTACTAGTTCAGGGATCGAGTGCCTTCCCCTATTTGTTTTCATGACATATTTAGCAATAATAATTTCATGAAATTAATTATCTCACAACAGCAAAGACTTAAAAACAAAACTCATGACATAGCTTATAGTGAATTAAAAGACATTTGAATTTAATAAATTTAAACACCCAATAATGCTGGAGGAATGAAATTGTTTTTGAATATTTTAATTCATTTAAAATTTAAAAAATCTACTAAAATTTTGCTTAAAAATTTTATTATTTCAATATGAAATATCAGGTTTTTTTCTAAACTTCTTTATTAGCTCATCATGAATGTAGTCACTAAGATTTTGTTTAATGTGTTTAGAATTTCCATAAGTGATTCACAAAAATAATGTTTTAAAATATCTGCTTTATGTTTTTTCATGTGACTGTGGATTCATTGAATAAAATTTCCTCCTTCCCCCCTAGGCCTCCTTCACGTTATCTGCATCTCAGATATTAGACCATGCACTATAGGGAGTTGAGTACGCAAAATATGAGGATCGCATTCAATCAATTGATTTCAGTTCATAACAGCTTAAATATTAAAATTCTAGATGTTGCCACTCCAATTTTTAATCTGATTTTTTATTATCCCCCCTCCCCTTAGGTATCAAAGAAACTGATTCAGCACATGATATGCAGTCATTTTATTGATTATTTAATGACAACAGGAAGTTTTTTCTTAGTTTAAAAGTAATGATGGGTTGTTAAATTAAATAAAAATGAGCATGTCAGATGGGATGGCCCACTTCAATCACTAGGGCCTTAAATTCAATGAGAACCGAATGAATGACGGGCAGTAGTACATGGTTGATGTCTTGATGGCGATTGATAAATTCTATACTTGGTGACTCGAATAAACACAGTGGTTGGCCAACCCATTTCATCGCTCGCTCCCTCCACTCGGCAGAAGTGGTTTAACTCACTCATGATGATGACTATCCAAAATGTTCTGCTGAGCCCTTCTCTTCTCTATTTCAGTCTCTTACTTACTGTTCAAAGGGAAGGTCTCTGTCTTCAAGGGCTGAGGGCAGAGAGTTGAGAAGTAAAGAGCCTGCTACCTACGTCAGCAGCAGCACCAGCACCAGTCAGTTAATAATTGCTGCGTAGAGAGGTTTGATAATGTTGGAGGTTATTCTCTGTACAGCTATATTAATATTTTGAGGTAAAAGGACAGCATTGAAGGTAAAAATGTTACTAATTATAAGGATACGGGACAGGAAATAATTAATTAAGAAAAAATGTTACTTAACATGACGTTAAGTTTAAGTGGAACAGTAAACCCGCTCCGACGTTCCTTGTCAAAGGGGACGATAACGAGTTGACATTTGCAAAAGAAAAACAAATAAATACTGTTTTTCTTTTGAAATTTAAAAAAGATCTAACAAACAGTTAACATTTTTATTTTTATTTTTGTTCACTGAGTAATTTTTATGGGACGAGTAAAGTTATGAACATAATTCCTTACAAAGAAAGTAAAAAATACAATTATTTTTGTTATTTCCCCCACCTTCGTTCCAGGATATAGTTTATTATTGACAAGCTAGAAAAACATAGCAGCGCGTCAAGGTAAATAAAAATACGCATGTGACAAGATTATTTACTGTGCCTAGCTTTAGAATAAAAGAAAATTGCTTTATAAATTTAAGTTTGTTTTGTAATATCTATTGGTTTTTTTGCGAAGATGAATTACAACGATAAAAATAAATTTAAATATCTTTTAGCAAAACCTGACACGGTCCTTTGGGAAGATCTCATCCTTCTTTACTCACTATAATCATTTAACCACCAATTTGTAATTAATCAGGATCAGTGAGTTCAAATGGATGTTAGAAAATGGTGGCGACCTGTGATAGACAAACAGTGAAATAAAAATTATAATTTATTTATAACGAAACTTTTTCTTTAATAAACAATAATACCAAAAAATCAGTCGTCATCGCTTACTCCAACTCTGAGCTATAGAGGGAACACAAAATGAACGGTCAACGAACTATTTGTTACAAAAACCACAAAACATTACTAATAAAGCAGTTAACCAGAAAAACGATAACTTGGCACGTAGGAATTGAAGTTAATCAACAAGCTGATAAAGCTGCGAAAGAAGCCGCTAAAGATGAACAAATACCTTGCCCAAACTTCATACTTACATCACAAGTCCAAAGAAAGATAGGAAAAATGGAACGAAGACGAAGAAGAGCTGAGCTTTAAACGTTTGAGGAACTTAAAAAGGTGTTAACACCCCCATCGTCACTGGCAAGAAGAGACACCAGTGTTCTAACGGGCCACAGCAAGCTGACACATCTAAATCGTGTGGTAACGCCCCACTCATAGTCAGCAATTGTTCAGATGCCCGAATTATATAAAGAAACGCAAGTATAGCGGCAAATCCTCCACCCTATGTACTTTATATTCCAGCAAGCCAAGCATGGAGCACCATCCAGTATCTAAAAAAGATCAAGATTATCAATGATTTATAAACCCAAGAGTTTTCGTCAGTAAACATCGCTCAGTCAATCTGTTTTTGTCTTCCATATGTAATATGTCAGAATCCAATGATATGCACAATATTATAAGCACTTCAAAATTACAGTATAAGCTCCAAAAGCACTTATGTGATAATGAATACACTTATTTGTGGGAAGACAATGATCTATAATTTATTCAATCGTAACCCACAACCAACAAAAAACTAACATAACTATTATATTACTTTTTGTTTACATTATTGTACTTATCTTTACTTCCTATTTTATGTTCTGTTTCATTTACCCTTTCACGGCAGGACAGTCTACTATCGTACTTTTATTGGTTTGGGTTACTTTAGGGCAATTTTGTCCCAGTGAAATTTTACTTTTATTCATTTATATACATCTAGATACTTATATACTAGATAGATACTTCAGTAAAAAATCTAAATGATAAGTTGGGGCCATTCTCACCGATTGTCTTAAGAAACTGTTAACTAATTCATACACCTATTAAATCAAAACTGTTATACGGTATATGAAGATGGCTGATCTCAAAAAAAAGAAATGCTGCTCCCGAAAAAAATTGTTTGAATCAGTCGCTTGAATAAACCAACTAATTGCACCCAATCAGGGGTAGGTATTTTAATTGCGTTTTGATTGCTTGACTCTTTCGGAAATAAAAAAAACAAAAACAAATAAACAAGCCTGGATAAAAAGGGATGAAGCCACTTGTGACCTCAGGATAAATTGTCTGAAGCTTTACCGCACATCCTGTTTCAATGGATTTACTTATTTTCCTGGTATGAAATCTAAACATTAGAACAACTTTCAAAGTTTCATGTTTATTTAAAA
The DNA here is from genome assembly GCA_930367205.1 of Acanthosoma haemorrhoidale. NCBI lineage: Eukaryota > Metazoa > Arthropoda > Insecta > Hemiptera > Acanthosomatidae > Acanthosoma > Acanthosoma haemorrhoidale. Next base: position 87,176,421 of record OV884009.1, on the reverse strand, counting down.
CGTATGTAACTATTCACATAAATAATAATTTGTGTGATCGGCACGTGATGGTTTTATATTATAGGGGCTAAAGTTATCTCCCATGGCAGAGATAGTTGAGTGCGACCTTATAGATAGACTATCCCGGGTACAATACCAACTCATGAAAGCCTTCAGGATGAAAATGCAACAAGGGAACCCTTTTAAAAAAACTATATTAAACAAAAATCAAACAAACAAATCCTATGTTTCCACAAATATTATTTTCAACAAGCCTGCTCTGTGTACCATATAAACAATTATATTGCGTAGTTGTCAGACTACCTCACATAAGACCATATATTTCTTATAAAAGGCACAATATATGACTATTTACTAATAGTAACATGTGGTTTAATTACATTTCGTGGGATCTAATACAAGCCATCCTTCATAAGATATTTTGTACATATAGTCAGGCAAAAACGTTCAAGCTGTGAATTCTGAAGATAACCTTGCTCTTAACTGTTTAAAAACACATTCTTCGAGAAAAAATAAAAAATAAATTAGAATTTCTTAATAATTTTAAGATGGTTTGTATTTATAAGGTGGCTAGCAGTTGTAGGAAATTTTGATTTCAATTAAGATTGTAGAGTGATTAGAGTAAAACTACTTCATGCTGCATTTAAAAAGTAACAACTTTTTTTTATTTTGGCATGAAATGTCTAAGATAATGGAAAAAGATAATCTAAAACCCTCCCAACGCTCTTTAGAAGATATCATAAAATTGGAGCAGGGTATAAGTAAAGGAGACAGGTTAATAGAAGATATATTATTGTAATAAAATATATGATACTGCTTTAAAATGAAAGAAGTCCTTCAATCACTTATACACTTCTCCGCACAAAAAGTGGCGCACTTTGAAATTTTAAATTATTTTTCTGTTGTCTTGTATTTTAATTTGATTGTACATTTATTATTTTTTTGTCTTCCTCATTTTTGCTGCTCCTTAAAGCTACTAGAAAATTTAAAACCAACTTTTTTTTTAAACCACGAGACATTCCGACAGCACTTCAAGACAAAGTTAACCTGGAACTTGATTCATTAAAAGAACAAGGGGTTATTACCAAAGTTGAATGCTCAAAATTTGACATCACCATTGCTTTGGATAACGAAAAAAGATGATACAGTCAGGTTATGCGTCGATTACAATATCGTCTACCCTCAACTCCAAGGTTCCCATTATGTTATATCTAAAATTAAGGATGTTCTTAACAGCCGTGCCAACAACTTACATGTTAATAAAACTGAATGCACATTGTTTAAGTTAAAAGCAAAAAAAGATTTCAAAATCTATGCGACCCCCCCCCCCTGTAAATTCTGATGATGTACTACGGTTTTTGGACATAGTTACATATTATTCCCGATTCATCCCTTTTTTTAAGGACATATTTAGCTCTCACGGCCTCCAAGACGTCGTGGTTACGTACAACGCAAGTATTTTTATCCTGTAAAGAATTTTACAATTGTTGTGTCTCAAATAGAATTTATCAAAAAACTATTCAACCGGACACCTGGATACAAATGGATTGACAGAGCGCTGTCTACAAATTAAAAAAAACAAAACTGAAATGCACGAGTAACCAGTAAAATACTAAGTCACATCTTATTCCGCTTTTGAGCAACTCCACTTCAGTCTGGCAGATCACCAGCCAAACATAATTTAAATAGGCCACTAAAAATTAAATTCAACTTAACCCCCCTACTCCGTGTCTAAAACATCATTTTAGTGTTGTCCCGGAATTGCATAGGAAGTAAACCATGGAAGTTTGACACCATCATTAAAGTACTGGGACAATTGACGTACCTTATCAAACTATATATTGATACAATTACGAAGATAGGAAGTGGAGGTGGCACCCATGAAAAAGAGTGTAACGTTTGATGTTCGGCCATCTGTATTCATCCCATTTCCTAAAGCACCATCTTTCAAAGTAGAAAAACCGGCCAACACCCGCTCCTGGCTTTGGACCTGATCCTCCCAAGATGCCGTGTATTCCTACAAGACTTACCTCCCAGACACTTCAAGGAGTTTCATATTAATAAAAATTAGCTTAAAAAATAACCTCTCGTTTTGGTTAAATTTTTTATACAGCGATAAGGTTGTTTTTACCCTGTTCGGGAGACGTTTGTCGTTAACGTTAATTACACAGTTCCTAATTACAATGTGTTCATTATCAATCTTTTCCCTTGAGTTATGACACTCAGTATTCGTGATTTTATTATTATATGATATCTTAAAACAGTTCTTTGTTGTTTTTCTGTTTATTTTAAACATCAAAGGAGCATCAAATAGAGCTACTATAGTCGAACGTAGGTAAAGAGTCTTCGAGTCAAACTTAGGTTGGATTAAAGTCATGAAGACGGTTCTAATGACAGTTTTAATGTGTGTTTTGTGATTTCGCAATGTAGTTTTATTCAGGTAAGGACCTTGTCAGCAGAATTGGAGGATAGGAATAATCGTACAAATCCCAGAAAGGAAAAAGAGATTTGTATGTTTTTGACAATTGGTATAAATAAGTAGATCATGAACTGGCTAAAAGATCAAACCGTTCTCCTAATTCAAAGAGAGAAGTCCGGATTATAAAAGGCAAAAGTCATGCATCAATATAATTAACGCAGTAAGGTTTATTGTCGAACGATGGAATGAATAGCAGACACATTTGTACTTATTTTTTATGGACTTCAAGAAAATCTTGGTCTATATTGCTCAAGCTGCTATTTAGACAGTATTGCATTGTTCGGAATCCTTACATGAAATTATAAATTTTTCACAACCTGTACAAACGATTTCAATGTCAAGCACTGTGTGGAGGAAAACTGTGGAGTTAATGTCTAAGATGAAGCAAGGTTGAATACTTTCACCAATTTATTTTTTTTATTTAAAAGGGAATTATGAGTAAGTGGCCAGTAAATAGAGACGGATTCAGTGGCCCTTTACAGAATTCCTTAATTTTTCGGAGAATACATGGCTCCATTGTCATATGCTGACGGAAGCCTCTCCAAGCTAGTTAATCGCAATGAACAACCTATCAAAGTAGGCACATATTGAACAGCAAGGGACTTGACTGCAAGAATATGGTTGATTTCTCACTTACTGGCTACAAAATCTAAGAAGTTAGCAGTTTTACCTACCTTTGGAGTGAATCTGGGAATGGGGCTCAGATGATAGATATACTCCCAAGAATAAATTTTAATAAAAAGCGTCCGCACAGCTGAGAAACATTTGGCAGTCCAAGCTGATACGGTCTATGCTGAAAATTTCTCTGACAAACGTGAATTCCGGTCTACTTTATGGATGTAATACGTCATATTAGGTAGACTCCAAGATTTCATAAGCAAATCAAGGTGAAGCATCCAAGGAATACGATGGTCGGAAACGATAAGCGATGGTGAGCTGTGGCAGAGGACAGGAGAAAAATGCGTAGACGTACAGCTAAAAGCAACCATGGCTGGCTTGGACACTATGAAAAAGCAGACAACTTAAATCGGCAGACCCTCAATTTGAACGCGCAGTACTTTTAAAGAGCACATACTGTCTGGGAGAAGAACTGTGTAGAGAACTAGATATGTAGTAGAAAACGATAGAAGACATGGAGAGAGGATAAGAGGTTAGAAAAACTGTGTAGAGAGCTGTATGATCAAGAGAAGACATGAAGAGAGTTAAGAAGGATAGAAGAACTCGAAGAAAGAAGATTTAGAGAACTCTACACTCCTCTGGGAATATTCCGACTTGAGAAAAAATGGATGGTACAAATTGTTTGTCAAAATTCGAGTTTTAAGAAACTCTTATCGCAAGTATCAAGTAATACTTAGCTGGGTTCTTTCACTTTGATTTTTAAAAATGAAATTTAATTTACAACTGATTTAAAATAATTTTTTTTTGGTAAAATAAACACTGATCCCTGGATCAAGTAGCTATATTAATATGTCAAGTTCGTAACTCGTTTATAGTACCGGATAATTTAATTTTATACTAGCTTTTCAGTTTAACTACAGGGCAATAAGCCACCCGCTGATCCAGGCAGTTTATGTATTTAATTCATTTCATGATAACAATATCGAATGAAATTAAATGAATACTAAACTGTAGGATAAGATGGGCAGTTAAAGCCAATAGGAATTAGACTTGGGCCGAATTATAGCTTCGTCGCTAAAGTATCGACATTAACCTAGAGTGAAATTTTAGTAGCCACCATTTAATGTTGGTGATAACATTGAATGACCACGCAAAGATTGGCAACTGCTCAGAATTAAGCTCCATTTTACATTTCATCGGTTAGGGGATTGCCTTTTTCAGATCTCCGTTCCCCGACCCCCTACCACCGGCTCCCAATCATCAAAAGAAATTCATGAGATATTCTTAATTTCTTTACCGGATATTCTTAATTACCTTTGTCAAAGGTTTATTGATTTCGTATAAACTCGTTTACAGCCGAATTATTTCTGAACCGTTGGGAATGATCTTTGCTAAATCCTTATTTTACTATAAAAGACTCATTAAATAATACAGTTTACGCCATTACGCAATATGGTATTTATTCTCAAAATAACCTTTTCAATAGCTCTTAGTTGTTATCTTCAGTTTGCTATTTGATGGTGTAAAAAATCTACATTTATAACAATTTATCTCTATTAATTAAAACTCTAAACTATATTTGGTATCTTGTCCGTCTTCAAGCCACGACTCAGTGACTCTCTCTTGAATGATCCTATCTACCAGATATTTTGGTCCTCTTCTTTCAGTTGTTATAACCCAACTTCGCAAAAGTCAGTGAAAACGTTTTAGTTCCGATTAACAATGTTTATTTTCTCAGAACGGGATACTCTTCGATAATGTCCGGAAAGTGTTTCATTTATGATGATGAAGTAGAGGATGATGGCTGCTGCGTTGGTGAAAAAGGGATTATTGGTTTGAGAAAGGCAAGTATGACATAAGGGGATGGCAAAGCCGAAAATCTTCAAGGTAAGATAAAGTATTCACATTTCTTGAAGAAAAAACTGTACCAGACCTCAATCAATTCAAAGCACAATAATACATATTGAATCGCCACAACCTCCCACGTTCCACATTCATTCCCTGTGAGGAGATCATCTCAAAAGAGATTTAATTTTAATAGTCAGTGGCTCTTTTGTGCTCAAACTGTAGATGAAAAGTTTTACGTAAAGGAAAGAAAAAACCTCTACATTTAATGAGCCTATTAAAAGCCCAGCGACACTAAAAGACGATGAATGGGGGGGGGGGGGGGTAAGCTGATTTATGAAGCATCGACGTTGTAGGGGAACTATATGCAAATGATGCTTTTAAAATTAAAATTAATAAAATCTTTCTTATGGGAAATGTTGTGTACTTTATAGGTATATAAAATACCTTTTGCTAAAGTTGATAGTTCCCGAGATATTTGAGAAAAACCGAAAACAGGGACCTTCAAACTGCCACACCACCCATTAGCTCACCCCACACTGGTGCGGATTTTTTGTATCTTGTGCAGGATGCTCCAACAAACAACTGTACCAAAATTCAAAATTCACAACTATATGATTTATTTTTCTTTTGATGCCTGGACTACTATACCAACTGAGCTGTCTCTGCGCGAATGTCTAAAATGAGTCTCTTCGTCAAGACTCTCGCAACAGTGTAACAGTGTAAAGATTGGTGTACACTCTAGTGTGAGGATTATGCACTACATAAAAAAAAAAATACATGTCTAAAATACTAACAAAAAAACTTAAGCTGGGTAGAACGAAATAAAATATTAGATTCCCTCATCTCTTCAAAAAAGTGGGTTAAACTTTTTAACATCCCCACCGCCACGCAAGGTGATAAGACTTATTGTAAGGGTGAGTGTGGGTACCTCTTGGAAGATTTGGATGAGCAGCTAGGACTTTGTAAAATTTGGAAAAAGTTTGCTGTAGTTCATAATTTATGAACCTTAATTTTATTCAGCAAAAGAAAATATATATAAAATTAGTCCTTCGTTTAATGAAAACAATTACGAAGTCTGAAAATTTTCCGACCTTACAAAGCTTTTATTTCACTAGCTTTTATTTATTTTATTATCATCTTCATGTTGAGGTCGGAAACTTTTCAGACCACCTGTGTAGTGAAACCACCAATCCTTGGATCTTTTAACTAATCAAAGTGTAAGCGAGCTCATAAAATATGTTAATAAGATTTTAGTATTCATGAAGTATGAATTTATTCCAAACAAGATTTAAGGGGTAGGTTGGCAATTAAAATGCACACATCATAAGTGTGTAATGTCTTCTCATACAATAAACAGATGAGCGTGAGTTAGAAATTAGAGTTTAATCCATTTGACACGCTCAGTCTAATAGCTGTGAGTTGAGAGGTTTGTTCGGGGTACATTCCGCAACTTTGCTTTTTGTCAAAGTACGAAGTTTCCAGTCTGTACTCAAGCCCTTTAACTGACACCCTCCACTCGTTTCTTCGACACTTTCTCCAGGTTCTGCCATTTTTTCTTTGCGATTCCCACTTAGCTGCAGACCAAAAGAAAAATTGTTCTGGAGTAAATACGAGATGTCGGAGCAACAGCGCCAATTTCTTAAAAACATATTACTCGTTCAAATAATACTCAGTATCATTGGGAAAAAATAATTCATTTTATTTTTTTAAATATCTCGGTAAACTAATTTAACAGTTAAAATGACTAACCGGCTTAGATCATGTCTTACACGAGGAGTTAGTTGTCTCCCAAAATCTTATTTTCTGGAACATTAGAAAGTTGGCTTGCATACCACCTTTATTGTGTCCTTAACCGGGAGGGGGGGGCTGGATTAGAACTTTACCTTTAAAATAGCTTCTGAACTCTCGCATATTTCTAGTTATTAATATATCATAACCAAGATATATACAGGCTTCCTCCATTGTGATGACTTTAAATCGCTTTCTTGTCAATATTTTAGCTACAGTTAAAGTCGGTTTTGTCCTCCCATAAATACTTCATTTTGCATCAGAACGCGTTCGGTTATTACATTATTATTCTCAGTGACGTATAAATGCTCACGAGTTCTGTTGTTTATAATGTCACTACTGTAGGAACGTGACAGTTAAAGCTTATAGATCGTGTAAAGGTTACTTTAAGGATGATAATTTCATTACCCATGTAAAATAAAGTATTTGTGTGCAGATTAGATTCTATTAATAAAAATATCTTTATTAACCTAGGACTACGTCCCTTACGAACAATAATTTATTTTACATAAAGTCTGTTATTTTTTGATAGTATTGATTCCTGCTAAGTTTAAAATGTACAGTAAAATAAAATATAAAAGAATAAAATTAAATGAAAAAGAAAAGAAATAATAAAAAACACGTGTAGATAAAAGACACATATTTATAAATAATTAAAACTATTAAATTAAATAAATAAGTACAAATACAATATGAAGAAAATAAAACAATAACCTGCTTACTTATTTAAAATATGTACAGCTGCACATGCACACTCTTATTTACACTTAAATGTATAGATACATAGATACCTTGGTTCTTACATTAAAAAAAAATAATAGTCTAAGCATATATACGTATGCATAATAATAACCAACATAAAAATACTCTTAGTTCCTTAACACTTTACTAATTAATAGAAAAAAAATAATAGGAAGAAGTAATCACAGCCGAAAATCAGCTCATAGGTATTAATATCGTAGCAATTTTCTAATATGTAACACACCATATAAGGTATAATAAATTAAAAGTTCCAATTGTTTATTTACTCATCGCTAAAGATAAATTAGAGACGATGAATACAAATTATTTTAAAAGATATTCTAGGAAAAAGTTGGGGTGTGAACTTTAAAAATGGTGTGTTTAATGTCGCTGAGACCTATTTCAATAGAATTTTCATTGAGTGAGTGGGTTGACACATAAAACAAGTTATTTTGGATCATAATGCCGAGTAGTTTTTTTTTTACAATCGTTTAATAAGTATTCAAGATTAGACAAAGGTATTCCGATCTTTCAATATTTTTTCTTCGCTTTGTAGGTATTTAAAAATATACATATACCCCCATTATTAGTAATAGCTAATAAGCTCAAAGGAACGATGGGTATTTTGTGGCAATATTCCATAGAAATTATATAAATATATAAGCTAACAGGAGATAAGGAAAAGGACATGGAGGGGCAGCTCTGCTGAAAGAGATCCTCTTACGGCCTGAGCTGTGAAGAGCTGTGCACACCTCGATGCCGTAGGGTAAGTAAGACCTAACCCACTTCCGGCCCAGTACTGGTGGTATACCTGTTTACTCAACGCTTTAGAAAAAAAAAATTAGGAAAGGAAAATAATAATTTATATTTTATTATTCCTGCCTTTTATCAATTTGGCAAACAATGTTGAATGGCACACGCACCACTCACTTGAGAAGTCAATTGAAATAAATGTGTTTAGGACTCATAAGGAGAACTCCTACTAGAAAACATACTGGTCGTAAACAAACAGTTACTAAATCCACTTTGGACTTTGGACTAACAAACTTTTGAACAGACGGATCCAAACATTCCAATACAAAGTACTCAGAACTTTGATAAAACCTCCCTTCTATATTTCAAACTTATCCCTTCACAATTATCCCAATGTGCCAAGAGTCCTTGACCTTATGTCTTCAAGACTCCACGCAAACATATCCGCTCATCCTATAGCTTTTGTAAGCTCCTAATCCAGTAACACTCATCCTTATAATCCTCCTCGTTGCCTTTAGCGGTGGCAACCTCACGATCTTTTGTGAATAGGCATTTATGGTTTGGAGTCTTTGCACTTGCAACCTTACCAGCTCATGAGCTGAGCGTCTGTGGCTCTCTTGCCTGTCCCATAAAGCCTTGGCAAAACGGTCAAAGGGAGACCCCGCTGCCTTAATTAGCTCATCCAATAATTGTTTAGATATTCAAAATATTTATTATTAAATTTTAGGTATCTAAAAACATTATGAAAGAAATACATAGAAATATGTATATAAACGTAGATAGTGATTAAGAGTTATATACACTTGTTTCTTGAATATTTATCAAATTATTTTGAAAAAAAACACTTGTCTATTTTGTTGATTACATTTATATTAATTCCAGATTTTATATGTATATTCCATGAATGAATATTCCAGAATATATATGTGTTTGTTTAACTGTTCCGGTCATTGAGCATTTAAAAAAAAATGTAAACAGTCAAGTTATTGAACGAAAAAAAGTAAAAATTGGGTCAAACATTTAGTACTACAGTTTTCAATTGCGGATTTTGTGTTGCCTCCTTTTTTTTGGACATTTATAAAATTATCTTTGCGTTGCCGTATTTAATATATTCTTACCATAAAAGAAAATCAGAACTTCAATTCACTAATAATTTTTTTCTCAGTTTTTGCCCCCTAATTAGATTGGCAAGGGGAAAAAATCATTTTTTAAATACCTCCTGTAGGTAAACGAGAATACGTGGACTAATCAAATTTGTTGCTGTTCAAACGTTCTACAGAATTATGATAAAGGTTTCCTTTTTTAAAAAAGTATATTTAAAAATGTGTTTTTCTTTTTTGCCAGTTTAGGTAATTGTTTATATTAAAAATGAAAAAAAGATTATCCTGTTTCACTACATAATCAGTTTTAGTTTGTTTTTTTTATTTCCTGGTAACTAGAAGAAATTAATATTGCATTTACAAAAAAAATCTATTATGCATGATGATATACCTTTTGACTAAATTAAATTACAATTCCACAATGTGTCATTCGCTATTCTATCAATTTTACTGTAAGATACTTAAAAATGTTGGTAAGGTTGTGAAATTAATTGTGGATAGACAACAGCGAGGTATTTATTAATACGGATATCCCTACAAAAATCCTCCCAACATAATTAAATTTGTTTTAAAATTTGACCTGTGTGTACATAACCTCGAAAAGAATAGAATATATTGTTGATGTATAGGGTGTATTTAATAAAATGTAGTTTGTTTGAATGTCTACAGAGGTAAATATTGTATTTTTCGTGAGCATTAACCATATTATATCAACAATAATATATGGGTCGACTTACGGATTAATCGGCTTATCTAGCCTGGCATACTAGTACGAGGTTGAATGCCTGCTAGCGTACATGTACCCCCCCCCTACATCAAGATATTTTGCTTCTAATTGTTCACCAGGTGTGTGAACCAAGTTCACATAGTGTACGACGACCGTAATTAATTGCAACATGTTTGTCATGACATTTTGCCTGTTGCGTATTGCGGTGAGCCGGGTTAATTTAGAAGTCGTGTATGAACCGAAGTCATAGTTTTGTTTTGTTGTGAACGAAGTTGGACTGGGAAAAACCAGCAGCATTCAGGACGTTTCCCTGTTGCTCTTTTGTGAAGTGAAGTTCATAATGCGTGTACCGCGGAGACTATCACTAAACCAAGTTTGATAAATTCAACCCGGAAACGACTTCAGAAGAAGTTGGGAGTTTTTGAGAAGTGGTGATATTTGCATTTTATTTATTTTTTATATCATTGAACAACATTTCATTTTTGTTTGATTGATGTTTCTGATACCAGTTTATGTTTATTTGTTTAATTAATACAGTTTTACCAAAGGTTTTGATAATTTTTACTTTTTGCTGAGTTCACAGTTCCAAACTAGGCTTTCTATGATGAGAAAGTTGAACTGGCATAGGTTCATGGAAATCCCCTAGTCACTGTTATTATTTTTTTATCTAATTTTTCATATTTTATGCGTTCAAGTTTTTATGTTTCATCGTGGCGATAAAATAGAGAAATGCCCGTCTTAGTGTATTAATACAGTTGGCTACACTGGCAAAATAGGCCTTCTCAGTAATGCAGGGGTTTCTTGGGACATGACAGGAACAAATCCCTGCCATAAAATAGCCCAGCCAGGTCAGCGTATGACCCTTGTGTTCAAACATGTGAGGAGGAACCGAGCATTGCTTGCTCAACTGTGTAGCTAATACCGCGTTTACCAAGACCATCTAGAAATAAAAAAAAACATATTCTCAGTATTCTAGAGAATACTTAAGATATTATAAGTAAAATTTGTTAATAATTACAATTTTAGCAATTTACATTTTTTTTATACTGAAAACACGTAGCTCGTTAACTATTTTTCATTACAAGTTGCGATGTGACTTTTTCCTCATCGTTGACGACATACTAGTACCATCTAGTATAAGTTTAAGTATTTTTTCAAGGTTTTCCGGAAAAATAAAGTTATTAAGTGTATTAATCACGCATTAACATCATTCAAGGTGATTAAAATAGTTATTTTTTAAATATTTTTTCTTTTTTCTAATTTTTATGTCTTGAAAATGTGATGTTCGATTATATGGGTTAGTAATAAAAATGGAGTATTTTTGAATAAATTAACCATGTTTTTTTTTTTATTATCATTTAATAGTATTTTAAAAAACTCGCATGGAATCCTTTCGTACCTCTAGAAATAGTTCCTTCACTATCTACTTATTTTGTTTATATATGTTAAAAAAAAACAGTGTTTGGTTTGCAATTGAAAATTTGGATGGTTTAAATTTAAAAAAAAAAAAAAAAAAAAAATACTGATCTACTGACTACTGATCCATGGATCTATTAGTTTATAGTTTCTACTATGAACATTTTACTTGTGGATAATTTGTATTCCATCTGCTTATCCTTACGCATTGTGAATATGTTGAACATTTTTTGTCAAACAATCATATAAGCAAGAAGAAACCGGTGTACGGGAATTTTTTTAAAGGAAAAATTATTAAACAAACTTGATTATTTTTATGATCGGCAGGAATCAAACATTAGTAAGGTGTTATTATATCCCCACTGGTGATGACTCTGGGTACTACATTTGAAGGCAATTTTACGAAGCATAAGAAATTATGATTCACATCATAATACGTATTATTCAAATAATTCAGGAGACAGGTCTATCTAACGCCGCCTCTTGCATTGGCCACACTAGGTGATGTTTAATAAGCAAGATAGCTCGAAATTATACTTTATAGGGGTATAATAAATCCATTATATAAGATGTTTAAGCATGCATATCTTGATCAGCCTCACAGGCACGGGTGGGTTCCATTTTACCTAGAGCCGAACAAGGCAAATATGCTACATAATTTAAATAAAGTATTCATCAAACGGTCATTTAATCTATTTTGGACCAAAGCCATTTTTCACACTCATTGTTATTTACAGTGAACTGTGAAAATTTAACAAGGGTCACACTTTGACCAATGAGAGTCCAAAAGGTGAAAGGACAAGCGGGATTGGTGTGATTAATTAATTCGGTATGATTAGTTTTTAATAACAATAAGAGGTACCGCATCGTCTATACGGACTTCAATGAAACTTCTTTTGGTGAAACTAACTAATAATAAAAGACCTTTGTGTTTTACCGCACACTTTCATTGCGCATTCAGCATACTAAGGTTTCTCACTTTAGGCTGCGATAGAATCCCACTAGAAGAAGCTCATCAATGGAGGACAATTATTTCCTTTGTTAGGAAGATAGGTATATTTAAAGAGGAACAGTAGCGTACAATGGGTATACTACAGGGGCTGATGATAAGGCGATAGGCCTAGTTGTCTGACCAATAAAATTTTATGGGTCTCCCCTCCACTGCATCTACTATCAACTTATGTTGTTATATGGTTCTATGTTATATGTATACATTTTTTTTCGCTTTACTAGTATTGGTGTATTCATTAAAAATCTTTTGCTTTGTTCAATATTATTTTTTTCTTATGAATAAACTGCTTTTAAAAAAAATTGTGAAAATTACTTTTTTTAACCCTCGCTATCTCCAAAACCAATTGCCCGACGGAAAAAAATTAATTTTACATCTAATTTTGTATACATTAATTTTGTACTTAAAGTACGTTTTGCCAATATATGACTGAAAAAAATACCATAACTCCCCCCCTAGCGAACATATATATGTTGTTTTCTTTGACGTGATAACGTTCCGTTGGACAGTCATACTTACCTTACACTATTTACAACAGTCCACTAATTCCACACAGCATACAATTTTAGAAATTAAACATATTCTACTCATTTTGTCTCCGTCGAAACCTCCACATATATTTACATATGTCTTATATCACATATTGGTATGATGTGCAGAAGCCCCCCCCCTTAAACTTCAAATTTTTAGAATCATTAACACTTCTAAGTTTAATTAACCTTCTCCAGTTTTTTATAATAAGTTTCCCTGCCATTTTTAGTATGCCATTAGTATTTTCCGCCGAACAAAGTTTGTTGATTTCAATTATAAATTACATTGCATTATTAAAATTATTTATTACCGAAAGTCGTTATATTAAACCTCAACATTAATTCTATATAAAGAACACGTCCGTTTCATAAAAATTTACAAATTTATAATATGAAATTATGACTTGGTGTTTTGTACCAAAAATATTACGTTTTAATTGTTACGTTATTAAGCTACCTTTAAATTGATTTTTCAATAAATACAAAACAGCTGCAAATTGTCATGAAAAAAACCTACTAAAGCCTTCATGGAATGGAATAAATACAAGACATATTTTTAAATTGGCTTTGTTACCGAGAAAAATAAAAACTAGCTTCTGGGAATTCTGAGCCGGGTTTTGAGAAATCGGTTTTTATATTTATTTATTTTATTTTCATAATTCTTGTAACTGTGTCTTAGTCTAATCAGCATACTTCGATGAGCTGTGTAATTAGAAATTTCACAAATTTTCAAAAAATCATTCACAGTCCCTATCGTAAGAATTTGAGACAATCAAATCGTAAAATTTAATAGTATTGGTTAATTACAGAACTGAAAACAATAAATATTATTATAATATATTTAAGTCTTAATGTTACTTGGAGAATATACCCAAGACTTATATAGAGTTTATAAGAGGTTATCATATTTTAACTTAATATCTAGCATAGGGCTTAACTATACATCATCTTCATCAGTCCTACTATCGGGTTTGGTAAATATAATAGATATTTAGATATGTATTTTTTTTCTTTTTCAAATATCGAAATCGATTATATAAACAAATGAAAAAGTTCATGATCGATTATCTATTAGCGCTCCCTCCAAAACCTAACCCTTCAGAGACTAATTTATCGATCTGTGGCCGACTTGCTTGCTGCCTACCTCTACCGATTTCATTGCCCCCCCCCTTTATCGCCGGTCAAATTGCCTTATGCAATCATAACAGCTCTTCTTAATCAAAGCTAGTTACCCTGCCTAAATACCTCAAACTAATATACCCGCCGGTGGGAGTTTTGGCTCTGGCTAGTATTCTCCCCTCCCGATCGTCTATGGCTCTCGTGCTCCTTTACAATCTCAACTGTTAATATCTAACGGTTATGGCTGCAGGATAAGCGTCGGGAATGTTCCTGGTCTCTATTTCCTTTTCCTTAACTGGGGAGATGACAATCCCGAGGGTGAATCTGGGAGATTCCTGGGCTTCGCATAAATGTGTATATTTCATTTATGAGTATTGCGAATACTTTAGAATGTAATATTGTGAATTTAGTAGGAATTGGTTCATTAAGCACGATTATTTATTGCCAGTGGGAAGAAATTTAATTTTTCTTATAAACAAAGTTCATTCAACAAAAAAACAAACCCTCCAATGGATTACCATCCAATCGTGTAACGATAGAACGAAAAAAATTAATTCTATTCTGGCTGTGTTGTATAATACTGTGCAACTAAAGTACAAAAATACATCGTCTTCCGTTGTTGTACATTGTCTTCTTTTGGTTTTTGGCTCTCTACAATCAGATTTTTTTTTGTTTTCAAATACAACAATTTCCAGTTTTGTTGCTAATGTTTTCCACGATTGTTAAATATATATGTTCATTACTAAAATTCTGGGCTTTCTTTTGTCCGATTTTTTTCAAATAGTATTTTGTATTATCCTCCTTTGCTGTTTTTTGGTAAATTTCTAAGTACATACATTATGTTACCTCCCTAGTATATATTCTTAAGGTTAGTAGAGCAGACCGCTTAGGTCTGTAGGTAAGGTTAAAACCATAGATAATAGACCAGATGTGACTGATGTGAAAAATGTCAGCTGCGACTGATCTAAATACACAGAATAACGGATATTTCTTATGAATAGCAAAACAGAGATCATTTAAACAAACTTTATGAAAGAAAGTTAAAACGTTATTATTCAGAACGGCACCGTAATGGATACTCCGAACAGTAATTTTATTCGGGCTGTGAGGTGTATTACAACTATCCAACAACCGTATAAAAATACACTGTTTTCCACTAGTGGAACATGGAGCTGAATATGTAATTTAAAATGGCTTTAGCAGTGAACCTTCGTCAATAAATTGAAATTCCAAACTATAATTATTTACATATATGGCTTTTAGAATGTCTCCTTCTCTTAATACGTATAGCTTTATATATTTTTTCCGTATAAAGAACTCAACATTATAAATCTTGACGTTTCGTGTACTATCTACTGGCTATCTCGGAGTAATTGGGTGAGAATGTGAGAGATACGAACCCAAGCGCTGTTTAGTGAGCCTGTGAGTTTTGAAGTCCTAAATTTCATTTATGGTAATTCACAGTCCATTTCACAGCTATGGGTGAGCTTTGGATCGAAGCATGGCCGACGGTGAGTTAACGGTATAATAATTCTAAAAAAAAAAGAATTGAGCGATTACCAACAGAACTGTGAGTCAGCTCTCATAATTTATAACGACTCTCCCGAATCTATACCTCAGGTGAAAAGCATTGGCATTGCTCATGCCCTCCCTATCTCAGGAATGCTTTTTTTTCAAAAAAGAATCCCCAGGCCAAACAGAAAATATGAGTTTACTCACTTCATAACAAAAGCTTAAATGAAAAGTTCAAGTACGTTATTAAACGTTTTTATGAAGCCACGTTGAAAGAGACGCTGTTATTGCAAAAGAGATAACGACCACTGGTCTTTCCGATCCTATTGTAGCTAAAGGCATCTTCGCCGCCAACATTTGCCTTGCACTTATTGTTGGACGACTAGTAACGTAATTCCAAAGCCGGATCAAACAGCTGTCCATTCATTAGAGTAGACCAAAGAATATGTTACTATTCTCTGATGGAAGAGAAGGCCGGATTCAATAACAAATTATTGTTTTGATAATCAATAGACGTATATTCACAATAATGATACAATAGCCGAATTGATCAAATGACTGTTAGTCGGAATCCTTTAAACGAAGAATCGTCATACACAGGTGGTCTGAAAAGTTTCCGACCTCAACATGAAGATGATAATAAAATAAATAAAAGCTAGTGAAATAAAAGCTTTGTTAGGTCGGAAACTTTTCAGACCACCCGTATATCCAAAGCGAGACACGAGACTTAAGACCTTTACCAGGTTTCTGTTATCAGTGGGCATTCAGTGGGTGCGTTTCGTACATTAAAATTAATGTATCTACAAATCGGAATGATTGTAAAGGAAATTTGGTTGGAGAATCCATAAATTTGACAAAATAATAAATATTTTGTTATTGTTACGTAGTATAATCCGTTACACAGTCAAATGAAAATTGTGTTTTTAAATAACCGAAATTCCATGAGCCAATTTTTACATTTAACTATTGGGAATTATTTCACTAAGAGGAGTCCCCCATTTGAAGGATGTATGAGAAGGATATAGGGTGTGGAATGCCTAAAGGAGGTGGGTGGAATCAGGAAGGTAGTGAGAGTCTACCGATTGTTCATCCATTATCATTTAATTAATACTTAATTGTACTTCATTAAAAAATCCCATGGGAGTGTGGTCAAGCTCATAAGGTGGTAGATTTGTAAATCACATTTCTGTAATTTCTTTATGTGTATAATTTTCCTCATATATTATAAAACATAGTTAAATTCACAATTATAGCCCTATTAATTTTATACAACCATGAAAGCCCTAACTTAGTGTGACCGAGCCTTGCTCACACTATTTCTCAAATGCTGTTTATAGCTGTATGTTAGTACATTTCACACATCGCTCAATAATTGTCTTGTATTATTTCATGCAGGAGAAATCGTTCACGAACATTTGAGTCTTCGAAGAAATTATTCCATCCATTCTTTCTCTAACTCCTCTTTATATCCATATTTTTTCCTAATTACTAAACATAACTGTTCTCCAAGCCCATTTTAGTTGTTCATTCGTATATTTTTCATGTTTATAGTAAACAAACTTAAGTATGTATATTGTTTTCATGGATACGTTGAAGTTAACTTTTCATTATGTTACAATAGACCGCTCAGGGTGTGTTACTCAAACTCAGTATTTATGACGCAACTAGGAAACTTATTAAAAGAGGTACCCATGAGAAGAATCTTCAAGCGACTGTGATTAAATCCTTCAGAGCAGAATATATAGGTTAATTATTCCCCTATGAAGGACATGCCTGCTCACGATGGCTGAATCACTTGCGTGGAAAGGGGAAAAGCCTTTGACGTCCAGTGCACGATATGAACCGTCCCTTCTCTACATATAAATAAGCTACTGCATTTGCCAAACAACGGGGAAAGGTATATTTACTATAATAATTAATTTGCAATGTTGATTCACGTGTGCTTGTGTTCAGGGAGCCATGCAGTGAAGCAATCCAAACCTGACTCCCCCGTCTTCAAACAAGGAAAGGGGGATCAAACAATGCTGCCAGATGCGGGGCTGAACACTGGGATCCATTTCTAGTTCCATTCGTAAATTTGATACTCATACTAACTCAATTTTCTTGACAATCAGGAGGAAATCGGATACAAATTCGTTCAAAATCACTTCATCCACTTGCCAGGTGAGAAGAAATAGCCTTCGGTGTCTTGGACAGCGCTTGTGGGAATGAATCCATCGATTACTTTGATACCCTACTTATGGTGATAATTTTTTTTTTATCATCAACTATGACTCTACACTGTTTCTCACGGGGTGTCTAGCATCATTCGGGGGCATCAAGTAAATCCATCATACCGAATATTATCCCTTATCATGAAACTGGGATGGGATGGACGTGGTAAATAAATATTCGTTTAATGTAACATCTCAAAAAACATATTATCAGTCAGGACGTGGAATCACATTCTGCCCTACTTAATACGACAAAAAATGATCAACAATTAAGTGTTTCATGGGATCGGTTTTATTTTTAGCATTATGGACGAATCATAATCGCACTACTATGCAAAACACCAATCCTTGCTGTCAAACACAAGTCGAGTTGAAGTTACAAAAACCATTTTAATGAGTAACTATACTATAAAAAGTCAAAACGAAAATCACATATCATTTATCAGGTTGTTCAAATATTCTATTCGGACCTAACTCATTATGATTTTTTTTCTTGAGTGCTTTCATGAAACTTCCATACCCCTAAGTCAAAAACTTAAAATCCCCACAACAGACACGGGGGTAAAAACGTTTTTAGAAAAATTCCGAAATTTCGAAAATGAAAGTTACCCTAAAAATGAATTTGATCATTATATCTTCTCGGTCAAAAAAATTTTTGTCAAAAACAGAACTCCCCCATCGGATATTTATGAGACAAATTCCACTCACACATTACTCATTTGTACTTGTTTTATAACAGTCCAATTGTACTTTATGACTGAGCAAATGTATAATTAACACAACAATTGCAGGGAAAATGTAAGCCCTGCAGAATTTAAAGGACAATAGATGTAATTAAATCAGACCATAGCAAAGCGAACGGATGGACTCAAATTCTGATGATCCGTGTATACGGAATAATGACTGCAGGGTTGGAATATATGATCAACAAAGGTACTGGGAGTACATTAAAAATAAATATCTCATCCATGCGGGATCACTCCCTGTTTTTTCCCAATCCGTTTGCTCAATAATTCACCAGGGAGGGGGGGGGGAGCTTTCGCAGAACCTCACCAGATCCCGTTCATTGTGAAATGAACGAATGAATACTCGAACAATAACTGAATAGAATGTTGGTGAAAGTGTATTTGCCAAACTCAAAGGGAGAAGCTACACTTCCAAAAAGGTGCGGAGATATGTTCCATATGTAAATGTTTGGTATCAATTGTAAAAGTAATAGAATCGATATGACAATTTAAAAATACACAAAGTTTTTTTTCTTAGCTCTCAAACTTATAAAAAATAGGATGTAGGAAAAATAAAAGGAAAATTATTTTGAGCTGATGAGTGCCCAATACACAAAGAAGACAACGGTTTGCCCTTATTTCATAGTTGTTACAATACTAAAACGGGAAAGAAAAAACAATTAACCTATAATGACAAATTCAATTGCGATGAATCAAACAAATTTACAATCAAACATACTCTACTCACTGGACTATATGTGTGGATAAAACCTCACACTTAAAAAAAACAAATTTTTATTTGATACTACTATTGGACTATTGGACGATTGGATACTTGTACAATTACGTTTCTTCATGTCTCGATACAGATGTTTTCAGCTTACCTAAAAAAAATATTTATATATTAAAATGTTATTCAAAATATAAAGTAGTATACTTAACAATATTTAAAGTAATAAGAATAATGAGTCGAGCTTTCTGAGGAATCAGGTACCCACCCGTTATTTAAAAAAAAAATTAATTATGAAGACCCTAATTTGATTTTGAACCTTTCCAAGGTTGCTTCTTTACTTTGATAAAGTGATTGTTTTTGTTTTATAATAACAACTGTGATGAGTGAAATATGTAAGCTATTCAGAAAAAAAAAATTTTAAAGCATAAAAATAATTTTGAAAGAAGGTCCATTTATTTTAACCTCTCTCAAATCACAGATATTTATGATATGTACAGTTCTGATTTTTTCTTTACTCGAGACGTTTCCCCCTTATTTTTCGATACAAATTTATTTGGTACTTGCCAAGCTCGGATGAAGAGACTACTTTCAAATATGCAGGATATGGGACGGTCATTTTTTGTCTGCCTGTGTACAATAACATACTTGGAAATTATTTGCTCGAAATAATATTTCTAAAGCATTTTCCAATTTACAACCTCGAAAAATGCTGATTTTGTCTTGGTTAAAATACTACAACAGGACGCATGAAAATATAACAATAAGAATGACATCCCAGAAACTCACTAGTCAGCATGCTAAATGCCGTCACTGGAGAAGGTTTCGTTCTGCTAATGTTAATATATTTGTAACAGTTCTTTAGCGTGCTCCTCGTTTTTGGGATGGCTGATTTTCGTGAACAGAACACGGGCGTGAATTTTTGCTTCCTGCTCGGGAAATCTGAGGCAGAAACTCTTGAAATGATAAAAGCGGCCTACAAGGATGATGCTATGAGGAAAACGCAAGTGTTTGCGTGCTTTTTCCGTTTGAAAGTGGGGAAATGTCAATAAATGATCAACCTCGCTCTGGACGTCCTTCGACGGCCCGAACCAACGAGAATGTCGAACAAATTAACTAAATCGCCATGGAAGATCGACGACGGACCATCGAAGAAGCAGCGGAGAAATCTGGAGTCACTTGGAGTTGCGTACAGCAAATTTTAAATAAAGATTTGGCGATGCCCGTTCACACAGCCTGTGCGCTCTCTGTGCGCCGATTTTTAACTAAAAATGGTATGAGCACTGTGCCAGCCCCCTGCGACTTCTTTTTATTCCCCCGGATGAAAAGGGACATGAAAGGAAAGACAAAGACAAACAGAAATTGAAGAAATAAAGACAAAAACGACGGGGGCACTGTCTGGAATGACAAAAGAGGGATTTAAAAAATGTATCGAACAGTGGAATAAAAGATTGGACAAGCGTATTGACTCCAAATGGAGAGTACTTTGGAGGAGATTAAAGGTTTTTTGTAAAAAATTAAATAAATAACTTTGTACAAAAGTAGTTCGGTTTCCTTTGGGTAGACCTTCGTATGGGTAGCCAAGTTCTATTCTCAACTGCCAGTCATTTGCGATCTCTTTGTAGTCATAATATTCGGTGTAACCTGAGTTCAATGTTTTCGTCCTTTATGGCTGTTAAGTGTTTCTTTACCAGTGCCAAACCTCTTTCCATTGTCACGCCACTGCGTTCTTTGCTGCTGGCAGTATGTCGGTGTAGGTATGGATATTTAAAGTACTTGAATCGTTTGCGAGTCACAAGCGGGTCCCAGGGCACCTTAATCGAACAGCTCGTTGCATTCCTGTACGTGATACAGCCAATATAATACAATTTACTCCCTCAGTTAAAATGATTTTTTTTTTATACAGGTTCTTTGTTCATCGGTTTTGAACGCAGTTAGTTGCGCAATGCGAAACAAAAAATACAATTTTTTTTTATCATCTCCTTTTTTGCCATTTTGAAAGCTCTTAGGGTTGCTAGAATATTAGGCCATGATAAAATAAAATAAAATGACCATCTTTGGGCAAAGACAGTTTTTCCGTAGACATTTAATTAAGAAACTGACGGCCCGAATTATGAAATCTCTCGATATTGATTTTCCTTGTTTGTTGTATATGGAGGGGGGGTATTTAAACTTAAAACCCTCAGGTTATCAACGCCATTGTTAAACCACCTACCTTAGATACATCAGTACAATCCAATGTTTACATTGGTATGCTAATGGAAATATCCAAATCCTCCTAGTATCTCAGGACTTTTTCTTGTTCAACATTCTTAATTATGTTCAAAATATTTCTAAAAAAAAAGTTTATGACAGCGAACTTTGAACTCGGTAGTTTTATTTTATAATATTTTTCAAAACCACCAGTGAAACGTAGAGCAAAAATCCACGGTCGGCAAACACACATGTGCGTGAGAACTCCAGCCGGGTGTTAAAGGCAACCCTGACATCGTCATGGCTGTCCTCCCACTTTTTTCCCTGTTCCCGCCTACTTTTTCCCCACCCATCCCGTTCTATCCCGCCTCACTGAATCCTAATACGGGATCCAGCTTTTTGATCCAGCAGCAATCTCATCTTTCCTCCATCTATCATATAAAATATTGCATTTACCTCGTTCGGCACATTGCACCGATTCCATTACATGACGACGGTACGGCTCAATTTATTACACATTATGGTTTACCTACTTAAAAAACATACCAAGCCAACCTGTACAAAGTAGACAGTAAAACGGGATCAACTTGTAAACAGGAGCTTAAAACTAAAAACTATTCATTAAACTAGTGAATTCATTCAACTTTTTATATCTATTAGAAAAACAGTTCATTTTTTTTAAATATATATATAATCAAAATATAGTACATGAAATCATGCCTAGAGGTACTCGCGGGTCTTGAGGCGAGTTTCATTTAAACTAATCGCTATTTGTCATAAAATATACCTCATTTTATTGATCAAACCGTCTTAATCATCGACCGTCTCATTTTCAATAAACAAAATAAAATGTAATAAACAAAAACATTTGTAGGAAAATAACAATCAAAATCGCCTGGAACTTCATAAATACGTAATTTGTATTGTTTACTATCAAATTTTATTGAGTATGATTGAAGTTCTTTTTGCCATTATCATATTTAATGGGCCATTCACCATGAATAACATCAGAAAGTCAGAGAAAAAAAAAGTGTTAAATAACTTCCGACACCGAAAAAAAAATGCTTGCAAATTTCTATTTGATAAGCAAATACACAAAGAAGCAAGATCTATAACAGTAGACTGAATGAGACTGTTAATGTTTATAATAATATATATATTTAGACCTGTAATCATTTTTGTTAATTAGTCTCTTTCCGTTTGTATAGTAAATAAATAACCTATGATCTCAATGTACTTTACATCTTAGATGTTATTGGTTCGAATCTCATGAAATCCCTACCGAACTTCAAACTCAAAACTTATCAACCTAACGAAATATTCTGGCAAAATCAATAACCAGCCAACCCAACCTCCTAGAAGATTGAATTGACAGCTGTCTCGGAATACAGAAATTACAGTGGCATATCACCTCTTGATTTTCTCTGGCTTGCCCACTTATTTCCCAGCGATTTGGTAGAAGGATGTAAGGTCGTCGCGAGGGGGTCAAGTTGTCCTAGTCTTGGTGACGGAGAGGGAGTTGAATAGTCTATGAACTTGACGATTGCCTGGTGACAAGTCTTACTAATGAGGTATCTGACTACATATCTGATAGATGTGTGCCCGATAGTGCACTATGTTCAGGAGGAGAGGTACAGGGTAGGTATTATAGGTAGTTGACGTGGTCTTGGAATGGCCACAAGGTCACACTCGATATCTGAGGGTAGGCAAGAACCGAAAAAAGGCAGACTGGATCGTTGGGGAAGACGCTACTAGGTACCTTTGTAGGGACCCAGAGTTTGTTGTCTGCATGGAAGGGATCCCTTCCTAGGATGTACTATTTTAGCGACACGAAGCCAGAGAATCCCCCTAGGAAGATGTGGGGTTCTGACAACACTGGACTGAAGATACCAGTGTAGAGGGTTTCATAAATGAAAATGCAATATTTAGAAACATTAGTGCAGCTGGAAGTACCAGTTTAGAGGCAAGCCGTAGCTTAAATTCTTTATTGGCTAAGAACAGGGGGTGTATATAACCCGAAGCAGCCAATGAGCAAGCGTTGCAGAAGGTACCTACTGCTCGGTCCGCCCCCCCCCCCCAGGACTCTAGGGGCTGCTAGTGAACACGTCGGCAGCTACGTCATTTATTGTTTAACAAGTATTACACTTACATTTCTGTATTTAAATAATTATAAACATAAATAATGTATATACATGGAAAACTCGCTTCGATAGAGTAGAGGGTAATTTATAGTAATTATGATGTAGTTAGCGGTCACTAAAAGGAGTAGCCCGTTTCTTTCCCTTAGGGGTTCTATGGCTTGTCTCTGGCAAAATTTTTTAAAGTAAAGCGAACCAAGGATGTTGCTGCAATTGCCTTTATTATAATAGAGTGAATGTAGACGAATTTCATCCAAAGGTGACATGGTGTAATATCCCAATGGTCAGGATTAATGACTATGCATACTAATAATGATGTGCATATTATTTATGGTTTGTCTGCAACTGGTCAAAGAAAAAGAGATGCCATATTTAATAATTGCTTTATTACACCTGTAATTTATTTATAATTTGCAATGTTTAAATATTTCTTTCATTTAGTTTCAAATTAGCAGGCTGGTTTTTCACTGACTGCACAAAAACATAAAAAAGCCACAAATACAGAGATACATATGACTAATAATATTGAAACCTACATAAAGTATTTCTAAAATTTATTACGGGCATTTCGATGTTTAGTGACGTTTCTATTCAGATGTACACTCGGATGTGTTCTTCAATATTTAAATATATATATATTAGAGTACCGAAATATAGTCAGTGAAATGTCGTTTCAGTCATGTAAAAAAAAAAATTAATAGGAGTAATCATTTAAATAATGATAAAACAATGACGAGGTACCTGATCCTTGGATCAAATAGTTTATTTTTGCTAGTAAACAGAATCTAGACTTGATAGAGTTGGCGTCGACTATTCTGCTCAAGATTTGAATTTAAGTTCTCAAGCCAAAATAATGTTTTCCAAAGTTGACGACAGCGAAAACAAGAACGTTTCCGGCCAGAAGTGGTGGAAGGAAGCTGCGTGGAGGCATGACTGGTAGATTGAGGTAAAGCGGTAAGTTATGCCGAATGTTCTATGTCAATTGACAGCCGCAAAGGTGACAAGTTGGTCGTGGCGTTATGTATTTCCGCCTCCTCCTCACTTCCTGTCCTCTCACATCCATTACGTATTCAACGGTGTGAGCTCAACATTAACTACCCCCAAATATGACGTACCCACATTGTTTTTACATGAATTCGCAGATATGAGTGGGGTTATTTTTGGTACTCGGTTAATGTAGGTAAATATAAGGCCCTATGTTTGCACCATATTTATTCATAGATAACAGTTAGATGATAAAACAAGCAAGAAGTCTTTTTAAAAATAATATTTTGCTGATAAACAGTGAAATAAAATGTCAAACAGGCATTGATTCTGAATTGCGTGGGTATGTATAGTTTTATTTAGAAGATCTTTATTAGAAAATTACAATTTGCTTAGACACCATTATTAATTGTGATGTAACAATGTCTATGTAAAATTCCATTCATACTGACGTTCATACAATATAAACATGCCAATTCCCCCCGCTTCCATCCCCCACTTCCTAAGCAATTCCTCCAGCCAGCTGACGGCAGCGGAGCTCTCTTTAGTGTGAGGCTAGAGTTTCTCTTAAGTAGTCACTTCCCGGACCGTCAGTTTAATTCTTGACTTTTAAGTCTTGTGCGAGGGTCCCAAGTCAGCCTTTTGTGTAGATGAAAACCTGGGTCTCTAACAGTATTAGACACGTGAAGCAGTATTGAATTGATGGCTACGGATGGACAAGATCCTCGACGCAGAGTAAAAGTGCTGTGAACGCATTTGCCTTCATTGGCCCTAATGTGCCATTGGCTGCACCACTTCTGTATCTCTGTGAGGTGATTTTGGAGGTTGATGTATGCCATCGAGGGATTGGGATGAGACAAGAATTGCTGTGTCGTCATTAAAAGTTACAAAGAAGGTGCTAGGACTCACAGGAATATCAGCAGTGTAAAGGGCATATAGGATAGGACCGATGGCGCTGCCTTGAGGAACTCCTGCTTTAATAGATCCTGAGATAATAGTTGGAATATTCTTAACCAGAAGAACTGGTTTGACGGATAGGAATGAGGCATTAGATAAAGGGTATGTAGTAAACAAATACCCGGTCAAAAGCGTAGGCAACGTCCAAAAAAAGCACCCGTGCAATAGTGTTTGCTTTTAAGTGCAGAGGTTATATGATCAACAACGCAGAGACCTTGTTGAGCAGTGGATTTTCGGAAGCGGAAGCCAAATTGATGACTGGTAAGAACGTTTTTGGATCCAAATATGGCCAAGAGGCGTTTGAGTAGGATTCTTTCAAAAAGATTGGAAGTAGACTGATTAGGCGGACATATGAGGCATCATTAGATGACTTTCCAGGTTTCTGAAATAGGACAATAATGGAATATTTCCAGAGATAAGGGTCGTGGGTGGTTTTTAAAAATACAATTAAATATATTGGTGAGGAAAATTACTGCTTTGGGTGGGAGTCGTCGAAGGATCTGGGCAGATCATACCCAGGGAATTTATGGAGCGGTAGGTTGCTAAGGATAAATTTAAACATCAGGATAAGGAGATCCTACGTACGTACGTGAAAGGTAAATGTTTCAGATTTATCTCTGTCTGTGGACTGTGGAAAATTTCTTTGACTGGGGCGGAATGTCTTAAACAGCGAACAAAGAGCTACACCACGTTCTCTTTTTACATTTACTTGAGCAAGTCTTCTACTAACAGTTTTTGCAAATATTGCTACTCCCCAAGTGGTAGGAAGCAGTCTCAGTAGCAGTTGTAAACCATTCGGAAGCGTACGTAGTACAATGACCCGATCATCTCTTGGTTCTGCCACTCGTGGCCTACCTGATTCGGGTCTTCGTGAGTACAAACCTGTCTCACGGTAATTTGCAATCACACTCTGAGCTTTTGCTAAATTTGTAAAGATCAATTACACAAAAATCAAAATTATATTTTTTTTTTTGTACGTTTATTAGTTTTCCCCTTCTTATTTATGCCCCCTTATCACTGAAAACATTTAATATAACATTTAAAAAAGAATTAAAAGCCTGTTAAAAAGCAAATATTTGAATTTTTCTCATGGACCACTTTTTTTATGGGGCAGTGTTTTAAATTATTGAAACGGGTTTGGCTTTTTTTTTTACATTTAATGTAGTACCCTTCATTGTATTTAAACCAAATACTAATCTGCATATTTCGAGGTGCTCTCGAAAGACCTTTAATTAAAAATTTCAGATAAATAAAGTTATTTTATTTTAACATCCATGCCGACAGGCTATACATTTTCCAATTCGCGCTCATTCACGAGCAATTTACAAATGAACGTAACGGAAAGCTCTTCCAGGAGAGTTCCTGGCACCATTCCTGCTTGAGCATCCTTCATATAAACTTTTCCTGGATTATATTACTTCTATGATGAACTCTGGGTATGATATTCATATAGGATGAACCCAAACCGAAACCAATTAGTGTGGGTGCAAATCAAAGTGAAAAGGCTGTACATTAGACGAAATAAAAAAAAAACAGGACATTGTACAAGGCATTGAATGAATAGATGGCTTGACAATATGAGAGGTATTGTTCCTTATTTTGCTCATAGTTAATTCATTATTTAAGGAATCTTGTTTAATGTTCTCTCTTTTCTTCCTTCATTTGACGTTTTGTGGTGAAGGGAGAGTCCCCGTAGTCCGGTTAGCAACAGTAGTAGCATTGCTAACAACAGTAGTAGCATTGCTAGCAACAGTAGTAGCATTGCTAGCAACTTCTAACCCCTGAATAGGATAATATTTTTCTTTGGGGATGTGTCTAGTGGGGCTTGACTATTGTCTACTTTAATAAAGAAGTAGTGAACACGGTTAAGAAAATCTATTTTAACGCAGATTTGTAACGCTACGAAAGGTATTGCTAGCCATACTTGATCATCTCAGACCCACTATGGCGACAAGCTTCGTTCCCTACCTACCTCTTCCTGAGGTGTTGCGCCATGAAAGAGGTTCAATTTCCAAGAGAATATTTGCATACATATTCATGGTAGCTTGACTGTAATGAATTATTATTTACGCTGTGCAGTCAAAACAAATCTCACTGAGGCAAATAGAGCTCTAGAGTCGGGTGGGTTCCATTAGCAAGAGGTCCCTGAGGAGGGGGAGTACGGGTGGGGGTAGACCCCATAACAACACACACTCTACAGCCCACGCTAGCCACTTTCTTATTTTTCTGTGCCTTTACATTACATATATTTATCCATTCTATTTTATATTCTGCACAAAAACATAAAAAAAACCACAAATACAGAGATACATATGACTAATAATATTGAAACCTACATAAAGTATTTCTAAAATTTATTACGGGCATTTCGATGTTTTGTGACGTTTCTATTCAGATGTACACTCGGATGTGTTCTTCAATATTTAAATATATATATTAGAGTACCGAAATATGGTCAATGACATGTCGTTTCAGTCCTGTAAAAAAAATAAATTAATAGGAGTAATCATTTAAATAATGAAAAAACAATGACAAGGTACCTGATCCTTGGATCAAATAGTTTATTTGTGCTAGTAAACAGAATCTAGACTTGATAGAGTTGGCGTCGACTTTTCTGCTCAAGATTTCAATTTTTAAGTTCTCAAGCCAAAATAATGTTTTCCAAAGTTGACGACAGCGAAAACAAGAACGGTTCCGAAAGAACGTTATATTTTTTAAATATATATAAACGGAAGAAAAGTTGTAGAAAGTGGAGAAATACTATCAAGAGATATTCATGGGATTCGGCTTTATTTTCTTAAAATGACTCAGTATTTTTCATCAAAAATATTTCATTTTATTTGTTAAACCAGTTCGGTCACTGTAAATCACTTTTACAACAAAAAAAATATTATAAGTAAATAAAGCCGCGGTTACCCTACATATAAACAACTGGATTCTTTATTTGAACTTATAAATTTAATTATATTTTAGAGGCGCTCTGGCATCTGGCAACTGTATGTAATGAGCCCATGTAACATGTAATGAAAGCCCCCCCCTCTCTCTCTCATTCATTTATTTTGTTCGTGGGACCTCACTCTACAAACCAATGCATTAATGTAAAGTAGGGACGTGCACAAACTAATTTTACAACGTTATATATTCTTATTAAGTGCATGACAGTTGAAATACCGTCGTTAGCCACCAAATTATGTTCGTGGATTTGAAACAATATTTAACCCCATAACTTTCATTTTATTAAGACGTTCCACAAACCACTTTTGCGAGTTCTTTTAAAATTTACCTATGATGAGAAAATGTTTACTAAGTGATCGTAAAAACGCATACACAAACAACAAGGAACTTCCCACTACGTTCAAAAGTATTGTTATTTTTATGTATTTATTTAATTACTAATAATCAGATTCGATGGTTAAATTAGGTTAGATTTACAAGTGTCAAACAGGAAAATCAGACAAAAAACAACCAGCAATATCAACCATCCAATCGTTAACTTGACATGTAGCTGTACATAATTCTCAAAGAAACAAATATTTATACATAATTATACCAAGGCTTTTATTTCGAATTTGTTTTAAATATAACCCTCTATTTGACTTGTATTAGGTTTATATATTTAGAGTTGTATTCTTATTTAAGCAATTAAGTATTATATTATAATTAGAAATTATTGTTATTCAGGAAGCTGAAACCTTTTATTATGTACTCTTCTTGACATGCTCAAGTAAATTTTTGTTACTTACAAAAAGTTGTTTTTTGTTGTTTGTAGGCGTAAAACCTAATGGTTAACAACACCTTGTGTTCTTGGTATACGTAGTCTAATAGAGTTCATGAGTGCTTAACAGAACACCTGGGGCCCACATGTCAGGTAGAGATGTTACAAACAAGTTGCTATGATCAATAACCCATTATCATTTTTATAGGAGATATCTGGATTTTCCCCTTGGGAAAACAGTTCCCTGTCGCCAGCCAGGGTTTCTGTTTTGAAAAAATAAAACCATGCTATAAACTGTTTTAAAGTTTTTTTAGTAGTGCTTTTGAATACACGTGGCCTCAAAAAATATCTAGATCAACACTTCATAATGTTATCTTGAGTACTGGCTGACCCACCCCCTGCCTCCCGCATCTCGATTTCCCAGGGGAATGAGTAACTTTCCACTTTTCCAAGAACGAAAGAAACTTTTCCTCCAGCGAACAGGATCACAAACAGGAAGTGTTAAAAACAACACATATCCGCCATAGCCTGACATTGCTTACTATTTATGAAATTCACCAGATAAATAATATTTCTTTCCTTGGTAATCGTAAATTTAATATTTGTAAATATGTAGTATTTTGCTTGGTTTGTTGCCACTTTCAATGCAGTACATGTTATCCCGATGTGTTCTACCTTTCATTAGGATTCTGTATAAAGGTAGTCGTTGATTCCAGAGAGTGTATCATTTTCTTAGCTTCATTTCTTGATTTTTCTAAGTTTGATAAGGTCAACGGAGTTCAGGAGAACAATTAAATAATTTATAGTAGGGATAAATGATTGAGCTTCTGTCCCCGGTCCCTTAAAAGTGTTCATCATGCTCATCTTCCCCACTGTGACGTTAAGTCTTCCAAGTTCGATCATTCATTTCCTGAACCATCCTGACTATGAAATTTACAACACATACATCTATTTTTATGTGCGTTATTAACGACAAATCATTTATAAATTGTTCAAAAAATACTTAAGCTGATAGGGATGCACAAAAATAGAATACTATCTTTTAAAAAGGAAGTGTTTTATAAATCTTTAAAGTTTTTTGAATAATTAATACCCTTTAGTGTATACCTCACAGCCAAACTCTCAAACAACCACCACAGTAAAAACACCACCAAAATATCAAAAAACTTAAGACCATAGGCAAATATAAGAGTTCTACTTGCTACCCTGAGGTTCCGCGAATACAGTTTCGTACTAGCGAGGCTGATTAATATACACTGCTCCTCAAAAATAGTAGTGAACTTCGAAAAATTCAAACATTTGCTTCCTAATAAAATTACTTCAGCGTTAAATTATTTTTAAATTAATACTTAACCTTTTTAGGGATAAGAGGCTATAAGTATGAAGGAAAGCCCCAATATATACGCAAAATATTTATTTCAAAAAAATTATACTTCTGATCACGAAAAACAAAAAATTCTTCTTATTGGTTATACGAGGCATGCTTCTTATCAAATTTGTTGCATCCTCTTGATTTATACCCTCCACGTCTCTACTAAACAAGTACTCGGGTAAATTAAAGGAGTGGGCCTTACACGTCTGCCAAGTTAAATCCGGGCGACGAGCTGGCCACCTCAAACTATACCTACATTATTGAGGTATTGAAAAACAAACATTGCCACGTGTGGTCGCACAATATCCTTGAAAATTTTCCCCAATAAATAGTGCAAATGAAATCACGTACTCCTGGATAATTTCCCTGTTCTGTAAAGTTCTGTGTTCGCCATCTAAGAAATTCAACCCCACACCATCACTGAAACACCTCCAAATTAAGCTCTCCCAGTGATTCAGCATAGCGCGTTTGGAGAGTGATTACGAGCGAGGGGGAGATTGTTGCAATTGCGAACCCGGATCAGCTCGGCCGCGAGTGACTTGGTATGGAAACGAATGGAGCAACGTGCTGTTTTCAGAGGCTTCTCTCTGTATACACCAGCTGGACGGATGAGGGTTTACCGAAGGCCTGGTCAATGCTACCCTGAGTGTAATGTCACTGGGAGAGTTTGCTGTGGGGTGGAATTTCTTAAACGGTGAACACAGTGTTCTACGATGTTCTCTTGTCAACAATGACCCTGACGCTGGTCTCTGAGGGTTTAAATTTACATCAGCAAGACTACTAACAATGTCTGCATATATTGCTACTCCCCGAGTTGTACGAAGAAGTTGAGCAGTCTCAATAACAGTTTAAAATCGATTCCGAAGCGTGCGTGGTACTATAAACCGGCCATCTCTTAGCTCTGCCACTTGCAGCCAACGTAAGCCGAGTCTGCGTGTGCACAAACCTGTCTTACGCTAATGCGTAATCATTCTCCGAAAGTAGTTTCAGGTAAACCCAATGTACGAGCTGCATATCTTTGGCTGCGACTACCTTCAACTAAAGAAAGAACACAGGCTAATTGCTTGAGTGTCACTTTTTTAATTAAAATTAAAAACAAAATGTATAAAAAACCTTTTGCTAAATTTTAAGAGATTTGTTACACAAGAAATCACAATAGCGAATGAAGATAAATGATGATAAAAGTTTTAGTGTTTGTTTATCCAATCACTTTCCTTGAATAATTATTTTTTAATATTCCTTTTATTATGAATGACCTTTGTATCAGGCGCTTATTTTTTAATAACTTTTATAACGAATTTTTCATAGAGTGCTATTTTTTTTTTTGTGACAGTGTAGTATAGTGATAGTTCAAATTTATTCATTTTTAAAAGAAGTTCAACTTTGTCAATGAATTTCTAAAAATCGGTCAAGATAACATTTTCCTTGAATTGAATATCTGACAAAAATTCAACGAAATTCGTCAAGTTCATAAATGTTGATCTACCACAAAAAACATACCACTGGACTATTATTAAGTTTAAAAAATGCGTCATAAATCTACGAAATAAATATATTTTCATGGTTTGAATATGACTATATGAATATAACTAATGTCTTCCTTTATGAAGACCTTCTTTTTACCTTTCATCTAGTTGGGAAGCTATTCGTAGGAAAAAGAAATGTTTTGTGGTGAATTGATACCGTGAGATGATTATAATGATAAGGGCCAGGGCCAATTACAGAGAAGGGATGAAGGAACGCCATAAGTTCTGAGTGATAAGCCGTCTAAATGATATTATGGTACGTCTCTAGACATGAATTAATTACAACTACCGGGGGTAGTATCTGAATTTGGTATAAGCCGCTGAGACTCTAGAGGGGGGGGGGCAGTTCGTCGTTATTACCTTTAAACCTTAATTTCTGTTTTATGTATTGGATTTTCTGCTATTAAAGATTTCTGCTTCATTTTCTCTTAAGAG